>JAMJFZ010003914.1:13417500-13972891 GCA_026225945.1 Cricetomys ansorgei | reverse complement strand
AAAAAAGAGGGATTTGGTATACTGCCAATCTGGGAGGGGGCTTACTTTGAGATAAGCTCCTCATCTGTTTAGCCTGGGTACACTATAAATTAACTGGAGGCTAACTCTCTGCTTTGAAGCTGGGAAGCACTGCCTGAAAGTCGTTCCCTTATCTACAGTAGGAAGAAATTAAACAGCCTTTATTTCACCCTGCTTTGTCTGTGGTGTTAAGATGTTTGTTGACTGGAGAGTATCTTTTAGGCAAAACATTGTGCAACCAAGCTATCCAGAGGTTAAATGAATGACCTATCTTTGGGAAGAGACAGTGTGGCATCCTTCTCCTTTAAGCAGTCTTTGTCTTTGCAGCTTTCACTGTAGAGTGTGCACTGTGTCCGTCTTACCAAAATAAGAAATGTGTTGATGGCATAAGACATGCACTACACAACCTGGTGAAGCTTGTATGATCCGCAGAACCTGGCATGGATTTGATCTTAAGTGTGTGCTCTGTGCTCTGAAGAACTTCTGTTTTTCTTTCCTGATACAAAGTACCATCTCTAAGACATTTTACTTAAAAATAAGTGTCAACTGATGTCCTGGTATGGTATAACCAACCTTGTGCTGGGGTCAACATTTTGCTACATTAAAGTTAAGGCTTGTGTTGAGTGAACAAGGCAGCTCTACATCATTGTATTGTTATATTCATCAGTCCCTTGATCTCCTGCATTTCTGCTATTTAGAGTCTGTCTTTGTTTTCCTATTTTTCTGTTTCTGTTCACAGTTGGAGAATTGCTAAAGCTAAGGCATATCTTGAATGAACAGGGCTTCTTTCCATCGCTGTACTGATATATCTATCTGTCTTCTGATCCCAACATCTTTGCGATTAGGTTATGCCTTAGTTACCTTTTCATTGCCATGACAAAACACTATGACCAAGGTAACTTATCAGTTAAAGCATTTTATTTGGGGTTGGCTCAAAGTTCCAGAGGGATAAAGTACTTAACCTAAATCCAGCTCCTTAGCATTACACTTTCATGTCATTGACATGGTGCATACTCAGTGCTCCACATGGTGTGGAATCACATTTCTTGTCCATGTATATAATATACGTATAAATCCAAAAGCATCAAACTTGGAGATAGCACACAAAGGATTGATTAGACATCTCTTGGCTACAGACCACTTTTCCTCTTTATGGGTTGACTCATCATATATAAGCAGCATGGCTGAAAGGGGATCATGTCTGTTCAATTGTTAGTCATAATTGGAATAAGTAGGTCTCATGCCCTCTTTCCAAGGCTATGATCCACAGAAAAGAAGGAGAAAGTGTTTGATGGAGTTAGAAGTGATGCAGGCCTGGGGGAAAACTGTTTCCTGGACATGACAGGACCACTACACATCATGGACTCATAGCAGCTGTGCTTTCCTACACGAGATACATACAAGATCATGCCAGTCAACATACCAGCATGGGTGGAGGAGAGAAATGTTTTTCCCTACCCTAGGTGAGGCACTAGGGGTAGTTAGTGGTCATAAGAGAAAAGAGAATCAGTTTCCTTTACATATTTGGTCTCTAGTGGGGTTGATGATGCTCTGATCGATGTCCCCACAACCATGTGCTATTGGGAAGCACTCATTTGACACAGTGGTTTATTCTTTTTAATATGACATGAAGTAAGGTAGACAGAGAAGACCTAGAAGTAATTGGAGGGAAGAATGCCATGACTGTGATCAGAATAATTTGCATGCATATATGATATTCTCAAAAAGTAATCTGTCATATTTATTTAAAAGTGAATAGTACATCATTTGGTATCTAAAACTCTGTCTTTGAGGTGAGTGTGGTAGCACACACCTGCAATCTCAGCATTCTGGGGACTGAGGCATGATGATAGAGACTCTGAAGCCATCTGACTATACTACATATCTTCTTGGTATATTTCTACCCATAATCTTCTCCTATAATGTACAGATACACGTTGAGACTCCATCTCAAAGAGAAAATCTTTGTGTTCACGTGCATTTCCTTCGTAGCTGTAAAGCTACACTTTAATTTGTCAAAAATCTTTATATCAAAATATGTATGTTTAAGTTCATTTCCCTAAAATCTCCTATAATAAATGAAAGTTTTTTAGTTAAATAAAAACTAAATGAAATGTGCAATGCAGTTGATGGGATAAATGATTTAAAAGTTCAATACCAATAAACCTTGTTCCCTGTTATGTAATAGAAATGTTTACATGTTCTTTATTGTGTCTTTAATGTTCTCTTAATGTATCTGTTTCTCATTTAGTAACAACTGTTGAAAATGCCAGCCTCACTAGAACAGATCATTACACAGACTCAGGCTTATCTTTCTTATAGACTTTTGAAACGTTTTTTATGTAACAATCCTGCCACCTGCTACTTTATGTACAGCAGTTACTTGCACATTTTCATGTTGAAACTTCTTTTGTCTCTCATGATGACATTTGAAAATAAATAAAAACTTCACCTTTTCCAAAATAGTATGTCCTAAACTGTAGCACTCAAAATGGAAATTTTCAAATGAAGGCTCAGAAAGGATATTGAAACTGCAAAATTTAGAATTTGGCTTACCACAAATATATAAGACGTGTTTGTGTTTATTTTTAATAGTCTTCTCATTCATTTAAAACTCAGATGAAAGAAATCTGATGAATGTGAATAGCTTCATTCAATGACTTTCTCTACATCCTATTGTGCAACTGCCAGCACTATGTATTTGCTAGGTATCTTCATATGGTTTTCAAATCCCACAGCTGTTAAGAACTCGTGCTCCTTCCCCCCATTCTGATCTAGAACACTAGTCTCTACACAGTTGCCTCATTCCAACATCTCATATGAATAGTTCTGTACAATGGGAGGTCATCGCCTTGGCTTCTTTTACTGTTATAATGTTTCCACAGTTCATCCATGAAATATCTGTTATTACTTTTTAAGGCAGAAAAATACCCTGTAATTTGGCTGTTTCACATTCTCCTTAATCCACTATCAGTGGTATGATATATGTTTGATGATATCAACATATGATATGTATTTTATGTGGTATGAAATATGATATATGGCTGGCATTTATGTTTTTGAGTGAGTGCTTAATGTTTGCAGAGTTATGCAGATACATCCATGCTACATAATTTTTGGTCTATTTCTGCCCACAATATTCTTTAATGGTTAGCTTTATTTCTGCAAGCTTAGTAGTAGTCCCTACATTTCATTCTTAGTTTTATTTATTGAGCCTGCTGTCTCTATATGTTTCAGGATAGCTAAGGATTTCTGAAGTTTGTTGGTCTTTTCTGTTCATAGTAGTTATGTTTATGACCAAAAGCAACATGGACAAGAAAGGACTTGTTTAGAAAGGACAGAGTCCAGAGTGGCATGGAAAGCATGGAACAGGGAATTAAACCACATTGGCAGAAGCAAGAAGCTGGCTGGTCACATTTTCAACTACACAGGAAGCAAAAAAAGAGAGATAACAGGATGTGGGGACTGGCTATAAAACCTCAAAGCCCACCCCCAGTGTCATACTTGCTTGAGTAAGACTCTACTTCCTAAGCACCCCAAACTGGGGGTGAAGGATTCAAAACACGTAAGACTGTGGTGGACATATATCATTGTAACTGCCACATTCCGCCCCTGTCTCCCATAGTGTATGGCCATCTCATTGTGTTAAATACATTTAGTTCAACTTCAAAGTTCCCATAGTCTTTAACAGTCTTATCATTGTTCTAAAATACAAAGTCTCTTCTAAGGAAATCTGTTAACTCTGACCCCTTGTGAAGCAAACAAAGAAAAGCCTGAATTACATAACCCAACATACAGTGTCAGAGAGTATAGATTCCCATCTAAAAAGGGAAGAATAGGGACAGAGCAAGAATACAGACCAAAACAAGACCAATAACAGCAGGGAAGACACGAAACCCTGCAGCTCCAGTATCAATATTTGAGAATCACCTCAAAGGAATTACCTGCCTCTGCCCCTCCAGCTTTGGTGATTACAACACCCATCTATCCTGAACTGGTTCCACTCCATGTGTTCAACTTTTAATGACAAGTGTCTTATGTCTCTGGCATCTCCAACTTCTTGGGGATGTCAAAACTCAGGTTCTACTTTCACAGCTTCACATAATAATCTTAAGTGCCAAGGTGTCACAATCTCTTTGCTGCCAATTATCCCTTTTTTCATTATATTAAAAGCAATAAATGCAAAAGATGAGCAGAAAATGTGATCAAAGAAAATATAAATATGAAAAGTGATTTCTGATTGTCACATAGAAAGAAGATTAGTGAAAATTACAGCTGAATGCTGGTTTAATCCAATGGCAGAAAACATCTTGTGAGATGATTCATTTGAAAATATTTGGAGAGACCAAAGTAGGCTTATGAAACCATAATGAACTAGAACACTTAGTCTATTAAAGAAACGCTCTGATGTAACAGAGTAGAGTGGACACTGAAGAGCGCTCCAACTCAATGTACCAGTAGGAGAAAGATGGGAAGATACAAGGCATGCAGGTCAGGAGAAGAATCTGATCGATAGATTTCCTTCAGAGTATACACATTATAAACTATCTTTTAAGAAAATGAAAATGCAGAGAGAATATCAAAATTATGGAAAGCATAAGAAAATGGGGACATAAAAACAGACACCAAGGAAATCCACAGGATCACAAGGACATAGTTTGAAATCTTGAAAAAAGAAATTTAAGTTGGAAATCTTAAACCACCAAATTGGAAAATCTAAAAGAAATGGATGATTTTATCAATGCATACCACTTACCAAAGTTAAATGAAGATCAGATAAGCAGTTAAACAGATCTATTACTCCTAGTGAAACAGAAGCAGTCATTGAAAGTCTCCCAAGCAAAAGAAACCTAGGGTCAGACAGTTTTCACACAGAAGTCTCCCAGAATTTCAAAGAAGAATTAATGCCAATACCTCGCAAAATATTCCACAAAAAGTAAACAAAAGGGACATTGCCCAACTCATTTTACAAGACCACAGATACTCTGGTATCAAAACCGCATGAAGACTCAACAATGAAAGAGAATTACAGACCAATTTTCCTTGTAAACAAAAATGCAAATATCCTCGATAAGTGCTCACAAATCAAATGTAAGAAATGTGAAAAAAAATCATCCACAACTATCAAGTAGCCTTCATCCCACAGATGTAATGATGGTTAATATACATAAATTAATTATTATAATCCAAAATATATACAAAACTGAAAGGCAGAAATCATGTGATCTCGTTATATGCAGAAAAGACCTTTCGCAAAATCCATCACCCTTCATGATAAAAGTCTTGAAGAGATTAGAAATGCACACGCTATATCTCAGCTTAATACAGGTACTTTACAGCAAGACCGTAGAAAACAGAATCTTAAATGGAGACAAACTTAAAACAATTCCACTAAAATCAAGAACAAGACAAGGTTATCCACTCTCTTACGGTACATGAAGTCTTAGCTACTGCAAGAAGACAGATGAAAGAGTTCCACAGCATAGAAATTGTAAGAAAAGAAACTATGTATAAGTAATCCTAAAAATTCCACTGGCAATCTCCTATAGCTAGTAAACACTTTCAGCAGAAAGTGGATAAAAAAATCAATCATACCTTCCTATGTACAAACAATAAATGTACTGAGAAAGAAATCAAGGAAAGCACATCTTTACAATAGCCTCAAATAATATAAAATGTGTAATAGTTAGGCTGGTGTGGTGGCTCAACAAGGATGACAAAGGGGCATATTCATAAGTAGAATCCCTGCCAGATCTCAGCAGAAGAATCCACTGTAATGGCCAACGCCAAACTCGCCAGTGAAACCTGAGTGTCCCAGCTCAGTTATTTTTATTGATACAGAGTGCCTCCGGTGTTCTACTGAGAGGACATACAGATCATGAGCAGTCAAACATCCTCCATATAAATAACATCTGTAGACAACACAAAACACCAATGCCTAGAAACCCTTCACCCAACAGTGCACCAAAGTATTATTTTATACATAACTAAAAATAAACTTCTATGTTTCCCCCTTTCCTATATAAACCAATCAAAAAATGCTTTTTTAGCATTGCATTATCCCAGAGATACTATTTACAAGAAGAGCAGTCACAAGAGCAGGATCATATGAAACCAAACATCTATCAAGCTTTTCACAATGTCTCTGGACAGCAGGAAAACATTATCAATGTCTAATTATCCAGAATTCATTCACAATCTTCTGAGATCCTCCAAAGGGCTTGGGTCACTTCTCGGACTGACTCTGACTCTGACCTCTGCAACACACATAGCTTGTCCCCCAGGCTCTAGCTGGCTCCATTCCACTGCCGCTGCCATTCTTGGTGGTCATCCCATGGTACTGACATCTCAAAAACTGGTGGTGCAACTGGACTTCACTTTCACCAATAGCCTCTCCTGGGCTCTCTATAGTGCTGAGTCTCAACTTCTCTGCATGACCCTTTCAGTCTGGGCTTTCAACTGCCACTGAAGCTTCACCTTCTCCAATGGCTTTGATCCAGTTTGTCCTGGAGGTCACCAGTCAAATGGTGTGTTTCTGGACACGTGAGGCTTCAGCAGAAGTCAATGAATGGGGTGGGATGATTTCTGGTCTTTCTTGGTCTTTTCTCAGCTGCTTGGCTCATATAAACCTGTGTATAATCTTTAAGAGGGGTATAAAACCCTGAAGGGAAGAGTTGGTACAGGGACTGATAAGTCCTTGACACCAGAGAAGTACAGGAGGGTTGACACATGTTAGTTTCAAAATTAAGAGAGTATATTGGATGAGGCAGAGGAAAATCCTGTAAGGCAGAAAGGAGGTCACAGAGACAAGTATCCTTTGGCGTCTCTAAAAGGAGCACTGAAGATTTGCCTTGTAAAGCCCTGATAGGCACAGCTGAGAGTGGACTGGAAAGCCAAGTACAGTAATGAAACAGACATTATGTAGGCACTGGAATTGGAAGTTGAGTGGAGACCGACATCTATAAATGGAGGATTCAGAGGACCCATCTTCTTATAGCTTCCTGTAAGGAAAGGTTAACAGGATGGGACATATGGCCAAGAGAAGCAAAGAGCATTCGGTGGTTGAGCCAGCCAGGAGGGCTTGGCTGAAAACTCCTTTTGGATTTCAACTTCCTCTTGGAGAACATTTTTGTAAGTTAGTATCAGCCTTGGGGTGAAGTCTGCCGAGGTCCTTTCTTCTTCCAAGGAGAGTCAGGCTATCCTCTTGGTCAGCATAGATTTGCTGAAATATCTGGAATGTAGGTTTCTGTGGAAAGACAAAAATCCTTTCCTCTGGGGAGGAGGGGTTTTCTTTATGTCCCATCTGTAAGTGGACCATGCTTTAGGGCCATTAATAACTGAATATAGGGAGAGAAGTTATCCGATTTTATTTTTTAAGTTGCTTTTTGTAGTGTTTGGTGTTTATTATTATGGCATTTTGAAGCTTACATTTACAGAAGGGATTCATATCATAAGGTTTACCACAGTTTGGAATCTAAATTAAGGTGTAGACACATATGTTGAGTTATAGCAAAAGATATGTATTCAAGCACTTGTTATAGAAGGAGCAGTGAGCTGCTAATAGGCATTTGTAAAAACATTTGGTCACATGTGGGCAATACCTTGGCGTTATTAAAATTATGCCTGTAGGTCAAAGGTATGGACATTTGTCTGTCTAGAGGACTAGGTATATAAAGCAAATCTAGAGAAGCATTTTAACCTGGTGAGAAGCATTTTTAAGTTTATATGTTGGAGACAACCAAATGAGATTTAAAGTCTTGAAACAGTAATACTAGTTTTTTTTAAATGTTCTTTTGGAGTTTTACCAAAAAGTCTGAGTCCTTTACTAAAACCATACAAGGCCCAAATGAGGCATTCACTGACTTTTTACAGAGATTGGTTTCTGTTGTCCATGGAACAGTATTAGACTTAGAAGCAGGCAAATGTTAATTAAAACTCTGAATTTTTGGAATTTAAATATAACCAGTCATTTATATCTCTTAGTACCTTTACAAGTTGTATTTGTGTAATCCTAGAAAGTATTGTTTAGGACCCCAGAGCTTATTTATTTAACCAGTTACTATGAAAAGAGGTCTTATTTTGCTTTTTTTTGGTCTGGGAACAAAGCGAGCTGTCCTTTTGAACTAGAGGCTTTATTTTAAATGTGAAGAGAAAGGAAAAAGCAGCTGAAGGCTTGGCTATATGTATTTTAAACACATATTGGATTTTAGTTCCATCAGAGATCTGAGGAAAAATCAACTATAGCTTGGGAAGATCTCTGGAAGATTTGGTGACCATAATCTCTTCTTATCTATCAGCTAACAAGTATATCTCAATATATTAAGTATATATTGGTTTTTAGTTATTTCCCTTAGACTTTAAATTTGGAAACACATATTTTTACTTATGACTGGAAGATAAACAACAAAAGCCAAACTAATTAGTATTTTGCATGACTAGCTGTCACGAGCCCTCCTGCCTATGTGCAGGGGTGAATTAAGTACGTGTACCAGTTATCTGACAGCAATCAAAACTCATAAGCCGATGGTCTTGACTATGAAGTCTTTACTTGCACATCAAACAACGTCCAAGTCCAATACACACAAAAAGGAGCATCCACCACGGGATATCGAAAACACACAAATCTAGACGCTCATGGAACTCGTCCTGTGTGCAGCTCGAGTTGGTCTTCACTGCAGGTCCTTCTGCGAGGGGTGACATTTCCCTCTTTATCCTGGGCTGGCTCAGCCTCGTCAATTGCTGTGGTCCCAACAAGTGGCTCCTCAGTTTTAGATCTGGTCTGGCGGAGAGGTAGATCCTCAGAGGGTCATCTCAGAGCACTCTGTCTTGCAGTTCAAATTCCTCACTTTTATACATTTCTTGGAGGTGTGCTCTTGGCCACACCTGTTCACCGTGATTTAATTGTTGGTTATGGACCGTGCCTGCTCACATTAGTTCCTATTGGCTATTGCCTATCTATGTCACAATTTGCCCCGGCCCGCGGGGCGAGTAATTAGTGGGTCTCGAAGAGGACCATCCAAACCTGAAAGAGATGGGACGGGGAGGGAAAGACGGAGGCCAAACAAATTGTCTAGGCTTCGTTTATTGAACGTTTTACAGGGGTTTTTAAAGGGCAGGGACAAAGAAGCAGTTGCAGTGGGGTGAACCTGAGGGCACAGGGTGAAATGATCTTGATACATTGTGTGGTTCTTATCAGAGTGTCCTTTAATTGTCCAATTCATAAAAGTATGAAAGGTGCCAATTTCTCAAGCACTGAAGCAAGCAGAAGATCATTAATTTCTTAAGCACTGAGGCAAGCAGAAGGAACAAGGAAATTCCAGAGAGGCCACCTTGCGGCACCGAGCTCCTACCTGTCAGCCTGCCTGAATTATTGGGGGGCCTCCTACAACACTTACTGTTATCACATCAAAGCATACGCACGCTAGGCCACATGTTACTTTTACCTACCCTCCAGCTGGTGTTACATTTCCAGCCATTTACAAAGCTCATTACACTAGCATATGAGTCGCAAGGGGCAAATTAATTGATATGACTATAAAATATAGAGCACGAGGCCAAATAAAGCTTACTTTGAAATTAATTGTACCAATTAGCATTTTGTATAAGTATATATCTGAACACATTAAAGCATCATAGCACCATACGTGACTATACGTCACTAATAATAAATGGCATTAAGCACTATAGTCTTAATAAAGCACAATATTAGGGTTGTATAGTTTTTTTTAATAATACCAATTAATCATCAGCATAGTAGATACTGTATCAGTTATCTAGTATTTAACATAAATTAATAAGGGTGTTACAGTTCTTACGTCTTAAGTTTCAGATTTAAATTTTGGGTGGAAAATTTTCACATAATTAAAAGAACTCAAGAATGATGTTATAAAAGCACTGGTGTGTAATTATAGAATATCCGTTTTGTATACTTTAGATTGTCTAACTAAAGCTTAAACATATTGCTGGGACATTGAATAAATCTCAGGCATCTGTCATTGTTATTTTATAAACACACCTATTAGAGATTAACAAAGGCATTATAAGACAGCTTAGGAATTTCTAAATATCCCACAGTTTTGTTTTTAAGAATATCAGTTTTTAAATTCGCTCTTAATGTGTAAAATCTGTTACGCATCTGAACTCTGCAGCCAGCAGCCTCTGTGGCAGGTCAAGCCTGCAAAGAGCAGTTTTTAAATTGGGAATAGATTAACAAAGGCATTATAAAACAGCTTAAAATTTCTAAATATCCCATGAAGGACCTAAACTCCATTTCTTTTTGTTTGTACATGCGAGGTCCCTTGTCTCAGGACTGGTCCACGGTATACATGTTCAAGGCCCAGACCTGGGCCTTACCCTGCCAGCTAAGTAAGTTCTAAAAAAATATTCTCAGCCATAAAAACTCCCTGCCATAGGGCAGCCAAACAGAAACAATGAAGACCCCAAGAATGCAAGAAGGCCTTATCCCACGGACATCCATCTGCTTGAGGAGGGCCGTCTGCTCCTGCTGGTATCCTTATTTTGTGCAAACATTACTGAGAACATCTCCCTCTAAGGTTAACTATATATTGCTCAAGAATGTGGACAGCTTACTATCTGGGAAAGAACCAATCAGAACTCATGCCTCCTAGCCTTCCAATCCCTTTGACTCAGAACCTGCCTGATATATATCACCCAATCCATAACTCTGAGTTGGAAAACCCTGCCCCCTGCTGTAACTATGATAAAAACCCGACCTAATTGCCTCCTGGGGCTCTCAAGACTGATTCGTTGTGAAGGAGATGTTTAAGGGTCCGAGCTCGAGCTTGAGTAATGTCCCCTTGCTTCCTGCATATGATTTCAAACTTCCAGTGCTTTGCGGGAACCTCACAATCTGGGTGCAACATTGCACAGTTTTGTTTTTAAGAATAGTGCATGCAGCAGCATCTGTTACCCTGCTGCCTGCATCTGTTGGCTTCCGCGGGTCAGCACACAGGGCTTTTGTGATATCAAAAGTACAGCTTTATTCATCCTTAAAGTTTAAAATCTTTCACCTGTGCTCTTATTATCAAGATAAAGTTAATCAAAGTAAAGCAAGACATGATTTTAGTGGCAAGGCATATTTTAATAAAATTTAAGTCACCAGTTTCATTCTTTAAGCATGTGGTGAGAATCAAGGTGGTGGCGCCCATGAGGATCCAACTATGTTGTCAGGATAACAAGAACCCAGAAGGCATTTGTGACCAATCACCACTTTAGAAAGTGCAGGAAAGGGCCTGCAGTATGAAGCATTTTCTGCCCACACCATGAGCTGTTTCCACTGAAACTTGAGGACTGGTCTTTTTGGTTAGTCTGTGTGTGTGTTATTTGGCTGCCTGTGCAGAGCACGGAGCTTGATCTTATAAAAAGACTTTTAAATTACTCCATGTCAGGAATGAACACTGATTTTTGAGGAGAAGAAGAAAAATAGCCTAATAGTTAAATAGCTGCCCAGGAGCCTAGCGGCCGGAGGGCTGGGCAGGTGCTGCCCTCTGCCAGCATCAAATGCCTCATCTGCCATACTGTTGGGAGAGAAAGCTCTTTAGAGAGCAGTCTTTGTCTCAGACCAGTCTTGGTCTAGGAGTTTGTCAGTGAATTTTGGATATTTTGAGTATTCTACACTGTGTGGAATCTATGGCATGAGCCATTGGAGGGCTTTGGAAAACCTGGAGATTTGAGTTACTCCATAAGCAGCATTTGTCGATGGTAGCCACTGGGGCAGGACATTTGAGGATTAGAATCGTGTTACTCTATCAAAAGAGAGTCTGCAGCAAGTAATTCCAAATGGTAGGAAGTCTTGCTAGCAACAAAACTTGTAGACTGGAAGGAGGAGGCCTTAGTTGGCCATAGAGAAAGGAGGAAGCACGAAAGATAGGGGAACTTCAGAGTTACCCATCACCATGTACCCAAGCCGTGTCTGGCCATTTACCATACTTCAGTCTGAGAATAAAGTAGGAAAAAGAAATCTTGTCTGTCCTCAAAACACATGGAAACTGGACCATTGGCTGTCTACTCAAAGCCAAAGGCTAGTACCCATTCTAATCATAAAGGGAGGCTCACCACACTACTGCGCATATCAGAAGATAGGCAGTCATACATCTTGACCACGTTAGGTGCCATCTGTTGAAAAAAATATCACACACGCACATCCTGCCTGCAGCTTCCCATGTCCTGAGAAGCAGCTACAGCCTGTGGCTACATCAGCTCCCAAGTGGGAAGCTGTGGGGGTTGTGCAGCATGGTTCTTACAACATAACTATGCCTGTCCCAGGTAGGAGCCCAGAGCCAGCGAGTGTGACTTCAGAGACACTTGGGAGATGCCTTCGGAGAAGTATACTCTCTTGTTTAATGCAAAGGTTTTACATTTATCGGGTTGGGGTGAGGGAGGGTCTTTTGATATTCAGGGCTAAAGGCCATTGGTTAAGACAGGATGCTGGGATTAGCATATCCCTGGGAGAAGGGATTTTGGTTAGAAATTCTGCCAATCATAGCCCACCTTTTTAAGGGGCTGAAATTTTGCTGTGGCTTTGGCTTGCCAACACAGAGGTTAGGGGCCAGACTTCTACCAGCCTTTTGAGACAAGCTAAGTTGCAAGTGCCCTTGACCCCGCTGTGTGAGCTTTTCACAAGGCACCACACTAATGACAGTATGCTATACTTATAGATCAGTTATATCTATTGCTCAGCCATCATCAGAGATTTCTCCTGCAGCAGATAGAAAGAAATTCATAGAACCACTGCCAGACACTGTTCAGAGAGTGAGAGACCTTGGAACACTCATCATCATATGATAAATTTTTATCATATCCCTCCCCACAGGCCTCAGGGAACCCCATGGAAGAGAAGGAGGAAAGAATGTAAGAGCCAGAGGGGATGGAGGACACCAAGAAAACAAGGACCCTCTAAATTAACAGTTCCAAAGGTCCACATGAACTCATAGAGATGGAGGCAGCATATATAGGGTCAGCAAGAGTTGCATCAGGTCATCCATGTACAATTCTGGCTTCCACATTACTGTTTTTATGGGATTCCTGAGTGTGAGAACACATGGGTCTCTGATTCCACTTTCTTCTGGGTTGTTTGCTTTGATTTGTCTTGTTCAACCCTGATGTGATGTGTTAGTTTTTGTTTTATCTCAATATATTTTATTATGTTATATTTTATTTTATCATTATCCTTTAGATGCCCATTTCTTTTTTATGAGAGACAGAAAGGAAGTGGATCTCGATGATAGGACAAGCATGTAGGAGCTGGGAGAAGTAAAGTTTGAAGTCACTTTAGCTCTAGCACTGGAACCTCATCTGGCTTGGACCTGTGCATAACCTGTGTAAACTGCCACAGTCTCTGTGAGTTCTTATGTGTATCACTCTTGTTGTGTTTGTAGACACTGTTTCCTTGGTATCTTCCATCCATGTTGGTTTCACAATCTTTCCTACTCCTCTTCTACAGGGCTCCTTAAATCCTGAGGGGAAAATTTGATGGAGATATCCCAAGTAAGACTAATGTTCCAAGATCTCTCACTCTTCACATTGTCCAGGTGTGGTTCTCTACATTGGTTGCCATTTCCTACAGGAAGAAGCTCTTCTGCTGCCTGAGAAAGACACTATACTATGTGTGTAGTAGAATGCCATTAGGACTCATCTTATTGCTATTCTCCCTTAGCATAACAATAGGATTTGGTTTGTGGTCTATATAGTCTTAGATTCTTGTACAGCTGAGCAGTGTCAGACATGGCTTCTGTTGTACCAGTGTAGCATGTGGACAAGCTAACATTGTAGATAGAAGAGGTTTTAGCTGGGATGATATTGATCTTCCATTCTGGTAGTATACAGAGTACCTTTCATTACCATGAACACAGGTCAAAGGGGTAAGGCTCTTAGTTAGGCACCAGCTTAACCTCTTCATGTTCAGTAACGTACAGCAAACCTGTATTATTATCTCACAAATTCATGCCATACCTTGAGAACTAGAAAGGCAAATGGCAAGATACAGATGATTTGAAGAAAAAAGGAGGAACTGGAATGGGGAGATTTATTTAAGGAGGGGGGAAGATGTCAGTAACAGAAGGAAAAGAGATTAAGGTAAAATAAAAATAAGGGTGTCTATTAATTCATAAGAAATAATATTATATACTTATATTTTACATAAAATTACATGATACATACCTACATGTTGGGACATTGATTGAGACCACTATACCATGTTAGTGCTTACCTAGAGGGAAAACAGAAGAGACATACAATTCAACTCAATGAAATATTCTGAATCTCTTAATAAAGTGTGTACAATTAAAAAGCAATGAAAACACCATTGAAAGCAATCAGTATTCTAATTTGACACATAGTGTCTATTTTTCATCAATAATACATAAACATGCAGAGATAAACATAAACATATGTCTTAAGGAATACATATTCCATCTGGTAGAAGCACAGATTATGCTATTGAATGTAAATTGTACTTTTAGGGCTCGAGAAAATATGCCAGACTCCTGATTTGTTTTAGACTAGCATAGTTGTAGATAAAACTCACACTCGCAGCAGACGCTCCCTAATTATCTGTCAGAACAAAGAAGATAGTAAGAATCTTCTGCCCAAGAGTCAATGGAACAGAAGCATAGGTCATTCAACCTCTAATCTTGTGTTCAAGCTCCCAAACCCACGTGGGGCTCCTCCAGCATAAGGTCCTGACTCTGGCTCTGCCCCAGCTTGAGACAAGGCAAGAAGCACGTAGATGAAGACAGTGTATGTGCCCTGTGTGCTAGATAAGCAGAGAACACTGTGCATCCCTCCCCTAGGGGACTGTGCACCAATCCTTGGGTTTTAGTGTAGTCCTTGTGAGGATCCATCACCTATCCAAACCCTTGGTGAACCTTACTTTATCTGGGGTGGGGAGTGAGAAGAAGAGTGAAGCAGGAAGCACCCTGCTGAGATACACGTAGACTCCTCTTGCTTAGCCAGCACAAACTGGAAAGGGTTTGTGATTCCCATTGCCTGAAAGCTGGCCAAATGCTGAGATCAACAGGCCATAGGGTTCCCAACCCCAACTAAGGCACCTACAATGCAACATCCACTCCTAAAACTCAGGAATCAAGCACACAAGAGTGTACCAAAAGATGGTAAGAGTTGAGGGCCGGAACAACTGCTCCAAAGTGGTATATTCCCCACATGACAGGTAAGATGCACCATGAAATCTCACTGGGAGGGTTGCCTGAACAAGACCTGCATAGTGACACAGTCAACATATCGAAGTGGGTGGAGAAAATTTCTCAAGGTTCCACCCTTAGATAAAGAGCTACAGGCAACTGTGACCACTGAGAGAGGGAGAATTGTTTTCTTCAGGTTTGAACCAGGTGATAGTTTATCCAATCCCAGTCAACATTTAAAACAAATGCATACAAGCAACTCCAAATGGGATCAACAGGCTTTACATACATACATACATACATACATATATACATGCATAAATATGTACATATATACAAGCATCAGAGAAAAAGGGTAAAAGTGATGATGTGAATTCAGTAAGCAGATGAGAAATTCTCAATACTTCTATTTTAAATTAAAAATAATATTTAGTATTTTGTTATTAAAACATCTCTTTCTGGACATTCCTACACTGGGAAATCAAGAGATTATGTGTGAGTGCAACAGGCAATGCAGGGAATCAGCCTACAAACTTATTAACAGAAAAGAAAAATGAGTAAAGAAAATGTCACACACACACACACAAGAACACAGAGAGAGAGAGAGATTCAGGGAGAGAGACAAAGAGAGAGGAATTTTATTCATCTGTTCAGAACATCAAATCATGACACTTTCAGAAACAAAGGTGAAAATGAGGTCATTATGGTCAGTGAAACAAACCTGTCTCACATTATGACTCTAATTTAAGTGTGTCTCCCTCCACGTGTGTGTGTGTGTGCACGTACGTGTGCATGATTAAGTACAAGAAAATCCTGAATGGACAGAAATAGATTATCTGGGAAGGGAGAAGTATAATAAAAAGTGGGTGGGATTCGTGTTATGCATGTGTCATGAAAGCAGTGAAAAGCCCATTGCTCCTAGTGGTAAAGGCACTAAACGTTCCTCAGTTTAACGTCAAGTATTCACTTTCCCATAAACCTCTCTGTTTAATGGCGAGTACTCACTTTCCCAGAAATCCTTGTTGCTACGTAACATTTAAAGAGCCAATCCCATGTGTGAGTTCTGACCAATCAGAGAGATCCTCTGCTCACTCTTTAAAATCCTTGCTGGAAGCTTTTGTTTTAAATGTTGACCACTTGGAACTGGATAAACTATTACCTGGCTCAAACCTGAAGAAAACAATTCTCCCTCTCTCAGTGGTCACAGTTGCCTGTAGCTCTTTATCTAAGGGTGGAACCTTGAGAAATTTTCTCCACCCACTTCGATATGTTGACTGTGTCACTATGCAGGTCTTGTTCAGGCAACCCTCCCAGTGAGATTTCATGGTGCATCTTACCTGTCATGTGGGGAAGGTAACACTTTGGAGCAGTTTTTCTGGCCCTCAACTCTTACCATCTTTTGGTACACTCTTGTGTGCTTGATTCCTGAGTTTTAGGAGTGGATGTTGCATTGTAGGTGCCTTAGTTGGGGTTGGGAACCCTATGGCCTGTTGATCTCAGCATTTGGCCAGCTTTCAGGCAATGGGAATCACAAACCCTTTCCAGTTTGTGCTGGCTAAGCAAGAGGAGTCTAAGTGTATCTCAGCAGGGTGCTTCCTGCTTCACTCTTCTTCTTACTCCCCACCCCAGATAAAGTAAGGCTCACTAAGGTTTGGGATAGGTGATGGATCCTCACAAGGACTACAGTCAAACCCTAGGATTGGTGCACAGTCTCCTTGGGGAGGAGGGATGCACAGTGTTCTCTGCTTATCTAGCACACAGGGCACATACACTGTCTTCATCTACGTGCTTCTTGCCTTGTCTCAAGCTGAGGAAGAGCCAGAGTCAGGACCTGATGCTAGAGGAGCCCCACATAGATCTGGAACTTTGAACACAAAGGTGGAGGTTGAATGACCTACAGTCCTGCTCCACTGAGTCTTGGATAGTAAATTCCTGGCTCCCCTAACTCCTGCTTTGACTAAGATAATTTTTTGGAGGGGAGCTGCCAGAGAGACTATTATTAAGGTCTATGCTAATCTAAGTCTTCTCAGGACTCTAAGGTATTTTCTCCAGATCTTAAAGAGCAATTGACAATATATATGAGAAGTCTATTATGTATATGAACACATTCTATATATTGTGTTAAGCCAAATTCCATATTTTACTATTCAAGTATTCCTTCTGAGCCTTCTTTTTAGAAAATCTACTTTGAGAGTGATTGTTCATGCATGCTATTTGGTAAAGGTGAACTTAAATTTTTTCTTCAGATGTCAGTATGAGAAAAGAAGCTTCAAAATGAAAGTAAGCAAATGACTAATATACAGAAATTAGCAGATGTCATATAAAACACATTTCAATAGTGCATAAGGAAAATAAACCTGAGTCTGTGTAATGACATGTTCTAGTGAGACTGATGTCTTCAAGAGTCATTCCTATATGAGGCACAGATACATGAAAAGAACATTAAGGACACGCTAAGTACATGTAAGAAAATTCTATTGGATAACAGGGACAAAGATTAACTGGCAGAGAACTTTTAAATAATTTATACCATCAACTGCATTGCACATCTCATTTTTATTTAGTTTACTTTTATTTAACTAACATTTAGTTTTATTTAACTAAAACACTTGCATTTATTAAAGAAGATTTCAGGGAAATGAACTTAAAACATACATATCTTGATATCAAGATTTTTGACAAATTGAAGTGCAGCTTCACACCTACGAAGGAAATGCACATGAACACAAAGCTTTTTCTCTCTGAGATGGAGTCTCACCGAGTATCTATACATTATAGGAGAAGATTATGGGTAGAAATGTACCAAGAAGATATGTAGCATAGTCAGATGGCTTCAGAGTCTCCATCATCATGCCTCAGTCCCCAGAACGCTGAGATTGCAGGTGTGTGCTACCACACACACCTCAAAGACAGAGTTTTAAATACCAAATGATGTACTGTACTTTGAAATAAATGTGACAATGAATTTTATTTTTTTGAGAACATCATGTATGCATACAAATTATTCCGATCACAGTCATGGCATTCTTCCCTGCAGTTACTTCTAGGTCTCCTCTGTTGCCTACTTCATGTCATATTTAAAAGAATAAGCCACTGTGCCAAATGAGTGCCTCACAAACACACAAGAATTGTGCCAACGTCTATCAGAACATGGTCACCCTACTAGAGAACAATTCTCAAACGGAAACCAATTCTCTTTCCTCTTATAACCACTCACTATCCAAACTCCTCATCTAGAGGTAGGGACGGATGTTTATATCCTCCACCCATGTTGGAATGTTGACTGGTGTTGTCTTGTGCAGATCTTGTGAAGGGAACCACAGTTAGAACAGGAAGAAGGGAAACACTGCTGAGCTCAACTGAACAACTGAATCTGTCTCACACTAAGGCATCATCATTGGTAATTTGACATCATTGCAGAAATCCTCATGATCACAGCAGTATGTATGATTTGTTAGATCTCCATAAAGTGTCTCATCATATTTACAGTTTTCTTTGCACTTCATCTCTGCACTTATTAGGCCACCTGCAGAAGAATATAGCAAAAATTATAATTCTGAAATTCAGGATATAACCTCCTATCCAAGAACCTTTGGAGTGAGAATGCTTTCAATTTAAAATTTTTTCTTCAAGAACACCTGCTGTTCCATGCTGGGATGTGTACTACATCTTTTTAACAATAGCCTGGTAAAGTCCTTATCCCTAGTGCCTTTACTACAGGAGAAACTTATCCTTAGTGGTAAGCTTGAGCTTCTAGATATGGAGGTACATGGCATCCTCTCCTCCTCAAGCAAGTAGGCACAAAGGAATTTGCCAATACTAGAGGGACCCAGACTCAATGGTGAGCAGTGAGGCAGGGAGACCAAGATCATATTAGTCTGCAAGAACCATATGCTATGGAAGGACAGGAAGGAGGAGCAATTCAGATATCAGGTGATAGGTGAAGCAGGAAGACTTGAGAAGCACCAAGGTATTTGGTGGATAAGAAAGTTTCCCAGTGAAAATGGTTTCAGGCTAAGATAGAAGCTCAATGAACACTAGAAAAGCAAAAGCCACCAGGACAAAGTGTGAGAAATGGCACATTTAAGGACTGATGTTTTATAGCCTTTTAACCCTGTGATGGCTTGAATGAGAACAGCCCTCATGAGTGTGAATATTTGAATGCTTGATACCCAGTTTGTTAAAGTGTTTGGGAAAAATTAGGAGGTGTGGTCTTCATGGAGGTGTGTATCATTAGCGGTGGACCTTATGAGGTTTCAAAGGCTAATCCCATGCTCATTGTCTTCCCCTCCAACCCCTGTCTTTCTTCATCATAGTTGTGTCTCAGGATGTAAGTTCTCAGCTTCTGACATAGAACCATGCTTGCTTATCTCTGCTACTGTCTTATCTCATTGCTATAGAAAAAATAGAGTCAGAAAAGTACAAAACCAAAGATAGGGTCTAAATAGGAGAAAGGTAGGGGATCAGGGACTGAAGAATGTAGAAATACAATAATGTAGAGTCACCCTTGTTCACTCAAGACAAAGCCGTAATTTTAGCATAGCAACATGTTGACCCCCAACACAAGGTAGAAGAAGTTGCTTCTTTTTCTTTAGGCAAAATGCCTTAGAGACAGTGTTTTGTATCATTAAAGTAAAATGGAAGCTCTGCTGAGCACAGAACACATACTTACTAATGTTAGGTGTAAGAAACTTTCTGCGGATCATACAGCTTTCACCAGGTTCTGTAATGCATGTCTTCTCCCCATCAACACATATCTCATTCTGGTAAAAAGGGCACAGTACACACTCTACAGTGAAAGCTGCAAAGATAAGGACCGCTTAAAGGAGAAGGATGCCACACTGTCTCTTCCCAAGAAAGCGTAGGTCATTCTGTCAACCTCTGGATAGCTTGGCTGCACAACATTTTACCTAACAGAAACGGTCTGGTCGACAACTCGTGTTAACACCACAGACAAAGCAGGCTGAAATAAGAGGCTGTTTAATTTTCTTCCTAAGTAGATAAGAGTACAACTTGCAGGCAATACTTACCAGTTTCAAAGCAGAGAAGAAAAAGACACAACTTCAGTAAGATTTTCATTTCTCCTGAGCAGATTCTTGCAGCAGGCTGATGATCAGAGGTCTCTCATAGAAAACACCAGTCTCTAGTCAATTTATAACCCACTCAGGCACAGACAACAGACAGTATGTAGGAGACCAACCAGGAGCAGATATCAAAGCAGGCCCCTCCTACACTGGCAATATACCAAACCCTCTCTCATCACTTACTTTTTTCCTTATTCTCTCATGCTTTTTTGCTTCATGAGTCACTAATGATATACACAACCTACGAGGTAATTTTACCTTTAGTACACAGTGGGCTCTGGATATTTTTCCTCTCTTCATGCTACCAGCTCAAAGTGCTGTGCTGATGCAGAGGTCAAAACTAGACCAGGAAAAATATTTGGAAGGAGTCTTTCATTGAACCTGAGTTATAGCACTAAGAGGCAGCACAGGAGGGAATCTCCTGGATGATGGAAAAGTGCACACAGCAACATGCTTGTCTAGACAGGAACATATGGACCCAGCATGTGCTCATCCCTCATCGAGATGAAGGGCCACGCTGGTGACATCCATAGCACCGTCCTCAACACCAAGCACAGGACTTCTGTAGGGACACCTGGGGAAGGGCTTCCTGACTGGCTGGGGTGGCAATGGCTGCTGGGTACAAAGGGCTATCTGAAGTCTATTCTGCTAGTGGTATGCAGGATGCTGGAGCACATCTTCACTTGTGGATATAGTGATCATCTGTAGTGACTGTAGAGAGTCCCACACAACCAGGCTGCTGCCAGGATGCCATGAGAGTGTCTGCTCAATTGCTGGTAAAAGGGCTACTTGGCTGGTAGTTTCCCTGCTCAAGGCTACCATGTATAAGGGAAAGGCCCATCTAATTGCCTGATCCTCATAGTTTCATTATGCACAGAAAGCATTAGAGGTTGTTAACAAAAAGTAATCAGATGTTCAACATAGAACTTACATTTCTAATATCGCTCACAGTACTTAATACAACAGACTATTATTGCATTACATATTGATTATATGTTTATTACATTTTATATTTACTTTATGTTTAATATATATTATATTAATATTATGATATTATATGTATGTATATATATATATATATATATATATATATATATATATATATTACATTATATATATTTTTTGAGAAAAGGTCTGACTATGTAGCCATGGCTGACCTGTATGTCACTGTGTAGACCGGGTTGTCCTCAAACTCACAAACATCTGCCTGCATTAATAATGTACTCAAAATGGTGAATAACCACTGTTTAACTTTTCTATTGAGTCCCTAATTGTTCAAATACCCTCATGTAGTTGGTTGCTAAATTATTTTAATGACAGAAGGAATTCATATCTTTGTTGCCATACGCAAGTGCCTTCTAGGCTACACCGATCATGTCCTCTCTAAAACTGGTCTTAGGTAGTTTTATGAGGAGTCAACTTCATGTTAGTGGGAAACTATGTATAGTTTGCAATTACAGTGAGATAGGCACTGACTGATACTAAGTTGGTCATTATTTCTATATTTTGACTGTGGAGAGAAATGCAAAGTATTTCCCATTTTATTTTCCTTCTTTGTTTTATTTTCAAAGAAGCTGCCTTACAAGTCTGTATGGTGCTTGAATTTTATTAAGAATAATGTCTGGCTGTGTGCCTTCACGTGCTTCACGTGCATAAAAGTCTCCTATGTAACACAATACCATATACAATTAATCACATATTTAAAATGAGCACATACTAATAATTTTACCTCAAGTACCTTGACGGTGGGGTTCTTCTTAGAGTTCATTCATGAATTCCATCGATGTATTTTTGGCACCCTTTTCCATAAAGATTTTTGTATCAAAGGCTTGAAGTCAGTCTATCAAGTAAGCTGAAGCTGAAAACAACCCACTGGAGTTATTCTGATACCTAATAGAGGCCAACCAAAACTAGTCAAAAGAGATAAATAAATCCAATCCATAGTATAAAGGGAACAAACTTTAAAGAAGCGACAATGCTGCTAAATACATATGTACCAAGTGTTGGGGCTCCAAATTTCATAAAATAAGATGACTGGGCATAAAACTCTCATGAACACAAGAGTAAGCAGGTCACTTTATTATCCCACTGCCATCTTCAAATTAAACCTCAACAAAGCAAGGACTGTGGGATGGCTTGGCAGGAGGAGATGTTTGCTTCCATGGATGGTTTTCTTAATTCATTCCTTGGAACTCAAAAAGTGTAATAGAATGGAATGGACTCTAAAAGGTTGTACAATGGCAGGTTACATCTTGGAAGACTATTCACTTGAATTTACTCAGAGAAACTAAAGTAGGCTTATGACACATGATGAACTATAATATTTCGACCATTAAAGAAATGCCCTGATGTGAAACATAGTAGAGTGGACATTGAAAAGGGCTCCAGCTCAATTTATCAGCTGAGGAAAGATGGGGACACTCAGGGCATGCAGGTCAGGAGAAGAATCTGATGGATGGATTTCCTTCTGAGTATACACACTTTTAAGTATACCATCTTTTAAGAAAATGGGAATGCAGAGAGAATATCAAAATTTAGAGAAGCATAAGAAAAGGGAGATATTACAAAGGACACAAAAGAACTCCAGAGGATCACAAGGGCATGCTTTGAAAACTTAAGTTCCACTAAATTGGGAAATCTAAAAGAAAGGGATGATTTTCTCAATGCATACCACTTACTAAAGTTAAACAGATATGCAGTTAAACAGACCTATTACCCCTCGTGAAATAGAAGCCATCATTAGATTGCAAAAGAAACCTAGAGCCAGATGGTTTTCACACAGAATTCTACCAGACTTTTACAGAAGAATTAATGCCAATACTCCTCAGAATACTCCACAACTGAAAGGCAGAAACCATGTGATCCTCTCATTAGATGTAAAAACCCCCATTCACAAAATCTATCATCGTTCATGATAAAAGAGTTGAAGAGATTAAGGATATACAGGGCACATCTCAACTTAATGCAGGCACTTTACAGCAAACCACTAGAAAACATAATCTTAAATGGAGAGAAATTCAAAGCAATTCCACCAAAATCAGGAACAAGACAAAGTTGTCCACTCTCTTCCATATCTATTCAGTATAGTGCATGAAGTCTTAGCTTCAGCAATAAGACAACGGAAGGCCTTCCATGGAATTAAGTTCCATAGAAATTGTTAGAAAATAAATCAAAGTATCTTTATTTGAAGATGAAAAAATACTATGGATAAGTGACCCTAAAAATTCCCCTGGAAATGTCCCACACTTTCAATAAGTCAACTCAAAAGTAATAATTATAATTAATAGTAATAATAATAATAATAATAATAATAATAATAATAATAAACCTTCCTATGTACAAACAACAAATGGACTGAGAAAGAAATCAGGGAAACCACACCATCACAATAGCTTCAAATAATATGAAATATGTAGAGCTAGGCTGCTGTGCGGCTCAACAAGGATGACTGGTCGGCATACTTATAATTGGAAGCCCTGCCAGACCTAAGCAGAGGGAATCACTGTCATTATCATACTCAGCAGTGGAAACATGAGTGTCCCAGCTCAGGTGTTTTTATTGACACAGAACTCCTTGGGTGTTATACTGATACCACATGCAGAGACACCATAATATTGACACAACACAGATACATTGATCAATGGAATCTAATTGAGGACCCAGACATGAATCCATACACCTGTGGAAACCTGATTTTTTGACAAAGAATCCAAAAGAACACGTGAAAAGAAAAGAGCAACTTCAGCAAATGGTGGTCCAAGTGGCTGGCTGCATGTAGAAGATTGTAAATCGATCTGTATTTATTACCCTGCACAAAACACAACTTCACATGGATCAAAGGTCTTAAAATAAGCCCAGATAGCCTGAACCTTAAAGATGTAAAACTGAGAATAGCCTTGAACTCATTGGCAGAGGAAAAGACCTTCTCAACAGAACATCAATAGCACACACACTAAGATGAACTAATAAATGGTGCCTCATGAAACAGAAGCTTCTGCACAGAAAAGGACACTGTCATTTGGACCAGTCAGAAGCCCACAGAATCAGAAAATATTATTTACAACTATATATCTACTAAGCAGAAAATATCCAAAATATGAGGAACTCAAAAGACTACGTATCAAGAAAACAATCAATTTATTTAGTTATTTATTCTACTATTTATTAATTATTTATCTTTCTCCTCTCATATAATACATACCAACACCCCTCCTACAACCCCTCCATTCTTCTGAGCTCACCCCACCTTCCCTCTCCTACTATTTTATACTCTTCCCTTCCTCACCCACTCATCCTGAATCCTGCTTCTCCCCATAGAGGAGAGCAGTCCCAGGGATACAGCTCAAACAGCACAGAACAAGATGGGACATGGCTGGGCACTAGTCCCTACATTGAGGGTGGACTAGACAGCCAAGCTGGAATAAATGGGTCCTTAAGGCAGTCAAAAGCATCGGAGTATCCCTACATATACTCTAACCTATAGGTTCTCTGCAAGAACACCAAGCCAGGCAAATATGACTTATCTAGGAGGCCCTTGCAGGCTCTTTTTCTGCAGTTTTAGGCTCTGAGGGAGTGTAGTAGTACCTCCAGCATGAGTCACCAAAGACTACAACGAGAAATGATTATAGGTGAGAACCCTGCCAAACCTCATCAGAGGTTACAACCATCCTGACGGGCACCATACTGAATGGACAGTGGAACCCTGTACATCTGAACTCAGGTGTTTTTATTGATTCAGAACTCCACAGGTGCAGATCATAAGCAATCAAACATCCCCCACAGAAATTCAACACCTGGAAACCCTCACCCAACAGTGCACAAACAACACTTTAAACACAATTAAAAATAAATTTCTACAACAATTCCCCTTTTCTGTATAGCCCAATCAAAACATTGCTTTATCTCTATAACACTATTCAACACTATACAAGCAAAACTATTTACAAGAGGAACAATCACGAGGGTTGCTAGTACACAGAACCAAATGAAACCAAACATCTATGGAGTTTTTCATAATGTCTCTGGACAGCAGAGAAACATTATCAATGTCCCATTATCTAGAATTCACTCGGGATCGTCTGAGCACCTCCCAAGGGCTTGGATCTGGCTCTGCCCTCTGCAAAACACACAGTTTGTTCTCCAGGCTCTGGCTGACTTCGTTCCCCTGCTGCTGTTGTTCTTGGTGGTTGTCCCATGGTACTGGTATCAGAAAATCTGCTGGGGTCATTTGCTGCAACAGGGCTACACTTTCACCAATAGCCTCTCATGGGCTCTCTTCATGGTGCCAATCCTCAACCTCTTTATATGACCCATTCATCTGGACCTTCCACTACTACTGCAGCTGTGCTTTCACCAATGGCCTATCCTGCTTCTCATAGTGCCCAGCCTCAGCAGCTCTCCATAACCAGTTCATGCTTTCAAAAACAGTAACACCTCAGAGACTCTTAGAGTACCAAGTTCAGTGGCCAGTGAGATACAAACTCGGCCAGTTCTGTAAGACGGCTTCTTGTGTGCTAACCCTGAGAAAACACTTTCCAGATTTTCAGATCGAGTCTGCTTTGCAAGAAAAACAACTAGTCCTTGTCTGCAGGAAGGGTTCCCTCGTGGGTGGAGTTCTCATCACCATCATCAGTGCTTGGACCTCTTTTAGTCAGGTTAACGGGGAAAAAAAGAAATATTAAGTTTAACTAAGCAGCTTTTTGACTCTAAGCCGTGGCTTCAGAAACAACAGGGGTTCCTAGGCCAGTGGGAAGAATCTCTTGTTGAAGTGTTCTGGTGGTTGGGCAGTTTTTCTCACCTGAGCTATGGGGAAACATATACCCTTCTTCATAGACCTCAAATATAAGACCCACTTGGGCTTCACACAGGCAAAAAGCCATCAACAAACTCAGTTTAGAGAAAGTGTGCTCTGGTTTCCAGTTCCTGTGCCCTGGCTGCTGTCAGTGGCAGGAGGGAGACTCAGCTCCATGATCAGAAGAAGCCATCAAACGGTGCCTCTTTCCTGCTCCCAGGTGAATTTTTTGTTTTTACCATGAAAGTGTCTTTCTCTAAAGGCCTCTATTCTGTGACTTTTGAGCCTTCTTTCTCACTTAATTTCCACGATTTTCTCTTCATTAAAGCTTATTTCTTTCTTCACTTTCCTCTTCCTTCAGGAGTCTTCTATTCGTTATTTTTGCATGTATATAAACTCTATCCTCTAGGTAGTGCCCTGAGCATACTTTACCAGCCTCTGTGAGGTCTGCAGTTTCTTTCTTGTTCTTCCTTGTCTCCATGTTGATGAGCTAGCATGATCTCAATGTCTGACCTATGTAGCCATTTGTAGTTGTCAGGCAGTTGTGGCATCTTAGTAAGGATTACAAGGAGACATAATCACAGGTTCAAAACTGCCAGATCTCAGCAGAGAGAAAAACCATGCTGACAAGCGCTGTCCTAGACATATACTGGAACCCCGAGTATCTGAGCTCAGGTGTTTTTATTGATTCAGAACTCCTCAGGTGCAGATCATAAGCAATCCAACATCCCCACAGAAATTCAAAACCTGCAGATAATACAAAGCGCCAAGACCTTGGCAGGCCTTACTCCACAGTGCACAAAACAATATGTCAACACAATTAAAACTAAACTTCCACAACAACGGAGCCTGAGAGTGCTGGTCCCTTGACTGTGGGGGGTGGCTTGTTCTCCTTATGTTCCTGACACTTCTGGTCCCTTAAATTTCTCCTCTCCTTGTTCTGTGAGTTTTCTGGAGGTCTGCATGATGTTTGGCTCTGGGCCTCTGCATCTGTTCCCATCAGCTGCTGACAGAAGACTCAATGATAGAGACTGAGCTAGGTACAGAACTATGAGTAGAACAGGATA
Organism: Cricetomys ansorgei; assembly: GCA_026225945.1. Taxonomy (NCBI): domain Eukaryota; kingdom Metazoa; phylum Chordata; class Mammalia; order Rodentia; family Nesomyidae; genus Cricetomys; species Cricetomys ansorgei. The sequence goes on along the minus strand of JAMJFZ010003914.1, from coordinate 13,945,773 downwards.
TCATTAGCAATAGTGTCCTGGCTACCCAGGCTCTACTTCCTGGCATAGCTGCTGAGTCAGGCTTGTGATCCCACATTCTACTGGCAAAGTCAGAAAAGTCTTCAATAGAAGCTTTTCTTTGAGATGTATATGAGAGGTGTATACTAGAGGTGTATATGAGCAGGAATAAGAATATCTCTTCCCAGATACCTTTTCCAGGGTTGAGAAAGAAAATTCTACTCTGAGAATACGACATATTCAAGTAGAATGTGGTTCATATTAGAAGGCAACAGAATTTGTTACTTCAAGGGCTATCATTTCTCCTACTTAAGGCATGACATCCAACCCTATTGATTATTCAGTGAAATGTGGATCCCAATAAAACACTGTCTTCCGCTTTTAAAACTATACCATCTTCAAAGCCTAGTTGAGAATTTCCCTGTGTGTTTAGCATAAAGTAAAACCTCTTTACAAACTGTCGGTTTCTGTTAAGAAAAAGGAAAATGTAAGCAACAGACAATCAGGTGAGACCTAAACATCAGGTAAGATTGTACCTTCCTCCTTATTTAAAAAAACAGAAGAAAAGTCACACATTCTAGGTTTAGAAACTGCTCTGTATGCTTGGCCCGAGCATCTTGCCATTCTAGGCTGATGCCCATATTTGAACATTCATAAAGCAGATGTTCTCCTTTCACTACGCTAAAACTCCAGAGATGGTACTACAAAATCCAATCGTTCTTATTAAGAAGTAAGGATCTGGAGTAAACACAGAATCCAGGAAAGTAAAAAAGGACCATACCAGGAGAACTAGGAAGGCAAAAAGCAAGATACGGGTGATTTGAAGAAGAAAGGAGGAACTGGGAAGGGGGATTCTTTAATGAAGGGAGAAGATGTCAGTTACAGAAGGAGGAGAGGAGAGAGCAAGGAGAAATAACAGTGAGAATGGCCATAAATTCCTAAGAAATCATTTTACATTTTATATATATATATACATATATATATAATTTACATTTTAAATTATGCATTTATAATGTATAAATACATATTTATATAATTTATATTTTTATATTTACTTAAAGATTAATATATTTATATTTTATATTCATAATTTACTTATATACTTTTATTTATATAATAATGTGTATATATCTATGTGTGTAATATATATAAATATATATTTACACAAAATTACATATGGTACATGCCTATGTCTAAGGTCATTATTAATGACCACTATACCATGTTAATATTGGTACTTACATAGAGGGGAAACAGAAGAGAAATACAATTGAACTCACTGAAAAATTCTGAACTTTTGGTAAATCAAATGTATACAACTAAAAGGTATTGAAAATACTATTGAAAATGATCAGTGTTCTCATTTGACACACAGTGTCTATTTTTCATCAATAATTCATTAACATATAGAGATGCCCATAAAAATATGACTTATGGCATACATATTCAATCTGCTAGGAGCACAGATTATGCATGTTGAATGTCATCCTACCAATGCGGATGAGAAAATTTCTCAAGATTCCAGCCGTAGATAAACAGCTGCATGCAACAGTGACCACTGAGAGAAGGAGAATTGTTCTCTCCAGGTTTGAGCCAAGTGATGGTTTATCCAATCCCAAGTGGTCAACATTTAAAACAAATACATACATGGAACCCTAAATAGACTCAACCGGCTTTACATACATACATACATACATACACGCACACACATACACACATACATACATACATACATACACACACATACATACATACATACATACACGCACACACATACATACACATATACATATACATATGTATGCATGCATGTATCACATATCACATATGTGCTGTAAAACTACACTACTTACAAAATAAGAGTATGTGCATTTTAGAGGGAATGGCAACGAACACCAGAAGAGTAGGAGGAGGGAGAGGACGGGTGAAAGTGATGGTGTTACTTCAGTATGCGGGTGAGAACTTCCCAACACTTATTTTACAATAAAAATAACATTTCATTTTGTTTCTAAAATATCTCTTTCTGGACATTCTGTCAACTCTGGGAAAGTCAAGGAATTATGTGAGGGAGCAGGGGCGGGAGTACCCATGTGACTGCTGTCTGAAAGAGCAGCAGGTCTCACTTGGATACACTTCTCCAGTGAGGCCAGTGCTATCTGTTAGAATGACGAAGCCTGCGTTCCTGCTACAGACGGCAAAGGCAGCTGATCCTATCAGAATGCTGGGCATCCAAGGACAAACACAACACAGTGCCTCAACTCAGTGCTTGGGAAGCTTAATCTTGAACACCCTTCCCTCCTCAGGGTTGGGAACAGAGTGCAGCAGGCAGAGCAGAAATCCTATTGTTTAACTGTGGTCCCTGGACTCCCTCTGTTACCAAGCCTCAATAAGCTACACCCACCCCCTTTAAAATATTGGCATCTGTTCTTTTTTTAAATTTTTGTTTGTTTTTTGTTTGTTGTTTATTTGGGACAGTATCTCATGCCACCAGCTGGATTCAAATCCCGGATGACCTTGAACCTGTGGTCCTCCTGCTTGGTTTACAGGACCCAGGTAGGATTGCAGGACTGTGCTACCACACTTGTTTCCTGCAATGGTAAGGATCAATCCAAGACCTTTGTGTGTTAGATAAGAACTCTACCAATTGAGCTGCTCCCTCTGCCACAACTTTTAATAAGAATTTTGTCACAACTGAGATACATGACAGTTGGCATGTACTGGCCTTTACTTTTTTCTGCCTCTACTACAGGCTATTCTATGCAGGCACAATATAGGGAAATCCTGTGAACGTCTGAAATGAATAAGTCTTCCTCTCTTTGTTAGCAAGTCACACATTCACTTCTGATGTTCTACATATTGGTTTTGTAAGCATTTCCCAACTAAGCCTTTTCTATATTTTGAATCTTTTTGTTAGTAAGTAGAAGGAAAATGAAATCTATATCATTCTATCAATCTCCACTTCTGCTTTCATGACACATGCATAACATGAATCCCACACACTTTTTAGTATACTTCTCCCCTCCCATAGAATCTATTTCTATCGATTCTGGGTTTTCTTGTACTTCATCATTTTTCTGTGTATATGCACATGTATGAAATATATATCATGGTATGAATGTCAGAGAACAGCTTTTTGGAGACCACTCTCTCCTTATTATACCTTGTGAGCTCCCAGGAAGGAATTAAGATCACCAGGTATAGGAGGCAAGAAGACCTCGTACTCACAGATAAGCAGTACGGAAACTAGCAATGTTAAACTTGAAAGCTTGTCTCTTCAATGGAAGGAATGTGTGCTTAAATATGTACCACCCAGAAAGCTGGAAATAGACATAGTTAATAGCCTGGTGATCTGTGCTGTCTGTAAAGCCAGGCCTCACCTGAATCCCTCAGACTATGTTTCTCCTGGACTCTTCCTCTCTAAACCTTTATCCTTAGCATGGTTTCTCAGTCAATAGAAGTCATTCCTATGGAAGAGGTCACATGCACTTTGCAAAAGAGTTTCTATGTAGTCATGCCTTAGCTTTACTGTGATAATTATCAACAGGAAATTTTTTCCAAAATTGTACTGTGCGTAAATATGTCAAAAATAAACTGCTCATGGTCAGACTCTAGAAGTTTGAACACCAGCTACTAAGTTATGTTGGCCTCTTGCCTTGTGCAGATCATTAATCTGCTGACCCAAACATGTGCAGATACCACCACAACCAGGCTTGGCAGCAAGCATCTGTACCTGCCAGCCATCCTACTGGCTTTCCTTTGTTGAAGTTTAGTTTAAATGATCTATTTAAAGATAGGAGTCAGGTATTAAACTGAACTACTTCCCTTGAATTCATGGGACATTCATGTTATTTCTGTTTATATTAGGATTTGGGAGCCCCAACACTTGGTCCATTTATATTTACACATATTATAGGTTTTTTAAAGATTGTTCCCTTTATATTATGTATAGGATTCTTTCTCTCTTTTTACTAATTTTGGTTGGACTCTATTGGATATCAGAATAACTCCAGCAGCTTGTTTTCAGCTCCACTCACTTGACAGACTGATTTCCACCTTTGGTACAAAATCTGGAAAAAGAAGTATCACAAGAAAAATCCACTGAGTTAAAAAAAAACTATAAAAAGAATCTTATGATACTTGAGTGTAAAATTATTGGTAAGTGCTCCCAAAAATAAGGAATTCTGTTGTGCACGGTACTGAGTTACATAAGACTTCCATACAAGTGAAAAAATAGGGTAAGATCTTATCCTTCATAACAATACTCAAACACTATGAAGGAATATAAAGCAGCTACTGTTAAAAGAAAAGAAACTAAGAAAGAATTTTGAATCTCTCTTCACAGACAAAATATAGAAATAATGACCAATTGATTATCAACGAATGCCTACCTCACCCTGATTGTGAACTATAAACAGTTTCCCATTAACATGTCTTGACTTCTCAGAAGAATACCTAATACCAGAGTTAAAGAACACACATACACATATATTTGATATGTAGCAAATCAATGTATAATATAATAATTTATTATATTACTGAGCACCTTTAATGCTATTAGAAATGTAATCTCTCTGTTGAGCTTCTGGTAACTCATTATTGTTATCAACCTCTAATGCTTTCAGTGCATAATTGAAGCTGTTGGCATCAGGCAATTAGTCAGGCCTTTCCTTCACTCATGCACGGAAGTCTTGAGCAGGGAAGCTATCAGCCAAGTAGCCCTTTTGCTAGCAATTGACCAGACTCTCTCATGGCAGCCTGGTTGTTTGGGACTCTACAGTCACTACAAACGAACACTATAGCCACAATTTAAAATGTGTTCAAGCAGCCTGCATAGCCTTACAAAGCAAAACAGACTTCAGATAATCCTCTCTACCCAGCAGCTATTCACACCCCAGTGAGACAGAATGAACTTCCCCAGGCATCCCAGCAGAAGTGATGTGTTTGGTATTGAGGACTGTGCTATGAATGATACCAATGTGGTCCTTCTCTTAGATGAAGAATGTGCAACACCCTTGCCACATAAGCTTCTGTCTAGACATCAGGTTGCTATGTTCACTTTTCCTGGATCCAGGATACCCACTCCTGTGCTGCCCTCTGGTGCTGTAACTCAGGCTCATTAAAACCTTCTTCCAAATGTTTTTCCTCGCTTAGGACCAATGGCATAAAGAGAAGAGAGGCAAGGACCCACTGTGTTAGTTCTACTAAGATCACCTGGTAAGTTGTGTATACTAAGATCACCTGGTCAGTTGTGTATACCAATAGGAACATCTGAAGCAAGGAAATGTAAAAGAGGAATAAGAAAATAAGTAAGTCTGCCAGGTGGTGGTGGCACATACCTTTAATCCCAGCACTCAGGAGGTAGAGACAAGCAGATCTCTTTGAGTTTGAGGCAACCCAGGTCTCTAGAACGAGTTCCAGGACATCCATAGTGAAAAGAGAAAAACTCTGTCTCAAAAACACAAAAAAAGGAAAAAGAAAAGAAAAAGGAAGAAAAAAGAGGGATTTGGTATACTGCCAAACTGGGAGGGGCTTACTTTGAGATAAGCTCCTCATCTGTCTTAGCCTGGGTACACTATAAATTAACTGGAGGCTAACTCTCTGCTTTGAAGCTGGGAAGCACTGCCTGAAAGTCGTTCCCTTATCTACAGTAGGAAGAAAATTAAACAGCCTTTATTTCACCCTGCTTTGTCTGTGGTGTTAAGATGTTTGTTGACTGGAGAGTATCTGTTAGGCAAAACATTGTGCAACCAAGCTATCCAGAGGTTAAATGAATGACCTATCTTTGGGAAGAGACAGTGTGGCATCCTTCTCCTTTAAGCAGTCTTTGTCTTTGCAGCTTTCACTGTAGAGTGTGCACTGTGTCCGTCTTACCAAAATAAGAAATGTGTTGATGGGCATAAGACATGCACTACACAACCTGGTGAAGCTTGTATGATCCGCAGAACCTGGCATGGATTTGATCTTAAGTGTGTGCTCTGTGCTCTGAAGAACTTCTGTTTTTCTTTCCTGATACAAAGTACCATCTCTAAGACATTTTACTTAAAAATAAGTGTCAACTGATGTCCTGGTATGGTATACCCAACCTTGTGCTGGGGTCAACATTTTGCTACATTAAAGTTAAGGCTTGTGTTGAGTGAACAAGGCAGCTCTACATCATTGTATTGTTATATTCATCAGTCCCTTGATCTCCTGCATTTCTGCTATTTAGAGTCTGTCTTTGTTTTCCTATTTTTCTGTTTCTGTTCACAGTTGGAGAATGCTAAAGCTAAGGCATATCTTGAATGAACAGGGCTTCTTTCCATCGCTGTACTGATATATCTATCTGTCTTCTGATCCCAACATCTTTGCGATTAGGTTATGCCTTAGTTACCTTTTCATTGCCATGACAAAACACTATGACCAAGGTAACTTATCAGTTAAAGCATTTTATTTGGGGTTGGCTCAAAGTTCCAGAGGGATAAAGTACTTAACCTAAATCCAGGCTCCTTAGCATTACACTTTCATGTCATTGACATGGTGCATACTCAGTGCTCCACATGGTGTGGAATCACATTTCTTGTCCATGTATATAATATACGTATAAATCCAAAAGCATCAAACTTGGAGATAGCACACAAAGGATTGATTAGACATCTCTTGGCTACAGACCGCTTTTCCTCTTTATGGGTTGACTCATCATATAAGCAGCATGGCTGAAAGGGGATCATGTCTGTTCAATGGTTAGTCATAATTGGAATAAGTAGGTCTCATGCCCTCTTTCCAAGGCTATGATCCACAGAAAAGAAGGAGAAAGTGTTGATGGAGTTAGAAGTGATGCAGGCCTGGGGGAAAACTGTTTCCTGGACATGACAGGACCACTACACTCATGGACTCATAGCAGCTGTGCTTTCCTACACGAGATACATACAAGATCATGCCAGTCAACATACCAGCATGGGTGGAGGAGAGAAATGTTTTTCCCTACCCTAGGTGAGGCACTAGGGGTAGTTAGTGGTCATAAGAGCAAAGAGAATCAGTTTCCTTTACATATTTGGTCTCTAGTGGGTTGATGATGCTCTGATCGATGTCCCCACAACCATGTGTGATTGGGAAGCACTCATTTGACACAGTGGTTTATTCTTTTTAATATGACATGAAGTAAGGCAGACAGAGAAGACCTAGAAGTAATTGGAGGGAAGAATGCCATGACTGTGATCAGAATAATTTGCATGCATATATGATATTCTCAAAAAGTAATCTGTCATATTTATTTAAAAGTGAATAGTACATCATTTGGTATCTAAAACTCTGTCTTTGAGGTGAGTGTGGTAGCACACACCTGCAATCTCAGCATTCTGGGGACTGAGGCATGATGATAGAGACTCTGAAGCCATCTGACTATACTACATATCTTCTTGGTATATTTCTACCCATAATCTTCTCCTATAATGTACAGATACACGTTGAGACTCCATCTCAAAGAGAAAATCTTTGTGTTCACGTGCATTTCCTTCGTAGCTGTAAAGCTACACTTTAATTTGTCAAAAATCTTTATATCAAAATATGTATGTTTAAGTTCATTTCCCTAAAATCTCCTATAATAAATGAAAGTTTTTTAGTTAAATAAAAACTAAATGAAATGTGCAATGCAGTTGATGGGATAAATGATTTAAAAGTTCAATACCAATAAACCTTGTTCCCTGTTATGTAATAGAAATGTTTACATGTTCTTTATTGTGTCTTTAATGTTCTCTTAATGTATCTGTTTCTCATTTAGTAACAACTGTTGAAAATGCCAGCCTCACTAGAACAGATCATTACACAGACTCAGGCTTATCTTTCTTATAGACTTTTGAAACGTTTTTTATGTAACAATCCTGCCACCTGCTACTTTATGTACAGCAGTTACTTGCACATTTTCATGTTGAAACTTCTTTTGTCTCTCATGATGACATTTGAAAATAAATAAAACTTCACCTTTTCCAAAATAGTATGTCCTAAACTGTAGCACTCAAAATGGAAATTTTCAAATGAAGGCTCAGAAAGGATATTGAAACTGCAAAATTTAGAATTTGGCTTACCACAAATATATAAGACGTGTTTGTGTTTATTTTAATAGTCTTCTCATTCATTTAAAACTCAGATGAAAGAAATCTGATGAATGTGAATAGCTTCATTCAATGACTTTCTCTACATCCTATTGTGCAACTGCCAGCACTATGTATTTGCTAGGTATCTTCATATGGTTTTCAAATCCCACAGCTGTTAAGAACTCGTGCTCCTTCCCCCCATTCTGATCTAGAACACTAGTCTCTACACAGTTGCCTCATTCCAACATCTCATATGAATAGTTCTGTACAATGGGAGGTCATCGCCTTGGCTTCTTTTACTGTTATAATGTTTCCACAGTTCATCCATGAAATATCTGTTATTACTTTTTAAGGCAGAAAAATACCCTGTAATTTGGCTGTTTCACATTCTCCTTAATCCACTATCAGTGGTATGATATATGTTTGATGATATCAACATATGATATGTGTTTTATGTGGTATGAAATATGATATATGGCTGGCATTTATGTTTTTGAGTGAGTGCTTAATGTTTGCAGAGTTATGCAGATACATCCATGCTACATAATTTTTGGTCTATTTCTGCCCACAATATTCTTTAATGGTTAGCTTTATTTCTGCAAGCTTAGTAGTAGTCCCTACATTTCATTCTTAGTTTTATTTATTGAGCCTGCTGTCTCTATATGTTTCAGGATAGCTAAGGATTTCTGAAGTTTGTTGGTCTTTTCTGTTCATAGTAGTTATGTTTATGACCAAAAGCAACATGGACAAGAAAGGACTTGTTTAGAAAGGACAGAGTCCAGAGTGGCATGGAAAGCATGGAACAGGGAATTAAACCACATTGGCAGAAGCAAGAAGCTGGCTGGTCACATTTTCAACTACACAGGAAGCAAAAAAAGAGAGATAACAGGATGTGGGGACTGGCTATAAAACCTCAAAGCCCACACCCAGTGTCATACTTGCTTGAGTAAGACTCTACTTCCTAAGCACCCCAAACTGGGGGTGAAGGATTCAAAACACGTAAGACTGTGGTGGACATATATCATTGTAACTGCCACATTCCGCCCCTGTCTCCCATAGTGTATGGCCATCTCATTGTGTTAAATACATTTAGTTCAACTTCAAAGTTCCCATAGTCTTTAACAGTCTTATCATTGTTCTAAAATACAAAGTCTCTTCTAAGGAAATCTGTTAACTCTGACCCCTTGTGAAGCAAACAAAGAAAAGCCTGAATTACATAACCCAACATACAGTGTCAGAGAGTATAGATTCCCATCTAAAAAGGGAAGAATAGGGACAGAGCAAGAATACAGACCAAAACAAGACCAATAACAGCAGGGAAGACACGAAACCCTGCAGCTCCAGTATCAATATTTGAGAATCACCTCAAAGGAATTACCTGCCTCTGCCCCTCCAGCTTTGGTGATTACAACACCCATCTATCCTGAACTGGTTCCACTCCATGTGTTCAACTTTTAATGACAAGTGTCTTATGTCTCTGGCATCTCCAACTTCTTGGGGATGTCAAAACTCAGGTTCTACTTTCACAGCTTCACATAATAATCTTAAGTGCCAAGGTGTCACAATCTCTTTGCTGCCAATTATCCCTTTTTTCATTATATTAAAAGCAATAAATGCAAAAGATGAGCAGAAAATGTGATCAAAGAAAATATAAATATGAAAAGTGATTTCTGATTGTCACATAGAAAGAAGATTAGTGAAAATTACAGCTGAATGCTGGTTTAATCCAATGGCAGAAAACATCTTGTGAGATGATTCATTTGAAAATATTTGGAGAGACCAAAGTAGGCTTATGAAACCATAATGAACTAGAACACTTAGTCTATTAAAGAAACGCTCTGATGTAACAGAGTAGAGTGGACACTGAAGAGCGCTCCAACTCAATGTACCAGTAGGAGAAAGATGGGAAGATACAAGGCATGCAGGTCAGGAGAAGAATCTGATCGATAGATTTCCTTCAGAGTATACACATTATAAACTATCTTTTAAGAAAATGAAAATGCAGAGAGAATATCAAAATTATGGAAAGCATAAGAAAATGGGGACATAAAAACAGACACCAAGGAAATCCACAGGATCACAAGGACATAGTTTGAAATCTTGAAAAAAGAAATTTAAGTTGGAAATCTTAAACCACCAAATTGGAAAATCTAAAAGAAATGGATGATTTTATCAATGCATACCACTTACCAAAGTTAAATGAAGATCAGATAAGCAGTTAAACAGATCTATTACTCCTAGTGAAACAGAAGCAGTCATTGAAAGTCTCCCAAGCAAAAGAAACCTAGGGTCAGACAGTTTTCACACAGAAGTCTCCCAGAATTTCAAAGAAGAATTAATGCCAATACCTCGCAAAATATTCCACAAAAAGTAAACAAAAGGGACATTGCCCAACTCATTTTACAAGACCACAGATACTCTGGTATCAAAACCGCATGAAGACTCAACAATGAAAGAGAATTACAGACCAATTTTCCTTGTAAACAAAAATGCAAATATCCTCGATAAGTGCTCACAAATCAAATGTAAGAAATGTGAAAAAAAATCATCCACAACTATCAAGTAGCCTTCATCCCACAGATGTAATGATGGTTAATATACATAAATTAATTATTATAATCCAAAATATATACAAAACTGAAAGGCAGAAATCATGTGATCTCGTTATATGCAGAAAAGACCTTTCGCAAAATCCATCACCCTTCATGATAAAAGTCTTGAAGAGATTAGAAATGCACACGCTATATCTCAGCTTAATACAGGTACTTTACAGCAAGACCGTAGAAAACAGAATCTTAAATGGAGACAAACTTAAAACAATTCCACTAAAATCAAGAACAAGACAAGGTTATCCACTCTCTTACGGTACATGAAGTCTTAGCTACTGCAAGAAGACAGATGAAAGAGTTCCACAGCATAGAAATTGTAAGAAAAGAAACTATGTATAAGTAATCCTAAAAATTCCACTGGCAATCTCCTATAGCTAGTAAACACTTTCAGCAGAAAGTGGATAAAAAAATCAATCATACCTTCCTATGTACAAACAATAAATGTACTGAGAAAGAAATCAAGGAAAGCACATCTTTACAATAGCCTCAAATAATATAAAATGTGTAATAGTTAGGCTGGTGTGGTGGCTCAACAAGGATGACAAAGGGGCATATTCATAAGTAGAATCCCTGCCAGATCTCAGCAGAAGAATCCACTGTAGTGGCCAACGCCAAACTCGCCAGTGAAACCTGAGTGTCCCAGCTCAGTTATTTTTATTGATACAGAGTGCCTCCGGTGTTCTACTGAGAGGACATACAGATCATGAGCAGTCAAACATCCTCCATATAAATAACATCTGTAGACAACACAAAACACCAATGCCTAGAAACCCCTTCACCCAACAGTGCACCAAAGTATTATTTTATACATAACTAAAAATAAACTTCTATGTTTCCCCCTTTCCTATATAAACCAATCAAAAAATGCTTTTTTAGCATTGCATTATCCCAGAGATACTATTTACAAGAAGAGCAGTCACAAGAGCAGGATCATATGAAACCAAACATCTATCAAGCTTTTCACAATGTCTCTGGACAGCAGGAAAACATTATCAATGTCTAATTATCCAGAATTCATTCACAATCTTCTGAGATCCTCCAAAGGGCTTGGGTCACTTCTCGGACTGACTCTGACTCTGACCTCTGCAACACACATAGCTTGTCCCCCAGGCTCTAGCTGGCTCCATTCCACTGCCGCTGCCATTCTTGGTGGTCATCCCATGGTACTGACATCTCAAAAACTGGTGGTGCAACTGGACTTCACTTTCACCAATAGCCTCTCCTGGGCTCTCTATAGTGCTGAGTCTCAACTTCTCTGCATGACCCTTTCAGTCTGGGCTTTCAACTGCCACTGAAGCTTCACCTTCTCCAATGGCTTTGATCCAGTTTGTCCTGGAGGTCACCAGTCAAATGGTGTGTTTCTGGACACGTGAGGCTTCAGCAGAAGTCAATGAATGGGGTGGGATGATTTCTGGTCTTTCTTGGTCTTTTCTCAGCTGCTTGGCTCATATAAACCTGTGTATAATCTTTAAGAGGGGTATAAAACCCTGAAGGGAAGAGTTGGTACAGGGACTGATAAGTCCTTGACACCAGAGAAGTATAGGAGGGTTGACACATGTTAGTTTCAAAATTAAGAGAGTATATTGGATGAGGCAGAGGAAAATCCTGTAAGGCAGAAAGGAGGTCACAGAGACAAGTATCCTTTGGCGTCTCTAAAAGGAGCACTGAAGATTTGCCTTGTAAAGCCCTGATAGGCACAGCTGAGAGTGGACTGGAAAGCCAAGTACAGTAATGAAACAGACATTATGTAGGCACTGGAATTGGAAGTTGAGTGGAGACCGACATCTATAAATGGAGGATTCAGAGGACCCATCTTCTTATAGCTTCCTGTAAGGAAAGGTTAACAGGATGGGACATATGGCCAAGAGAAGCAAAGAGCATTCGGTGGTTGAGCCAGCCAGGAGGGCTTGGCTGAAAACTCCTTTTGGATTTCAACTTCCTCTTGGAGAACATTTTTGTAAGTTAGTATCAGCCTTGGGGTGAAGTCTGCCGAGGTCCTTTCTTCTTCCAAGGAGAGTCAGGCTATCCTCTTGGTCAGCATAGATTTGCTGAAATATCTGGAATGTAGGTTTCTGTGGAAAGACAAAAATCCTTTCCTCTGGGGAGGAGGGGTTTTCTTTATGTCCCATCTGTAAGTGGACCATGCTTTAGGGCCATTAATAACTGAATATAGGGAGAGAAGTTATCCGATTTTATTTTTTAAGTTGCTTTTTGTAGTGTTTGGTGTTTATTATTATGACATTTTGAAGCTTACATTTACAGAAGGGATTCATATCATAAGGTTTACCACAGTTTGGAATCTAAATTAAGGTGTAGACACATATGTTGAGTTATAGCAAAAGATATGTATTCAAGCACTTGTTATAGAAGGAGCAGTGAGCTGCTAATAGGCATTTGTAAAAACATTTGGTCACATGTGGGCAATACCTTGGCGTTATTAAAATTATGCCTGTAGGTCAAAGGTATGGACATTTGTCTGTCTAGAGGACTAGGTATATAAAGCAAATCTAGAGAAGCATTTTAACCTGGTGAGAAGCATTTTTAAGTTTATATGTTGGAGACAACCAAATGAGATTTAAAGTCTTGAAACAGTAATACTAGTTTTTTTTAAATGTTCTTTTGGAGTTTTACCAAAAAGTCTGAGTCCTTTACTAAAACCATACAAGGCCCAAATGAGGCATTCACTGACTTTTTACAGAGATTGGTTTCTGTTGTCCATGGAACAGTATTAGACTTAGAAGCAGGCAAATGTTAATTAAAACTCTGAATTTTTGGAATTTAAATATAACCAGTCATTTATATCTCTTAGTACCTTTACAAGTTGTATTTGTGTAATCCTAGAAAGTATTGTTTAGGACCCCAGAGCTTATTTATTTAACCAGTTACTATGAAAAGAGGTCTTATTTTGCTTTTTTTTGGTCTGGGAACAAAGCGAGCTGTCCTTTTGAACTAGAGGCTTTATTTTAAATGTGAAGAGAAAGGAAAAAGCAGCTGAAGGCTTGGCTATATGTATTTTAAACACATATTGGATTTTAGTTCCATCAGAGACCTGAGGAAAAATCAACTATAGCTTGGGAAGATCTCTGGAAGATTTGGTGACCATAATCTCTTCTTATCTATCAGCTAACAAGTATATCTCAATATATTAAGTATATATTGGTTTTTAGTTATTTCCCTTAGACTTTAAATTTGGAAACACATATTTTTACTTATGACTGGAAGATAAACAACAAAAGCCAAACTAATTAGTATTTTGCATGACTAGCTGTCACGAGCCCTCCTGCCTATGTGCAGGGGTGAATTAAGTACGTGTACCAGTTATCTGACAGCAATCAAAACTCATAAGCCGATGGTCTTGACTATGAAGTCTTTACTTGCACATCAAACAACGTCCAAGTCCAATACACACAAAAAGGAGCATCCACCACGGGATATCGAAAACACACAAATCTAGACGCTCATGGAACTCGTCCTGTGTGCAGCTCGAGTTGGTCTTCACTGCAGGTCCTTCTGCGAGGGGTGACATTTCCCTCTTTATCCTGGGCTGGCTCAGCCTCGTCAATTGCTGTGGTCCCAACAAGTGGCTCCTCAGTTTTAGATCTGGTCTGGCGGAGAGGTAGATCCTCAGAGGGTCATCTCAGAGCACTCTGTCTTGCAGTTCAAATTCCTCACTTTTATACATTTCTTGGAGGTGTGCTCTTGGCCACACCTGTTCACCGTGATTTAATTGTTGGTTATGGACCGTGCCTGCTCACATTAGTTCCTATTGGCTATTGCCTATCTATGTCACAATTTGCCCCGGCCCGCGGGGCGAGTAATTAGTGGGTCTCGAGGAGGACCATCCAAACCTGAAAGAGATGGGACGGGGAGGGAAAGACGGAGGCCAAACAAATTGTCTAGGCTTCGTTTATTGAACGTTTTACAGGGGTTTTTAAAGGGCAGGGACAAAGAAGCAGTTGCAGTGGGGTGAACCTGAGGGCACAGGGTGAAATGATCTTGATACATTGTGTGGTTCTTATCAGAGTGTCCTTTAATTGTCCAATTCATAAAAGTATGAAAGGTGCCAATTTCTCAAGCACTGAAGCAAGCAGAAGATCATTAATTTCTTAAGCACTGAGGCAAGCAGAAGGAACAAGGAAATTCCAGAGAGGCCACCTTGCGGCACCGAGCTCCTACCTGTCAGCCTGCCTGAATTATTGGGGGGCCTCCTACAACACTTACTGTTATCACATCAAAGCATACGCACGCTAGGCCACATGTTACTTTTACCTACCCTCCAGCTGGTGTTACATTTCCAGCCATTTACAAAGCTCATTACACTAGCATATGAGTCGCAAGGGGCAAATTAATTGATATGACTATAAAATATAGAGCACGAGGCCAAATAAAGCTTACTTTGAAATTAATTGTACCAATTAGCATTTTGTATAAGTATATATCTGAACACATTAAAGCATCATAGCACCATACGTGACTATACGTCACTAATAATAAATGGCATTAAGCACTATAGTCTTAATAAAGCACAATATTAGGGTTGTATAGTTTTTTTAATAATACCAATTAATCATCAGCATAGTAGATACTGTATCAGTTATCTAGTATTTAACATAAATTAATAAGGGTGTTACAGTTCTTACGTCTTAAGTTTCAGATTTAAATTTTGGGTGGAAAATTTTCACATAATTAAAGAACTCAAGAATGATGTTATAATTACATCTGGTGTGTAATTATAGAATATCCGTTTTGTATACTTTAGATTGTCTAACTAAAGCTTAAACATATTGCTGGGACATTGAATAAATCTCAGGCATCTGTCATTGTTATTTTATAAACACACCTATTAGAGATTAACAAAGGCATTATAAGACAGCTTAGGAATTTCTAAATATCCCACAGTTTTGTTTTTAAGAATATCAGTTTTTAAATTCGCTCTTAATGTGTAAAATCTGTTACGCATCTGAACTCTGCAGCCAGCAGCCTCTGTGGCAGGTCAAGCCTGCAAAGAGCAGTTTTTAAATTGGGAATAGATTAACAAAGGCATTATAAAACAGCTTAAAATTTCTAAATATCCCATGAAGGACCTAAACTCCATTTCTTTTTGTTTGTACATGCGAGGTCCCTTGTCTCAGGACTGGTCCACGGTATACATGTTCAAGGCCCAGACCTGGGCCTTACCCTGCCAGCTAAGTAAGTTCTAAAAAAATATTCTCAGCCATAAAAACTCCCTGCCATAGGGCAGCCAAACAGAAACAATGAAGACCCCAAGAATGCAAGAAGGCCTTATCCCACGGACATCCATCTGCTTGAGGAGGGCCGTCTGCTCCTGCTGGTATCCTTATTTTGTGCAAACATTACTGAGAACATCTCCCTCTAACGTTAACTATATATTGCTCAAGAATGTGGACAGCTTACTATCTGGGAAAGAACCAATCAGAACTCATGCCTCCTAGCCTTCCAATCCCTTTGACTCAGAACCTGCCTGATATATATCACCCAATCCATAACTCTGAGTTGGAAAACCCTGCCCCCTGCTGTAACTATGATAAAAACCCGACCTAATTGCCTCCTGGGGCTCTCAAGACTGATTCGTTGTGAAGGAGATGTTTAAGGGTCCGAGCTCGAGCTTGAGTAATGTCCCCTTGCTTCCTGCATATGATTTCAAACTTCCAGTGCTTTGCGGGAACCTCACAATCTGGGTGCAACATCGCACAGTTTTGTTTTTAAGAATAGTGCATGCAGCAGCATCTGTTACCCTGCTGCCTGCATCTGTTGGCTTCCGCGGGTCAGCACACAGGGCTTTTGTGATATCAAAAGTACAGCTTTATTCATCCTTAAAGTTTAAAATCTTTCACCTGTGCTCTTATTATCAAGATAAAGTTAATCAAAGTAAAGCAAGACATGATTTTAGTGGCAAGGCATATTTTAATAAAATTTAAGTCACCAGTTTCATTCTTTAAGCATGTGGTGAGAATCAAGGTGGTGGCGCCCATGAGGATCCAACTATGTTGTCAGGATAACAAGAACCCAGAAGGCATTTGTGACCAATCACCACTTTAGAAAGTGCAGGAAAGGGCCTGCAGTATGAAGCATTTTCTGCCCACACCATGAGCTGTTTCCACTGAAACTTGAGGACTGGTCTTTTTGGTTAGTCTGTGTGTGTGTTATTTGGCTGCCTGTGCAGAGCACGGAGCTTGATCTTATAAAAAGACTTTTAAATTACTCCATGTCAGGAATGAACACTGATTTTTGAGGAGAAGAAGAAAAATAGCCTAATAGTTAAATAGCTGCCCAGGAGCCTAGCGGCCGGAGGGCTGGGCAGGTGCTGCCCTCTGCCAGCATCAAATGCCTCATCTGCCATACTGTTGGGAGAGAAAGCTCTTTAGAGAGCAGTCTTTGTCTCAGACCAGTCTTGGTCTAGGAGTTTGTCAGTGAATTTTGGATATTTTGAGTATTCTACACTGTGTGGAATCTATGGCATGAGCCATTGGAGGGCTTTGGAAAACCTGGAGATTTGAGTTACTCCATAAGCAGCATTTGTCGATGGTAGCCACTGGGGCAGGACATTTGAGGATTAGAATCGTGTTACTCTATCAAAAGAGAGTCTGCAGCAAGTAATTCCAAATGGTAGGAAGTCTTGCTAGCAACAAAACTTGTAGACTGGAAGGAGGAGGCCTTAGTTGGCCATAGAGAAAGGAGGAAGCACGAAAGATAGGGGAACTTCAGAGTTACCCATCACCATGTACCCAAGCCGTGTCTGGCCATTTACCATACTTCAGTCTGAGAATAAAGTAGGAAAAAGAAATCTTGTCTGTCCTCAAAACACATGGAAACTGGACCATTGGCTGTCTACTCAAAGCCAAAGGCTAGTACCCATTCTAATCATAAAGGGAGGCTCACCACACTACTGCGCATATCAGAAGATAGGCAGTCATACATCTTGACCACGTTAGGTGCCATCTGTTGAAAAAAATATCACACACGCACATCCTGCCTGCAGCTTCCCATGTCCTGAGAAGCAGCTACAGCCTGTGGCTACATCAGCTCCCAAGTGGGAAGCTGTGGGGGTTGTGCAGCATGGTTCTTACAACATAACTATGCCTGTCCCAGGTAGGAGCCCAGAGCCAGCGAGTGTGACTTCAGAGACACTTGGGAGATGCCTTCGGAGAAGTATACTCTCTTGTTTAATGCAAAGGTTTTACATTTATCGGGTTGGGGTGAGGGAGGGTCTTTTGATATTCAGGGCTAAAGGCCATTGGTTAAGACAGGATGCTGGGATTAGCATATCCCTGGGAGAAGGGATTTTGGTTAGAAATTCTGCCAATCATAGCCCACCTTTTTAAGGGGCTGAAATTTTGCTGTGGCTTTGGCTTGCCAACACAGAGGTTAGGGGCCAGACTTCTACCAGCCTTTTGAGACAAGCTAAGTTGCAAGTGCCCTTGACCCCGCTGTGTGAGCTTTTCACAAGGCACCACACTAATGACAGTATGCTATACTTATAGATCAGTTATATCTATTGCTCAGCCATCATCAGAGATTTCTCCTGCAGCAGATAGAAAGAAATTCATAGAACCACTGCCAGACACTGTTCAGAGAGTGAGAGACCTTGGAACACTCATCATCATATGATAAATTTTTATCATATCCCTCCCCACAGGCCTCAGGGAACCCCATGGAAGAGAAGGAGGAAAGAATGTAAGAGCCAGAGGGGATGGAGGACACCAAGAAAACAAGGACCCTCTAAATTAACAGTTCCAAAGGTCCACATGAACTCATAGAGATGGAGGCAGCATATATAGGGTCAGCAAGAGTTGCATCAGGTCATCCATGTACAATTCTGGCTTCCACATTACTGTTTTTATGGGATTCCTGAGTGTGAGAACACATGGGTCTCTGATTCCACTTTCTTCTGGGTTGTTTGCTTTGATTTGTCTTGTTCAACCCTGATGTGATGTGTTAGTTTTTGTTTTATCTCAATATATTTTATTATGTTATATTTTATTTTATCATTATCCTTTAGATGCCCATTTCTTTTTTATGAGAGACAGAAAGGAAGTGGATCTCGATGATAGGACAAGCATGTAGGAGCTGGGAGAAGTAAAGTTTGAAGTCACTTTAGCTCTAGCACTGGAACCTCATCTGGCTTGGACCTGTGCATAACCTGTGTAAACTGCCACAGTCTCTGTGAGTTCTTATGTGTATCACTCTTGTTGTGTTTGTAGACACTGTTTCCTTGGTATCTTCCATCCATGTTGGTTTCACAATCTTTCCTACTCCTCTTCTACAGGGCTCCTTAAATCCTGAGGGGAAAATTTGATGGAGATATCCCAAGTAAGACTAATGTTCCAAGATCTCTCACTCTTCACATTGTCCAGGTGTGGTTCTCTACATTGGTTGCCATTTCCTACAGGAAGAAGCTCTTCTGCTGCCTGAGAAAGACACTATACTATGTGTGTAGTAGAATGCCATTAGGACTCATCTTATTGCTATTCTCCCTTAGCATAACAATAGGATTTGGTTTGTGGTCTATATAGTCTTAGATTCTTGTACAGCTGAGCAGTGTCAGACATGGCTTCTGTTGTACCAGAGTAGCATGTGGACAAGCTAACATTGTAGATAGAAGAGGTTTTAGCTGGGATGATATTGATCTTCCATTCTGGTAGTATACAGAGTACCTTTCATTACCATGAACACAGGTCAAAGGGGTAAGGCTCTTAGTTAGGCACCAGCTTAACCTCTTCATGTTCAGTAACGTACAGCAAACCTGTATTATTATCTCACAAATTCATGCCATACCTTGAGAACTAGAAAGGCAAATGGCAAGATACAGATGATTTGAAGAAAAAAGGAGGAACTGGAATGGGGAGATTTATTTAAGGAGGGGGGAAGATGTCAGTAACAGAAGGAAAAGAGATTAAGGTAAAATAAAAATAAGGGTGTCTATTAATTCATAAGAAATAATATTATATACTTATATTTTACATAAAATTACATGATACATACCTACATGTTGGGACATTGATTGAGACCACTATACCATGTTAGTGCTTACCTAGAGGGAAAACAGAAGAGACATACAATTCAACTCAATGAAATATTCTGAATCTCTTAATAAAGTGTGTACAATTAAAAAGCAATGAAAACACCATTGAAAGCAATCAGTATTCTAATTTGACACATAGTGTCTATTTTTCATCAATAATACATAAACATGCAGAGATAAACATAAACATATGTCTTAAGGAATACATATTCCATCTGGTAGAAGCACAGATTATGCTATTGAATGTAAATTGTACTTTTAGGGCTCGAGAAAATATGCCAGACTCCTGATTTGTTTTAGACTAGCATAGTTGTAGATAAAACTCACACTCGCAGCAGACGCTCCCTAATTATCTGTCAGAACAAAGAAGATAGTAAGAATCTTCTGCCCAAGAGTCAATGGAACAGAAGCATAGGTCATTCAACCTCTAATCTTGTGTTCAAGCTCCCAAACCCACGTGGGGCTCCTCCAGCATAAGGTCCTGACTCTGGCTCTGCCCCAGCTTGAGACAAGGCAAGAAGCACGTAGATGAAGACAGTGTATGTGCCCTGTGTGCTAGATAAGCAGAGAACACTGTGCATCCCTCCCCTAGGGGACTGTGCACCAATCCTTGGGTTTTAGTGTAGTCCTTGTGAGGATCCATCACCTATCCAAACCCTTGGTGAACCTTACTTTATCTGGGGTGGGGAGTGAGAAGAAGAGTGAAGCAGGAAGCACCCTGCTGAGATACACGTAGACTTCTCTTGCTTAGCCAGCACAAACTGGAAAGGGTTTGTGATTCCCATTGCCTGAAAGCTGGCCAAATGCTGAGATCAACAGGCCATAGGGTTCCCAACCCCAACTAAGGCACCTACAATGCAACATCCACTCCTAAAACTCAGGAATCAAGCACACAAGAGTGTACCAAAAGATGGTAAGAGTTGAGGGCCGGAACAACTGCTCCAAAGTGGTATATTCCCCACATGACAGGTAAGATGCACCATGAAATCTCACTGGGAGGGTTGCCTGAACAAGACCTGCATAGTGACACAGTCAACATATCGAAGTGGGTGGAGAAAATTTCTCAAGGTTCCACCCTTAGATAAAGAGCTACAGGCAACTGTGACCACTGAGAGAGGGAGAATTGTTTTCTTCAGGTTTGAACCAGGTGATAGTTTATCCAATCCCAGTCAACATTTAAAACAAATGCATACAAGCAACTCCAAATGGGATCAACAGGCTTTACATACATACATACATACATACATATATACATGCATAAGTATGTACATATATACAAGCATCAGAGAAAAAGGGTAAAAGTGATGATGTGAATTCAGTAAGCAGATGAGAAATTCTCAATACTTCTATTTTAAATTAAAAATAATATTTAGTATTTTGTTATTAAAACATCTCTTTCTGGACATTCCTACACTGGGAAATCAAGAGATTATGTGTGAGTGCAACAGGCAATGCAGGGAATCAGCCTACAAACTTATTAACAGAAAAGAAAAATGAGTAAAGAAAATGTCACACACACACACACAAGAACACAGAGAGAGAGAGAGATTCAGGGAGAGAGACAAAGAGAGAGGAATTTTATTCATCTGTTCAGAACATCAAATCATGACACTTTCAGAAACAAAGGTGAAAATGAGGTCATTATGGTCAGTGAAACAAACCTGTCTCACATTATGACTCTAATTTAAGTGTGTCTCCCTCCACGTGTGTGTGTGTGTGCACGTACGTGTGCATGATTAAGTACAAGAAAATCCTGAATGGACAGAAATAGATTATCTGGGAAGGGAGAAGTATAATAAAAAGTGGGTGGGATTCGTGTTATGCATGTGTCATGAAAGCAGTGAAAAGCCCATTGCTCCTAGTGGTAAAGGCACTAAACGTTCCTCAGTTTAACGTCAAGTATTCACTTTCCCATAAACCTCTCTGTTTAATGGCGAGTACTCACTTTCCCAGAAATCCTTGTTGCTACGTAACATTTAAAGAGCCAATCCCATGTGTGAGTTCTGACCAATCAGAGAGATCCTCTGCTCACTCTTTAAAATCCTTGCTGGAAGCTTTTGTTTTAAATGTTGACCACTTGGAACTGGATAAACTATTACCTGGCTCAAACCTGAAGAAAACAATTCTCCCTCTCTCAGTGGTCACAGTTGCCTGTAGCTCTTTATCTAAGGGTGGAACCTTGAGAAATTTTCTCCACCCACTTCGATATGTTGACTGTGTCACTATGCAGGTCTTGTTCAGGCAACCCTCCCAGTGAGATTTCATGGTGCATCTTACCTGTCATGTGGGGAAGGTAACACTTTGGAGCAGTTTTTCTGGCCCTCAACTCTTACCATCTTTTGGTACACTCTTGTGTGCTTGATTCCTGAGTTTTAGGAGTGGATGTTGCATTGTAGGTGCCTTAGTTGGGGTTGGGAACCCTATGGCCTGTTGATCTCAGCATTTGGCCAGCTTTCAGGCAATGGGAATCACAAACCCTTTCCAGTTTGTGCTGGCTAAGCAAGAGGAGTCTAAGTGTATCTCAGCAGGGTGCTTCCTGCTTCACTCTTCTTCTTACTCCCCACCCCAGATAAAGTAAGGCTCACTAAGGTTTGGGATAGGTGATGGATCCTCACAAGGACTACAGTCAAACCCTAGGATTGGTGCACAGTCTCCTTGGGGAGGGATGCACAGTGTTCTCTGCTTATCTAGCACACAGGGCACATACACTGTCTTCATCTACGTGCTTCTTGCCTTGTCTCAAGCTAGAGGAGAGCCAGAGTCAGGACCTGAGCTAGAGGAGCCTGACATAGATCTGGAACTTTGAACACAAAGGTGGAGGTTGAATGACCTACAGTCCTGCTCCACTGAGTCTTGGATAGTAAATTCCTGGCTCCCCTAACTCCTGCTTTGACTAAGATAATTTTTGGGAGGGGAGCTGCCAGAGAGACTATTATTAAGGTCTATGCTAATCTAAGTCTTCTCAGGACTCTAAGGTATTTTCTCCAGATCTTAAAGAGCAATTGACAATATATATGAGAAGTCTATTATATATGAACACATTCTATATATTGTGTTAAGCCAAATTCCATATTTTACTATTCAAGTATTCCTTCTGAGCCTTCTTTTTAGAAAATCTACTTTGAGAGTGATTGTTCATGCATGCTATTTGGTAAAGGTGAACTTAAATTTTTTCTTCAGATGTCAGTATGAGAAAAGAAGCTTCAAAATGAAAGTAAGCAAATGACTAATATACAGAAATTAGCAGATGTCATATAAAACACATTTCAATAGTGCATAAGGAAAATAAACCTGAGTCTGTGTAATGACATGTTCTAGTGAGACTGATGTCTTCAAGAGTCATTCCTATATGAGGCACAGATACATGAAAAGAACATTAAGGACACGCTAAGTACATGTAAGAAAATTCTATTGGATAACAGGGACAAAGATTAACTGGCAGAGAACTTTTAAATAATTTATACCATCAACTGCATTGCACATCTCATTTTTATTTAGTTTACTTTTATTTAACTAACATTTAGTTTTATTTAACTAAAACACTTGCATTTATTAAAGAAGATTTCAGGGAAATGAACTTAAAACATACATATCTTGATATCAAGATTTTTGACAAATTGAAGTGCAGCTTCACACCTACGAAGGAAATGCACATGAACACAAAGCTTTTTCTCTCTGAGATGGAGTCTCACCGAGTATCTATACATTATAGGAGAAGATTATGGGTAGAAATGTACCAAGAAGATATGTAGCATAGTCAGATGGCTTCAGAGTCTCCATCATCATGCCTCAGTCCCCAGAACGCTGAGATTGCAGGTGTGTGCTACCACACACACCTCAAAGACAGAGTTTTAAATACCAAATGATGTACTGTACTTTGAAATAAATGTGACAATGAATTTTATTTTTTTGAGAACATCATGTATGCATACAAATTATTCTGATCACAGTCATGGCATTCTTCACTGCAGTTACTTCTAGGTCTCCTCTGTTGCCTACTTCATGTCATATTTAAAAGAATAAGCCACTGTGCCAAATGAGTGCCTCACAAACACACAAGAATTGTGCCAACGTCTATCAGAACATGGTCACCCTACTAGAGAACAATTCTCAAACGGAAACCAATTCTCTTTCCTCTTATAACCACTCACTATCCAAACTCCTCATCTAGAGGTAGGGACGGATGTTTATATCCTCCACACATGTTGGAATGTTGACTGGTGTTGTCTTGTGCAGATCTTGTGTAAGGGAACCACAGTTAGAACAGGAAGAAGGGAAACACTGCTGAGCTCAACTGAACAACTGAATCTGTCTCACACTAAGGCATCATCATTGGTAATTTGACATCATTGCAGAAATCCTCATGATCACAGCAGTATGTATGATTTGTTAGATCTCCATAAAGTGTCTCATCATATTTACAGTTTTCTTTGCACTTCATCTCTGCACTTATTAGGCCACCTGCAGAAGAATATAGCAAAAATTATAATTCTGAAATTCAGGATATAACCTCCTATCCAAGAACCTTTGGAGTGAGAATGCTTTCAATTTAAAATTTTTTCTTCAAGAACACCTGCTGTTCCATGCTGGGATGTGTACTACATCATTTTAACAATAGCCTGGTAAAGTCCTTATCCCTAGTGCCTTTACTACAGGAGAAACTTATCCTTAGTGGTAAGCTTGAGCTTCTAGATATGGAGGTACATGGCATCCTCTCCTCCTCAAGCAAGTAGGCACAAAGGAATTTGCCAATACCTAGAGGGACCCAGACTCAATGGTGAGCAGTGAGGCAGGGAGACCAAGATCATATTAGTCTGCAAGAACCATATGCTATGGAAGGACAGGAAGGAGGAGCAATTCAGATATCAGGTGATAGGTGAAGCAGGAAGACTTGAGAAGCACCAAGGTATTTGGTGGATAAGAAAGTTTCCCAGTGAAAATGGTTTCAGGCTAAGATAGAAGCTCAATGAACACTAGAAAAGCAAAAGCCACCAGGACAAAGTGTGAGAAATGGCACATTTAAGGACTGATGTTTTATAGCCTTTTAACCCTGTGATGGCTTGAATGAGAACAGCCCTCATGAGTGTGAATATTTGAATGCTTGATACCCAGTTTGTTAAAGTGTTTGGGAAAAATTAGGAGGTGTGGTCTTCATGGAGGTGTGTATCATTAGCGGTGGACCTTATGAGGTTTCAAAGGCTAATCCCATGCTCATTGTCTTCCCCTCCAACCCCTGTCTTTCTTCATCATAGTTGTGTCTCAGGATGTAAGTTCTCAGCTTCTGACATAGAACCATGCTTGCTTATCTCTGCTACTGTCTTATCTCATTGCTATAGAAAAAGTAGAGTCAGAAAAGTACAAAACCAAAGATAGGGTCTAAATAGGAGAAAGGTAGGGGATCAGGGACTGAAGAATGTAGAAATACAATACTGTAGAGTCACCCTTGTTCACTCAAGACAAAGCCGTAATTTTAGCATAGCAACATGTTGACCCCCAACACAAGGTAGAAGAAGTTGCTTCTTTTTCTTTAGGCAAAATGCCTTAGAGACAGTGTTTTGTATCATTAAAGTAAAATGGAAGCTCTGCTGAGCACAGAACACATACTTACTAATGTTAGGTGTAAGAAACTTTCTGCGGATCATACAGCTTTCACCAGGTTCTGTAATGCATGTCTTCTCCCCATCAACACATATCTCATTCTGGTAAAAAGGGCACAGTACACACTCTACAGTGAAAGCTGCAAAGATAAGGACCGCTTAAAGGAGAAGGATGCCACACTGTCTCTTCCCAAGAAAGCGTAGGTCATTCTGTCAACCTCTGGATAGCTTGGCTGCACAACATTTTACCTAACAGAAACGGTCTGGTCGACAACTCGTGTTAACACCACAGACAAAGCAGGCTGAAATAAGAGGCTGTTTAATTTTCTTCCTAAGTAGATAAGAGTACAACTTGCAGGCAATACTTACCAGTTTCAAAGCAGAGAAGAAAAAGACACAACTTCAGTAAGATTTTCATTTCTCCTGAGCAGATTCTTGCAGCAGGCTGATGATCAGAGGTCTCTCATAGAAAACACCAGTCTCTAGTCAATTTATAACCCACTCAGGCACAGACAACAGACAGTATGTAGGAGACCAACCAGGAGCAGATATCAAAGCAGGCCCCTCCTACACTGGCAATATACCAAACCCTCTCTCATCACTTACTTTTTTCCTTATTCTCTCATGCTTTTTTGCTTCATGAGTCACTAATGATATACACAACCTACGAGGTAATTTTACCTTTAGTACACAGTGGGCTCTGGATATTTTTCCTCTCTTCATGCTACCAGCTCAAAGTGCTGTGCTGATGCAGAGGTCAAAACTAGACCAGGAAAAATATTTGGAAGGAGTCTTTCATTGAACCTGAGTTATAGCACTAAGAGGCAGCACAGGAGGGAATCTCCTGGATGATGGAAAACTGCACACAGCAACATGCTTGTCTAGACAGGAACATATGGACCCAGCATGTGCTCATCCCTCATCGAGATGAAGGGCCACGCTGGTGACATCCATAGCACCGTCCTCAACACCAAGCACAGGACTTCTGTAGGGACACCTGGGGAAGGGCTTCCTGACTGGCTGGGGTGGCAATGGCTGCTGGGTACAAAGGGCTATCTGAAGTCTATTCTGCTAGTGGTATGCAGGATGCTGGAGCACATCTTCACTTGTGGATATAGTGATCATCTGTAGTGACTGTAGAGAGTCCCACACAACCAGGCTGCTGCCAGGATGCCATGAGAGTGTCTGCTCAATTGCTGGTAAAAGGGCTACTTGGCTGGTAGTTTCCCTGCTCAAGGCTACCATGTATAAGGGAAAGGCCCATCTAATTGCCTGATCCTCATAGTTTCATTATGCACAGAAAGCATTAGAGGTTGTTAACAAAAAGTAATCAGATGTTCAACATAGAACTTACATTTCTAATATTGCTCACAGTACTTAATACAACAGACTATTATTGCATTACATATTGATTATATGTTTATTACATTTTATATTTACTTTATGTTTAATATATATTATATTAATGTTATGATATTATATATATATATATATATATATATATATATATATATATATATTATATATATATTTTTGAGAAAAGGTCTGACTATGTAGCCATGGCTGACCTGTATGTCACTGTGTAGACCGGGTTGTCCTCAAACTCACAAACATCTGCCTGCATTAATAATGTACTCAAAATGGTGAATAACCACTGTTTAACTTTTCTATTGAGTCCCTAATTGTTCAAATACCCTCATGTAGTTGGTTGCTGAATTATTTTAATGACAGAAGGAATTCATATCTTTGTTGCCATACGCAAGTGCCTTCTAGGCTACACCGATCATGTCCTCTCTAAAACTGGTCTTAGGTAGTTTTATGAGGAGTCAACTTCATGTTAGTGGGAAACTATGTATAGTTTGCAATTATAGTGAGATAGGCACTGACTGATACTAAGTTGGTCATTATTTCTATATTTTGACTGTGGAGAGAAATGCAAAGTATTTCCCATTTTATTTTCCTTCTTTGTTTTATTTTCAAAGAAGCTGCCTTACAAGTCTGTATGGTGCTTGAATTTTATTAAGAATAATGTCTGGCTGTGTGCCTTCACGTGCATAAAAGTCTCCTATGTAACACAATACCATATACAATTAATCACATATTTAAAATGAGCACATACTAATAATTTTACCTCAAGTACCTTGACGGTGGGGTTCTTCTTAGAGTTCATTCATGAATTCCATCGATGTATTTTTGGCACCCTTTTCCATAAAGATTTTTGTATCAAAGGCTTGAAGTCAGTCTATCAAGTAAGCTGAAGCTGAAAACAACCCACTGGAGTTATTCTGATACCTAATAGAGGCCAACCAAAACTAGTCAAAAGAGATAAATAAATCCAATCCATAGTATAAAGGGAACAAACTTTAAAGAAGCGACAATGCTGCTAAATACATATGTACCAAGTGTTGGGGCACCAAATTTCATAAAATAAGATGACTGGGCATAAAACTCTCATGAACACAAGAGTAAGCAGGTCACTTTATTATCCCACTGCCATCTTCAAATTAAACCTCAACACAGCAAGGACTGTGGGATGGCTTGGCAGGAGGAGATGTTTGCTTCCATGGATGGTTTTCTTAATTCATTCCTTGGAACTCAAATTGTGTAATAGAATGGAATGGACTTTAAAACATTATACAATGGCAGGTTACATCTTGGAAGACTATTCACTTGAATTTACTCAGAGAAACTAAAGTAGGCTTATGACACATGATGAACTATAATATTTCGACCATTAAAGAAATGCCCTGATGTGAAACATAGTAGAGTGGACATTGAAAAGGGCTCCAGCTCAATTTATCAGCTGAGGAAAGATGGGGACACTCAGGGCATGCAGGTCAGGAGAAGAATCTGATGGATGGATTTCCTTCTGAGTATACACACTTTTAAGTATACCATCTTTTAAGAAAATGGGAATGCAGAGAGAATATCAAAATTTAGAGAAGCATAAGAAAAGGGAGATATTACAAAGGACACAAAAGAACTCCAGAGGATCACAAGGGCATGCTTTGAAAACTTAAGTTCCACTAAATTGGGAAATCTAAAAGAAAGGGATGATTTTCTCAATGCATACCACTTACTAAAGTTAAACAGATATGCAGTTAAACAGACCTATTACCCCTCGTGAAATAGAAGCCATCATTAGATTGCAAAAGAAACCTAGAGCCAGATGGTTTTCACACAGAATTCTACCAGACTTTTACAGAAGAATTAATGCCAATACTCCTCAGAATACTCCACAACTGAAAGGCAGAAACCATGTGATCCTCTCATTAGATGTAAAAACCCCCATTCACAAAATCTATCATCGTTCATGATAAAAGAGTTGAAGAGATTAAGGATATACAGGGCACATCTCAACTTAATGCAGGCACTTTACAGCAAACCACTAGAAAACATAATCTTAAATGGAGAGAAATTCAAAGCAATTCCACCAAAATCAGGAACAAGACAAAGTTGTCCACTCTCTTCCATATCTATTCAGTATAGTGCATGAAGTCTTAGCTTCAGCAATAAGACAACGGAAGGCCTTCCATGGAATTAAGTTCCATAGAAATTGTTAGAAAATAAATCAAAGTATCTTTATTTGAAGATGAAAAAATACTATGGATAAGTGACCCTAAAAATTCCCCTGGAAATGTCCCACACTTTCAATAAGTCAACTCAAAAGTAATAATTATAATTAATAGTAATAATAATAATAATAATAATAATAATAATAATAATAAACCTTCCTATGTACAAACAACAAATGGACTGAGAAAGAAATCAGGGAAACCACACCATCACAATAGCTTCAAATAATATGAAATATGTAGAGCTAGGCTGCTGTGCGGCTCAACAAGGATGACTGGTCGGCATACTTATAATTGGAAGCCCTGCCAGACCTAAGCAGAGGGAATCACTGTCATTATCATACTCAGCAGTGGAAACATGAGTGTCCCAGCTCAGGTGTTTTTATTGACACAGAACTCCTTGGGTGTTATACTGATACCACATGCAGAGACACCATAATATTGACACAACACAGATACATTGATCAATGGAATCTAATTGAGGACCCAGACATGAATCCATACACCTGTGGAAACCTGATTTTTTGACAAAGAATCCAAAAGAACACGTGAAAAGAAAAGAGCAACTTCAGCAAATGGTGGTCCAAGTGGCTGGCTGCATGTAGAAGATTGTAAATCGATCTGTATTTATTACCCTGCACAAAACACAACTTCACATGGATCAAAGGTCTTAAAATAAGCCCAGATAGCCTGAACCTTAAAGATGTAAAACTGAGAATAGCCTTGAACTCATTGGCAGAGGAAAAGACCTTCTCAACAGAACATCAATAGCACA
Source organism: Cricetomys ansorgei (assembly GCA_026225945.1). Classification (NCBI taxonomy): domain Eukaryota; kingdom Metazoa; phylum Chordata; class Mammalia; order Rodentia; family Nesomyidae; genus Cricetomys; species Cricetomys ansorgei. The sequence continues at coordinate 13,916,108 of JAMJFZ010003914.1, read as the reverse complement.
CACACTAAGATGAACTAATAAATGGTGCCTCATGAAACAGAAGCTTCTGCACAGAAAAGGACACTGTCATTTGGACCAGTCAGAAGCCCACAGAATCAGAAAATATTATTTACAACTATATATCTACTAAGCAGAAAATATCCAAAATATGAGGAACTCAAAAGACTACGTATCAAGAAAACAATCAATTTATTTAGTTATTTATTCTACTATTTATTAATTATTTATCTTTCTCCTCTCATATAATACATACCAACACCCCTCCTACAACCCCTCCATTCTTCTGAGCTCACCCCACCTTCCCTCTCCTACTATTTTATACTCTTCCCTTCCTCACCCACTCATCCTGAATCCTGCTTCTCCCCATAGAGGAGAGCAGTCCCAGGGATAGAGCTCAAACAGCACAGAACAAGATGGGACATGGCTGGGCACTAGTCCCTACATTGAGGGTGGACTAGACAGCCAAGCTGGAATAAATGGGTCCTTAAGGCAGTCAAAAGCATCGGAGTATCCCTACATATACTCTAACCTATAGGTTCTCTGCAAGAACACCAAGCCAGGCAAATATGACTTATCTAGGAGGCCCTTGCAGGCTCTTTTTCTGCAGTTTTAGGCTCTGAGGGAGTGTAGTAGTACCTCCAGCATGAGTCACCAAAGACTACAACGAGAAATGATTATAGGTGAGAACCCTGCCAAACCTCATCAGAGGTTACAACCATCCTGACGGGCACCATACTGAATGGACAGTGGAACCCTGTACATCTGAACTCAGGTGTTTTTATTGATTCAGAACTCCACAGGTGCAGATCATAAGCAATCAAACATCCCCCACAGAAATTCAACACCTGGAAACCCTCACCCAACAGTGCACAAACAACACTTTAAACACAATTAAAAATAAATTTCTACAACAATTCCCCTTTTCTGTATAGCCCAATCAAAACATTGCTTTATCTCTATAACACTATTCAACACTATACAAGCAAAACTATTTACAAGAGGAACAATCACGAGGGTTGCTAGTACACAGAACCAAATGAAACCAAACATCTATGGAGTTTTTCATAATGTCTCTGGACAGCAGAGAAACATTATCAATGTCCCATTATCTAGAATTCACTCGGGATCGTCTGAGCACCTCCCAAGGGCTTGGATCTGGCTCTGCCCTCTGCAAAACACACAGTTTGTTCTCCAGGCTCTGGCTGACTTCGTTCCCCTGCTGCTGTTGTTCTTGGTGGTTGTCCCATGGTACTGGTATCAGAAAATCTGCTGGGGTCATTTGCTGCAACAGGGCTACACTTTCACCAATAGCCTCTCATGGGCTCTCTTCATGGTGCCAATCCTCAACCTCTTTATATGACCCATTCATCTGGACCTTCCACTACTACTGCAGCTGTGCTTTCACCAATGGCCTATCCTGCTTCTCATAGTGCCCAGCCTCAGCAGCTCTCCATAACCAGTTCATGCTTTCAAAAACAGTAACACCTCAGAGACTCTTAGAGTACCAAGTTCAGTGGCCAGTGAGATACAAACTCGGCCAGTTCTGTAAGACGGCTTCTTGTGTGCTAACCCTGAGAAAACACTTTCCAGATTTTCAGATCGAGTCTGCTTTGCAAGAAAAACAACTAGTCCTTGTCTGCAGGAAGGGTTCCCTCGTGGGTGGAGTTCTCATCACCATCATCAGTGCTTGGACCTCTTTTAGTCAGGTTAACGGGGAAAAAAAGAAATATTAAGTTTAACTAAGCAGCTTTTTGACTCTAAGCCGTGGCTTCAGAAACAACAGGGGTTCCTAGGCCAGTGGGAAGAATCTCTGGTTGAAGTGTTCTGGTGGTTGGGCAGTTTTTCTCACCTGAGCTATGGGGAAACATATACCCTTCTTCATAGACCTCAAATATAAGACCCACTTGGGCTTCACACAGGCAAAAAGCCATCAACAAACTCAGTTTAGAGAAAGTGTGCTCTGGTTTCCAGTTCCTGTGCCCTGGCTGCTGTCAGTGGCAGGAGGGAGACTCAGCTCCATGATCAGAAGAAGCCATCAAACGGTGCCTCTTTCCTGCTCCCAGGTGAATTTTTTGTTTTTACCATGAAAGTGTCTTTCTCTAAAGGCCTCTATTCTGTGACTTTTGAGCCTTCTTTCTCACTTAATTTCCACGATTTTCTCTTCATAAAAGCTTATTTCTTTCTTCACTTTCCTCTTCCTTCAGGAGTCTTCTATTCGTTATTTTTGCATGTATATAAACTCTATCCTCTAGGTAGTGCCCTGAGCATACTTTACCAGCCTCTGTGAGGTCTGCAGTTTCTTTCTTGTTCTTCCTTGTCTCCATGTTGATGAGCTAGCATGATCTCAATGTCTGACCTATGTAGCCATTTGTAGTTGTCAGGCAGTTGTGGCATCTTAGTAAGGATTACAAGGAGACATAATCACAGGTTCAAAACTGCCAGATCTCAGCAGAGAGAAAAACCATGCTGACAAGCGCTGTCCTAGACATATACTGGAACCCCGAGTATCTGAGCTCAGGTGTTTTTATTGATTCAGAACTCCTCAGGTGCAGATCATAAGCAATCCAACATCCCCACAGAAATTCAAAACCTGCAGATAATACAAAGCGCCAAGACCTTGGCAGGCCTTACTCCACAGTGCACAAAACAATATGTCAACACAATTAAAACTAAACTTCCACAACAACGGAGCCTGAGAGTGCTGGTCCCTTGACTGTGGGGGGTGGCTTGTTCTCCTTATGTTCCTGACACTTCTGGTCCCTTAAATTTCTCCTCTCCTTGTTCTGTGAGTTTTCTGGAGGTCTGCATGATGTTTGGCTCTGGGCCTCTGCATCTGTTCCCATCAGCTGCTGACAGAAGACTCAATGATAGAGACTGAGCTAGGTACAGAACTATGAGTAGAACAGGATATCATTAGCAATAGTGTCCTGGCTACCCAGGCTCTACTTCCTGGCATAGCTGCTGAGTCAGGCTTGTGATCCCACATTCTACTGGCAAAGTCAGAAAAGTCTTCAATAGAAGCTTTTCTTTGAGATGTATATGAGAGGTGTATACTAGAGGTGTATATGAGCAGGAATAAGAATATCTCTTCCCAGATACCTTTTCCAGGGTTGAGAAAGAAAATTCTACTCTGAGAATACGACATATTCAAGTAGAATGTGGTTCATATTAGAAGGCAACAGAATTTGTTACTTCAAGGGCTATCATTTCTCCTACTTAAGGCATGACATCCAACCCTATTGATTATTCAGTGAAATGTGGATCCCAATAAAACACTGTCTTCCGCTTTTAAAACTATACCATCTTCAAAGCCTAGTTGAGAATTTCCCTGTGTGTTTAGCATAAAGAAAACCTCTTTACAAACTGTCGGTTTCTGTTAAGAAAAAGGAAAATGTAAGCAACAGACAATCAGGTGAGACCTAAACATCAGGTAAGATTGTACCTTCCTCCTTATTTAAAAAAACAGAAGAAAAGTCACACATTCTAGGTTTAGAAACTGCTCTGTATGCTTGGCCCGAGCATCTTGCCATTCTAGGCTGATGCCCATATTTGAACATTCATAAAGCAGATGTTCTCCTTTCACTATGCTAAAACTCCAGAGATGGTACTACAAAATCCAAATCGTTCTTATTAAGAAGTAAGGATCTGGAGTAAACACAGAATCCAGGAAAGTAAAAAAGGACCATACCAGGAGAACTAGGAAGGCAAAAAGCAAGATACGGGTGATTTGAAGAAGAAAGGAGGAACTGGGAAGGGGGATTCTTTAATGAAGGGAGAAGATGTCAGTTACAGAAGGAGGAGAGGAGAGAGCAAGGAGAAATAACAGTGAGAATGGCCATAAATTCCTAAGAAATCATTTTACATTTTATATATATATATACATATATATATAATTTACATTTTAAATTATGCATTTATAATGTATAAATACATATTTATATAATTTATATTTTTATATTTACTTAAAGATTAATATGTTTATATTTTATATTCATAATTTACTTATATACTTTTATTTATATAATAATGTGTATATATCTATGTGTGTAATATATATAAATATATATTTACACAAAATTACATATGGTACATGCCTATGTCTTAGGTCATTATTAATGACCACTATACCATGTTAATATTGGTACTTACATAGAGGGGAAACAGAAGAGAAATACAATTGAACTCACTGAAAAATTCTGAACTTTTGGTAAATCAAATGTATACAACTAAAAGGTATTGAAAATACTATTGAAAATGATCAGTGTTCTCATTTGACACACAGTGTCTATTTTTCATCAATAATTCATTAACATATAGAGATGCCCATAAAAATATGACTTATGGCATACATATTCAATCTGCTAGGAGCACAGATTATGCATGTTGAATGTCATCCTACCAATGCGGATGAGAAAATTTCTCAAGATTCCAGCCGTAGATAAACAGCTGCATGCAACAGTGACCACTGAGAGAAGGAGAATTGTTCTCTCCAGGTTTGAGCCAAGTGATGGTTTATCCAATCCCAAGTGGTCAACATTTAAAACAAATACATACATGGAACCCTAAATAGACTCAACCGGCTTTACATACATACATACATACATACACGCACACACATACACACATACATACATACATACATACATATACATATACATACATGTATGCATGCATGTATCACATATCACATATGTGCTGTAAAACTACACTACTTACAAAATAAGAGTATGTGCATTTTAGAGGGAATGGCAACGAACACCAGAAGAGTAGGAGGAGGGAGAGGACGGGTGAAAGTGATGGTGTTACTTCAGTATGCGGGTGAGAACTTCCCAACACTTATTTTACAATAAAAATAACATTTCATTTTGTTTCTAAAATATCTCTTTCTGGACATTCTGTCAACTCTGGGAAAGTCAAGGAATTATGTGAGGGAGCAGGGGCGGGAGTACCCATGTGACTGCTGTCTGAAAGAGCAGCAGGTCTCACTTGGATACACTTCTCCAGTGAGGCCAGTGCTATCTGTTAGAATGACGAAGCCTGCGTTCCTGCTACAGACGGCAAAGGCAGCTGATCCTATCAGAATGCTGGGCATCCAAGGACAAACACAACACAGTGCCTCAACTCAGTGCTTGGGAAGCTTAATCTTGAACACCCTTCCCTCCTCAGGGTTGGGAACAGAGTGCAGCAGGCAGAGCAGAAATCCTATTGTTTAACTGTGGTCCCTGGACTCCCTCTGTTACCAAGCCTCAATAAGCTACACCCACCCCCTTTAAAATATTGGCATCTGTTCTTTTTTTAAATTTTTGTTTGTTTTTTGTTTGTTGTTTATTTGGGACAGTATCTCATGCCACCAGCTGGATTCAAATCCCGGATGACCTTGAACCTGTGGTCCTCCTGCTTGGTTTACAGGACCCAGGTAGGATTGCAGGACTGTGCTACCACACTTGTTTCCTGCAATGGTAAGGATCAATCCAAGACCTTTTGTGTTAGATAAGAACTCTACCAATTGAGCTGCTCCCTCTGCCACAACTTTTAATAAGAATTTTGTCACAACTGAGATGTATACATGACAGTTGGCATGTACTGGCCTTTACTTTTTTCTGCCTCTACTACAGGCTATTCTATGCAGGCACAATATAGGGAAATCCTGTGAACGTCTGAAATGAATAAGTCTTCCTCTCTTTGTTAGCAAGTCACACATTCACTTCTGATGTTCTACATATTGGTTTTGTAAGCATTTCCCAACTAAGCCTTTTCTATATTTTGAATCTTTTTGTTAGTAAGTAGAAGGAAAATGAAATCTATATCATTCTATCAATCTCCACTTCTGCTTTCATGACACATGCATAACATGAATCCCACACACTTTTTAGTATACTTCTCCCCTCCCATAGAATCTATTTCTATCGATTCTGGGTTTTCTTGTACTTCATCATTTTTCTGTGTGTATGCACATGTATGAAATATATATCATGGTATGAATGTCAGAGAACAGCTTTTTGGAGACCACTCTCTCCTTATTATACCTTGTGAGCTCCCAGGAAGGAATTAAGATCACCAGGTATAGGAGGCAAGAAGACCTCGTACTCACAGATAAGCAGTACGGAAACTAGCAATGTTAAACTTGAAAGCTTGTCTCTTCAATGGAAGGAATGTGTGCTTAAATATGTACCACCCAGAAAGCTGGAAATAGACATAGTTAATAGCCTGGTGATCTGTGCTGTCTGTAAAGCCAGGCCTCACCTGAATCCCTCAGACTATGTTTCTCCTGGACTCTTCCTCCCTAAACCTTTATCCTTAGCATGGTTTCTCAGTCAATAGAAGTCATTCCTATGGAAGAGGTCACATGCACTTTGCAAAAGAGTTTCTATGTAGTCATGCCTTAGCTTTACTGTGATAATTATCAACAGGAAATTTTTTCCAAAATTGTACTGTGCGTAAATATGTCAAAAATAAACTGCTCATGGTCAGACTCTAGAAGTTTGAACACCAGCTACTAAGTTATGTTGGCCTCTTGCCTTGTGCAGATCATTAATCTGCTGACCCAAACATGTGCAGATACCACCACAACCAGGCTTGGCAGCAAGCATCTGTACCTGCCAGCCATCCTACTGGCTTTCCTTTGTTGAAGTTTAGTTTAAATGATCTATTTAAAGATAGGAGTCAGGTATTAAACTGAACTACTTCCCTTGAATTCATGGGACATTCATGTTATTTCTGTTTATATTAGGATTTGGGAGCCCCAACACTTGGTCCATTTATATTTACACATATTATAGGTTTTTTAAAGATTGTTCCCTTTATATTATGTATAGGATTCTTTCTCTCTTTTTACTAATTTTGGTTGGACTCTATTGGATATCAGAATAACTCCAGCAGCTTGTTTTCAGCTCCACTCACTTGACAGACTGATTTCCACCTTTGGTACAAAATCTGGAAAAAGAAGTATCACAAGAAAAATCCACTGAGTTAATAAAAAAAACTATAAAAAGAATCTTATGATACTTGAGTGTAAAATTATTGGTAAGTGCTCCCAAAAATAAGGAATTCTGTTGTGCACGGTACTGAGTTACATAAGACTTCCATACAAGTGAAAAAATAGGGTAAGATCTTATCCTTCATAACAATACTCAAACACTATGAAGGAATATAAAGCAGCTACTGTTAAAAGAAAAGAAACTAAGAAAGAATTTTGAATCTCTCTTCACAGACAAAATATAGAAATAATGACCAATTGATTATCAACGAATGCCTACCTCACCCTGATTGTGAACTATAAACACTTTCCCATTAACATGTCTTGACTTCTCAGAAGAATACCTAATACCAGAGTTAAAGAACACACATACACATATATTTGATATGTAGCAAATCAATGTATAATATAATAATTTATTATATTACTGAGCACCTTTAATGCTATTAGAAATGTAATCTCTCTGTTGAGCTTCTGGTAACTCATTATTGTTATCAACCTCTAATGCTTTCAGTGCATAATTGAAGCTGTTGGCATCAGGCAATTAGTCAGGCCTTTCCTTCACTCATGCACGGAAGTCTTGAGCAGGGAAGCTATCAGCCAAGTAGCCCTTTTGCTAGCAATTGACCAGACTCTCTCATGGCAGCCTGGTTGTTTGGGACTCTACAGTCACTACAAACGAACACTATAGCCACAATTTAAAATGTGTTCAAGCAGCCTGCATAGCCTTACAAAGCAAAACAGACTTCAGATAATCCTCTCTACCCAGCAGCTATTCACACCCCAGTGAGACAGAATGAACTTCCCCAGGCATCCCAGCAGAAGTGATGTGTTTGGTATTGAGGACTGTGCTATGAATGATACCAATGTGGTCCTTCTCTTAGATGAAGAATGTGCAACACCCTTGCCACATAAGCTTCTGTCTAGACATCAGGTTGCTATGTTCACTTTTCCTGGATCCAGGATACCCACTCCTGTGCTGCCCTCTGGTGCTGTAACTCAGGCTCATTAAAACCTTCTTCCAAATGTTTTTCCTCGCTTAGGACCAATGGCATAAAGAGAAGAGAGGCAAGGACCCACTGTGTTAGTTCTACTAAGATCACCTGGTAAGTTGTGTATACTAAGATCACCTGGTCAGTTGTGTATACCAATAGGAACATCTGAAGCAAGGAAATGTAAAAGAGGAATAAGAAAATAAGTAAGTCTGCCAGGTGGTGGTGGCACATACCTTTAATCCCAGCACTCAGGAGGTAGAGACAAGCAGATCTCTTTGAGTTTGAGGCAACCCAGGTCTCTAGAACGAGTTCCAGGACATCCATAGTGAAAAGAGAAAAACTCTGTCTCAAAAACACAAAAAAAGGAAAAAGAAAAGAAAAAGGAAGAAAAAAGAGGGATTTGGTATACTGCCAAACTGGGAGGGGCTTACTTTGAGATAAGCTCCTCATCTGTCTTAGCCTGGGTACACTATAAATTAACTGGAGGCTAACTCTCTGCTTTGAAGCTGGGAAGCACTGCCTGAAAGTCGTTCCCTTATCTACAGTAGGAAGAAAATTAAACAGCCTTTATTTCACCCTGCTTTGTCTGTGGTGTTAAGATGTTTGTTGACTGGAGAGTATCTGTTAGGCAAAACATTGTGCAACCAAGCTATCCAGAGGTTAAATGAATGACCTATCTTTGGGAAGAGACAGTGTGGCATCCTTCTCCTTTAAGCAGTCTTTGTCTTTGCAGCTTTCACTGTAGAGTGTGCACTGTGTCCGTCTTACCAAAATAAGAAATGTGTTGATGGGCATAAGACATGCACTACACAACCTGGTGAAGCTTGTATGATCCGCAGAACCTGGCATGGATTTGATCTTAAGTGTGTGCTCTGTGCTCTGAAGAACTTCTGTTTTTCTTTCATGATACAAAGTACCATCTCTAAGACATTTTACTTAAAAAAAAGTGTCAACTGATGTCCTGGTATGGGATACCCAACCTTGTGCTGGGGTCAACATTTTGCTACATTAAAGTTAAGGCTTGTGTTGAGTGAACAAGGCAGCTCTACATCATTGTATTGTTATATTCATCAGTCCCTTGATATCCTGCATTTCTGCTATTTAGAGTCTGTCTTTGTTTTCCTATTTTTCTGTTTCTGTTCACAGTTGGAGAATGCTAAAGCTAAGGCATATCTTGAATGAACAGGGCTTCTTTCCATCACTGTACTGATATATCTATCTGTCTTCTGATCCCAACATCTTTGCGATTTAGGTTATGCCTTAGTTACCTTTTCATTGCCATGACAAAACACTATGACCAAGGTAACTTATCAGTTAAAGCATTTTATTTGGGGTTGGCTCAAAGTTCCAGAGGGATAAAGTACTTAACCATCATGGTGGTGAGCAAGATAGCCAGCAGGCAAGCTGATGGTGCTGATGCTGTAGCTGAAAGCTTGCATACTATGATACACAATTTGGCACAGAGGGAGAACGAGAATGGGAAACAATGAGAATGGCATTGCCTTTTAACCTCAAACACAGGCTCCCTGGGACGCTTCTCTAAGAAGACCACACCTCCTAATCCTTCCCAAACACTTACCCAATTGAGAACCAAGCATTCAAATATGCAAGTCTATGAGGGCGGTTCTCATTTAAACCACAACCTTGCTCAAAAGTTATAAACTATCAAGTAGCTAAATGTACCATTTCTCACAATCTCTCCTGGGGGCTAATGTCTGTTGAACTTCCATCTTAGCCTACACTCACCTTCTCTGAAAAACTTTTCCTTATCTACAGGACACCTTAGTGCTACTCAAGTCTTCCTGCTTCACCTATCTCCTCACAGCTTTTATGGTGTTGCTTTCTTGTCCTTCTGCATTGAGAGCTAATATGGCATTGTTCTCCACCTGCCTCAATCCTGACTATTGAGCCTGGATGCCAACATATAGTGAACAATTCCTTTGTGCCTATATGATTGAGAGGGAAGGAATGTTGTGTGCCTCAACATGGAGAACTTCAGGCTCACTACTAAGTGCACGTTTCAACTACTAAAGGCATATGGGAATCATAAATTTCCAGGTATGGTGTAGGAGCATGTGGCACAGCTGCCAGCATGGAGCAATATATATATAATAGCTGCTACTGATGAAAACTCATTCAGTGAATGAATTCTCAGTCCAAATGTACTTGGATATGGGATTGTATCCTGGCTCTCATAATTGTGTGTCAGTGTGTATGTATGTGTGCGTATATGTGTGTGTGTGTGTGTGTGTGTGTGTGTGTGTGCGTTCTTTATTCCACAGTTGAGAACCTGAAAGTGCAGAATCTGGGTGCATGAAATCCTGTAACTCTGCAGAGAGGACTTCTGGAGAGCTAACAGTGCAACACTGTGCTGTGATTATGCAGATTTGTGCAATGACATCACTTTACCACTCATCATGCCTTACGTAGTATGAGCTAGTTTGAGTTGAGCTTATCAGTTGTTTCCTCCTGGACTAGATTTTCTTCCTGGGTTTCTTTTTACTCTGGACTAGAGTTTTTCTTAGAATCAAGACTGTGAAAACCATAAGACCTGGATATGGACAGAAATTACTTGGTTTTCTGAAGTCTAACTGATCCTATAGAATAATTCTTACACTGCGTATTTCCCAGCCTTCGATACCATGATTGTAGCTGACACTTGATTTCCATCAATGCATTTACCATCTCATTGTGAGTTGGCAAAAAAGATAGATGAATAGATAATAGTACCATAATCTATGAAGAAGAGAATGAGTAAGCCTGAGTATCCTTTGTAAAGCATGTGCTTTAGGAACTTGGTTAGAGTATTTACCATTGCAACTTACATATTGGGGAAACAATTTAAAGAATAAAAGGTTATTTTTTATTCTGGTTTCATCTCTTCATTGCGTTGCTCCGTTGTGATGGGCCTATGATAAAGCTGAACCTAATGGCAGCAGAAGGCCACAGAATACCAAAACTGTTCACCTTGTGGTGTCCAGGAAGTAACAAGGCAGAGAGAAGACTGGGGCAAGATATGGATGCCGATGGAATGCGCTCAGTGCCCCAGTCTCACTAAGTAGGCCCCACTACTGAAAAGGAAGACATCTGGATGACCTTGTTCCCAGTAATGAGAAAATGACAGCCATGAGATTGTAGTGCCAAACTTCACCCTGCTAAGAAAATCTCAACCTATTGTTTTTGTTATACTGCTGCCAGATAATAAATCCACTAACTTTTTCCTCCTCTTTAAAGGATGTTCTTTCTAGGCACATAGAATCCTGGGTTAAAATGGTGTTGACTCTCACCTATTTTAGGAAGGTAATACTACACCATGAGGCCTCTGTGCCATTAACATGGAAGTTAATTTGTAAGTCCTTATTCACGTCCCCACCTAAATAGAGGCTCCTTAGCATTACGGTTTCATGTCATTGACTTGGTGCATACTCAGTGCTCCACATGGTGTGGAATCACATTTCTTGTCCATGTATATAATATACGTATAAATCCAAAAGCATCAAACTTGGAGATAGCACACAACGGATTGATTAGACATCTCTTAGCTACAGACAGCTTTTCCTCTTTATGGGTTGACTCATCATATAAGCAGCAAGGCTGAGAGGGAAACGTGTCTGTTCAATGGTTAGTCATAATTGGAATACGTAGGTCTCATGCTCTCTTTCCAAGGCTATGATCCACAGAAAAGAAGGAGAAAGTGTTGATGGAGTTAGAAGTGATGCAGGCCTGGGGGAAAACTGTTTCCTGGACATGACAGGACCACTACACTCATGGACTCATAGTAGCTGTGGTTTCCTACACAAGATCCATACAAGATCATGCCAGTCAACATACAAGCATGGGTGGAGGAGAGAAATGTCTTTCCCTACCCTAGGTGAGGCACTATGGGTAGTTAGTGGTCATAAGAGAAAAGAGAATCAGTTCCTTTACATATTTGGTCTCTAATGGGTTGATCATGCTCTGATAGATGTCCTCACAACCATGTGTGATTGGGAAGCACTCATTTGACACAGTGGTTTATTCTTTTTAATATGACATGAAGTAAGGCAGACAGAGAAGACCTAGAAGTAATTGGAGGGAAGAATGCCATGACTGTGATCAGAATAATTTGCATGCATATATGATATTCTCAAAAAGTAATCTGTCATATTTATTTAAAAGTGAATAGTACATCATTTGGTATCTAAAACTCTGTCTTTGAGGTGTGTGTGGTAGCACACACCTGCAATCTCAGCATTCTGGGGACTGAGGCATGATGATGGAGATTTGAAGCCATCTGACTATGCTACATATCTTCTTGGTATATTTCTACCCGTAATCTTCTCCTATAATGTACAGATACACGGTGAGACTCCATCTCAAAGAGAAAATCTTTGTGTTCACGTGCATTTCCTTCGTAGCTGTAAAGCTACACTTTAATTTGCAAAAATCTTTATATCAAAATATGTATGTTAAGTTCATTTCCCTGAAATCTCCTATAATCAATGAAAGTTCTTTAGTTAAATAAAAACTAAGTGAAATCTGCAATGCAGTTGATGTGATAAACTATTTAAAAGTTCAATACCAGTAAATCTTGTTCCCTGTTATGTAATAGAAATGTTTACATGTTCTTTATTGTGTCTTTAATGTTCTCTTAATGTATCTGTTTCTCATTTAGTAACAACTGTTGAAAATGCCAGCCTCACTAGAACAGATCATTACACAGACTCAGGCTTATCTTTCTTATAGACTTTTGAAACGTTTTTTATGTAACAGTCCTGCCACCTGCTACTTTATGTACAGCAGTTACTTGCACATTTTCATGTTGAAACTTCTTTTGTCTCTCATGATGACATTTGAAAATAAATAAAACTTCACCTTTTCCAAAATAGTATGTCCTAAACTGTAGCACTCAAAATGGAAATTTTCAAATGAAGGCTCAGAAAGGATATTGAAACTGCAAAATTTAGAATTTGGCTTACCACAAATATATAAGATGTGTTTGTGTTTATTTTAATAGTCTTCTCATTCACTTAAAACTCAGATGAAAGAAATCTGATGAATGTGAATAGCTTCATTCAATGACTTTCTCTACATCCTATTATGCAACTGCCAGCACTATGTATTTGCTAGGTATCTTCATATGGTTTTCAAATCCCACAGCTGTTAAGAACTCGTGCTCCTTCCCCCCATTCTGATCTAGAACACTAGTCTCTACACAGTTGCCTCATTCCAACATCTCATATGAATAGTTCTGTACAATGGGAGGTCATCGCCTTGGCTTCTTTTACTGTTATAATGTTTCCACAGTTCATCCATGAAATATCTGTTATTACTTTTTAAGGCAGAAAAATACTCTGTAATATGGCTGCTTCACATTCTGCTTAATCCACTAAGTAATTGGATTAAGTAAGTAAGACTCTACTTCCTAAGCACCCCAAACTGGGGGTGAAGGATTCAAAACACGTAAGACTGTGGTGGACATATATCATTGTAACTGCCACATTCCGCCCCTGTCTCCCATAGTGTATGGCCATCTCATTGTGTTAAATACATTTAGTTCAACTTCAAAGTTCCCATAGTCTTTAACAGTCTTATCATTGTTCTAAAATACAAAGTCTCTTCTAAGGAAATCTGTTAACTCTGACCCCTTGTGAAACAAAAAAAAAAAGCCTGAATTACATAACCCAACATACAGTGTCAGAGAGTATAGATTCCCATCTAAAAAGGGAAGAATAGGGACAGAGCAAGAATAGAGATGACCAAAACAAGACCAATAACAGCAGGGAAGACACGAAACCCTGCAGCTTCATTATCAATATTTGAGATCACCTCAAAGGAATTACCTGCCTCTGCCCCTCCAGCTTTGGTGATTACAACACCCATCTATCCTGAACTGGTTCCACTCCATGTGTTCAACTTTTAATGACAAGTGTCTTATGTCTCTGGCATCTCCAACTTCTTGGGGATGTCAAAACTCAGGTTCTACTTTCACAGCTTCACATAATATTTTTAAGTGCCAAGGTGTCACAATCTCTTTGCTGCCAATTATCCCTTTTTTCATTATATTAAAAGCAATAAATGCAAAAGATGAGCAGAAAATGTGATCAAAGAAAATATAAATATGAAAAGTGATTTCTGATTGTCACATAGAAAGAAGATTAGTGAAAATTACAGCTGAATGCTGGTTTAATCCAATGGCAGAAAACATCTTGTGAGATGATTCATTTGAAAATATTTGGAGAGACCAAAGTAGGCTTATGAAACCATAATGAACTAGAACACTTAGTCTATTAAAGAAACGCTCTGATGTAACAGAGTAGAGTGGACACTGAAGAGCGCTCCAACTCAATGTACCAGTAGGAGAAAGATGGGAAGATACAAGGCATGCAGGTCAGGAGAAGAATCTGATCGATAGATTTCCTTCAGAGTATACACATTATAAACTATCTTTTAAGAAAATGAAAATGCAGAGAGAATATCAAAATTATGGAAAGCATAAGAAAATGGGGACATAAAAACAGACACCAAGGAAATCCACAGGATCACAAGGACATAGTTTGAAATCTTGAAAAAAGAAATTTAAGTTTGAAATCTTAAACCACCAAATTGGAAAATCTAAAAGAAATGGATGATTTTATCAATGCATACCACTTACCAAAGTTAAATGAAGATCAGATAAGCAGTTAAACAGATCTATTACTCCTAGTGAAACAGAAGCAGTCATTGAAAGTCTCCCAAGCAAAAGAAACCTAGGGTCAGACAGTTTTCACACAGAAGTCTCCCAGAATTTCAAAGAAGAATTAATGCCAATACCTCGCAAAATATTCCACAAAAAGTAAACAAAAGGGACATTGCCCAACTCATTTTACAAGACCACAGATACTCTGGTATCAAAACCGCATGAAGACTCAACAATGAAAGAGAATTACAGACCAATTTTCCTTGTAAACAAAAATGCAAATATCCTCGATAAGTGCTCACAAATCAAATGTAAGAAATGTGAAAAAAAATCATCCACAACTATCAAGTAGCCTTCATCCCACAGATGTAATGATGGTTAATATACATAAATTAATTATTATAATCCAAAATATATACAAAACTGAAAGGCAGAAATCATGTGATCTCGTTATATGCAGAAAAGACCTTTCGCAAAATCCATCACCCTTCATGATAAAAGTCTTGAAGAGATTAGAAATGCACACGCTATATCTCAGCTTAATACAGGTACTTTACAGCAAGACCGTAGAAAACAGAATCTTAAATGGAGACAAACTTAAAACAATTCCACTAAAATCAAGAACAAGACAAGGTTATCCACTCTCTTACGGTACATGAAGTCTTAGCTACTGCAAGAAGACAGATGAAAGAGTTCCACAGCATAGAAATTGTAAGAAAAGAAACGAAACTATGTATATACTATGTATAAGTGATCCTAAAAATTCCACTGGCAATCTCCTATAGCTAGTAAACACTTTCAGCAGAAAGTGGATAAAAAAATCAATCATACCTTCCTATGTACAAACAATAAATGTACTGAGAAAGAAATCAAGGAAAGCACATCTTTACAATAGCCTCAAATAATATAAAATGTGTAATAGTTAGGCTGGTGTGGTGGCTCAACAAGGATGACAAAGGGGCATATTCATAAGTAGAATCCCTGCCAGATCTCAGCAGAAGAATCCACTGTAGTGGCCAACGCCAAACTCGCCAGTGAAACCTGAGTGTCCCAGCTCAGTTATTTTTATTGATACAGAGTGCCTCCGGTGTTCTACTGAGAGGACATACAGATCATGAGCAGTCAAACATCCTCCATATAAATAACATCTGTAGACAACACAAAACACCAATGCCTAGAAACCCCTTCACCCAACAGTGCACCAAAGTATTATTTTATACATAACTAAAAATAAACTTCTATGTTTCCCCCTTTCCTATATAAACCAATCAAAAAATGCTTTTTTAGCATTGCATTATCCCAGAGATACTATTTACAAGAAGAGCAGTCACAAGAGCAGGATCATATGAAACCAAACATCTATCAAGCTTTTCACAATGTCTCTGGACAGCAGGAAAACATTATCAATGTCTAATTATCCAGAATTCATTCACAATCTTCTGAGATCCTCCAAAGGGCTTGGGTCACTTCTCGGACTGACTCTGACTCTGACCTCTGCAACACACATAGCTTGTCCCCCAGGCTCTAGCTGGCTCCATTCCACTGCCGCTGCCATTCTTGGTGGTCATCCCATGGTACTGACATCTCAAAAACTGGTGGTGCAACTGGACTTCACTTTCACCAATAGCCTCTCCTGGGCTCTCTATAGTGCTGAGTCTCAACTTCTCTGCATGACCCTTTCAGTCTGGGCTTTCAACTGCCACTGAAGCTTCACCTTCTCCAATGGCTTTGATCCAGTTTGTCCTGGAGGTCACCGGTCAAATGGTGTGTTTCTGGACACGTGAGGCTTCAGCAGAAGTCAATGAATGGGGTGGGATGATTTCTGGTCTTTCTTGGTCTTTTCTCAGCTGCTTGGCTCGTATAAACCTGTGTATAATCTTTAAGAGGGGTATAAAACCCTGAAGGGAAGAGTTGGTACAGGGACTGATAAGTCCTTGACACCAGAGAAGTATAGGAGGGTTGACACATGTTAGTTTCAAAATTAAGAGAGTATATTGGATGAGGCAGAGGAAAATCCTGTAAGGCAGAAAGGAGGTCACAGAGACAAGTATCCTTTGGCGTCTCTAAAAGGAGCACTGAAGATTTGCCTTGTAAAGCCCTGATAGGCACAGCTGAGAGTGGACTGGAAAGCCAAGTACAGTAATGAAACAGACATTATGTAGGCACTGGAATTGGAAGTTGAGTGGAGACCGACATCTATAAATGGAGGATTCAGAGGACCCATCTTCTTATAACTTCCTGTAAGGAAAGGTTAACAGGATGGGACATATGGCCAAGAGAAGCAAAGAGCATTCGGTGGTTGAGCCAGCCAGGAGGGCTTGGCTGAAAACTCCTTTTGGATTTCAACTTCCTCTTGGAGAACATTTTTGTAAGTTAGTATCAGCCTTGGGGTGAAGTCTGCCGAGGTCCTTTCTTCTTCCAAGGAGAGTCAGGCTATCCTCTTGGTCAGCATAGATTTGCTGAAATATCTGGAATGTAGGTTTCTGTGGAAAGACAAAAATCCTTTCCTCTGGGGAGGAGGGGTTTTCTTTATGTCCCATCTGTAAGTGGACCATGCTTTAGGGCCATTAATAACTGAATATAGGGAGAGAAGTTATCCGATTTTATTTTTTAAGTTGCTTTCTGTAGTGTTTGGTGTTTATTATTATGGCATTTTGAAGCTTACATTTACAGAAGGGATTCATATCATAAGGTTTACCACAGTTTGGAATCTAAATTAAAGTGTAGACACATATGTTGAGTTATAGCAAAAGATATGTATTCAAGCACTTGTTATAGAAGGAGCAGTGAGCTGCTAATAGGCATTTGTAAAAACATTTGGTCACATGTGGGCAATACCTTGGCGTTATTAAAATTATGCCTGTAGGTCAAAGGTATGGACATTTGTCTGTCTAGAGGACTAGGTATATAAAGCAAATCTAGAGAAGCATTTTAACCTGGTGAGAAGCATTTTTAAGTTTATATGTTGGAGACAACCAAATGAGATTTAAAGTCTTGTAACAGTAATACCAGTTTTTTAAAGAATGTTCTTTTGGAGTTTTACCAAAAAGTCTGAGTCCTTTACTAAAACCATACAAGGCCCAAATGAGGCATTCACTGACCTTTTACAGAGATTGGTTTCTGTTGTCCATGGAACAGTATTAGACTTAGAAGCAAGACAAATGTTAATTAAAACTCTGAATTTTTGAAATTTAAATATAACCAGTCATTTATATCTCTTAGTACCTTTACAAGTTGTATTTGTGTAATCCTAGAAAGTATTGTTTAGGACCCCAGAGCTTATTTATTTAATCAGTTACTATGAAAAGAGGTCTTATTTTGCTTTTTTTTGGTCTGGGAACAAAGCGAGCTGTCCTTTTGAACTAGAGGCTTTATTTTAAATGTGAAGAGAAAGGAAAAAGCAGCTGAAGGCTTGGCTATATGTATTTTAAACACATATTGGATTTTAGTTCCATCAGAGACCTGAGGAAAAATAAACTACAGCTTGGGAAGATCTCTGGAAGATTTGGTGACCATAATCTCTTCTTATCTATCAGCTAACAAGTATATCTCAATATATTAAGTATATATTGGTTTTTAGTTATTTCCCTTCGACTTTAAATTTGGAAACACATATTTTTACTTATGACTGGAAGATAAACAACAAAAGCCAAACTAATTAGTATTTTGCATGACTAGCTGTCACGAGCCCTCCTGCCTATGTGCAGGGGTGAATTAAGTACGTGTACCACTTATCTGACAGCAATCAAAACTCATAAGCCGATGGTCTTGACTATGAAGTCTTTACTTGCACATCAAACAACGTCCAAGTCCAATACACACAAAAAGGAGCATCCACCACGGGATATCGAAAACACACAAATCTAGACGCTCATGGAACTCGTCCTGTATGCAGCTCGAGTTGGTCTTCACTGCAGGTCCTTCTGCGAGGGGTGACATTTCCCTCTTTATCCTGGGCTGGCTCAGCCTCGTCAATTGCTGTGGTCCCAACAAGTGGCTCCTCAGTTTTAGATCTGGTCTGGCGGAGAGGTAGATCCTCAGAGGGTCATCTCAGAGCACTCTGTCTTGCAGTTCAAATTCCTCACTTTTATACATTTCTTGGAGGTGTGCTCTTGGCCACACCTGTTCACCGTGATTTAATTGTTGGTTATGGACCGTGCCTGCTCACATTAGTTCCTATTGGCTATTGCCTATCCATGTCACAATTTGCCCCGGCCCGCGGGGCGAGTAATTAGTGGGTCTCGAAGAGGACCATCCAAACCTGAAAGAGATGGGACGGGGAGGGAAAGACGGAGGCCAAGCAAATTGTCTAGGCTTCGTTTATTGAACGTTTTACAGGGGGTTTTAAAGGGCAGGGACAAAGAAGCAGTTGCAGTGGGGTGAACCTGAGGGCACAGGGTGAAATGATCTTGATACATTGTGTGGTTCTTATCAGAGTGTCCTTTAATTGTCCAATTCATAATAGTATGAAAGGTGCCAATTTCTCAAGCACTGAAGCAAGCAGAAGATCATTAATTTCTTAAGCACTGAGGCAAGCAGAAGGAACAAGGAAATTCCAGAGAGGCCACCTTGCGGCACCGAGCTCCTACCTGTCAGCCTGCCTGAATTATTGGGGGGCCTCCTACAACACTTACTGTTATCACATCAAAGCATACGCACGCTAGGCCACATGTTACTTTGTACCTACCCTCCAACTGGTGTTACATTTCCAGCCATTTACAAAGCTCATTACACTAGCATATGAGTCGCAAGGGGCAAATTAATTGATATGACTATAAAATATAGAGCACGAGGCCAAATAAAGCTTACTTTGAAATTAATTGTACCAATTAGCATTTTGTATAAGTATATATCTGAACACATTAAAGCATCATAGCACCATACGTGACTATACGTCACTAATAATAAATGGCATTAAGCACTATAGTCTTAATGAAGCACAGTATTAGGGTGGTATAGTTTTTTTAATAATACCAATTAAACATCAGCATAGTAGATACTGTATCAGTTATCTAGTATTTAACATAAATTAATAAGGGTGTTACAGTTCTTACATGTTAAGTTTCAGATTTAAATTTTTGAGTGGAAAATTTTCACATAATTAAAGAACTCAAGAATGATGTTATAAAAGCACTGGTGTGTAATTATAGAATATCCGTTTTGTATACTTTATATTGTCTAACTAAAGCTTAAACATATTGCTGGGACATTGAATAAATCTCAGGCATCTGTCATTGTTATTTTATAAACACACCTATTAGAGATTAACAAAGGCATTATAAGACAGTTTAGAAACTTCTAAGTATCCCACAGTTTTGTTTTCAAGAATATCAGTTTTCAAATTTGCTCTTAAAGTGTAAAATCTGTTACGCATCTGAACTCTGCAGCCAGCAGCCTCTGTGGCAGGTCAAGCCTGCAAAGAGCAGTTTTTAAATCGGGAATAGATTAACAAAGGCATTATAAAACAGCTTAAAATTTCTAAATATCCCATGAAGGACCTAAACTCCATTTCTTTTTGTTTGTACATGCGAGGTCCCTTGTCTCAGGACTGGTCCACGGTATACATGTTCAAGGCCCTGACATGGGCCTTACCCTGCCAGCTAAGTAAGTTCTAAGAAAAAGCCATAAAAACTCCCTCCCCTAGGGCAGCCAATCAGAAACAATGAAGAGCCCAAGAACGCAAGAAGCCTTATCCCAAGGACATCCATCTGCTTGAGGAGGGCCGTCTGCTCCTGCTGGTATCCTTATTTGGTGCAAACATTACTGAGAACATCTCCCTCTAAGGTTAACCGTATATTGCTCAAGAATGTGGACAGCTTACTATCTGGGAAAGAACCAATCAGAACTCATGCCTCCTAGACTTCCAATCCCTTTGACTCAGAACTTGCCTGATATATATCACCCAATCCATAACCTCTGAGTTGGAAAACCCTGCCCCCTGCTGTAACTATGATAAAAACCCAACCTAATTGCCTCCTGTGGCTCTCAAGACAGATTCATTGTGAAGGAGATGTTTAAGGGTCCGAGTTCGAGCTTGAGTAATGTCCCCTTGCTTTCTGCATATGATTTCAAACTTCCGGTGTTTTGCGGGAACCTCACAATCTGGGTACAACATCGCACAGTTTTGTTTTTAAGAATAGTGCATGCAGCAGCATCTGTTACCCTGCTGCCTGCATCTGTCGGCTTCTGTGGGTCAGCACACAGGGCTTTTGTGATATCAAAAGTACAGCTTTATTCATCCTTAAAGTTTAAAATCTTTCACCTGTGCTCTTATTATCAAGATAAAGTTAATCAGAGTAAAGCAAGACATGATTTTAGTGGCAAGGCATATTTTAATAAAACTTAAGTCACCAGTTTCATTCTTTAAGCATGTGGTGAGAACCAAGGTGGTGGCACCCATGAGGATCCAACTATGTTGTCAGGATAACAAGAACCCAGAAGGCATTTGTGACCAATCACCACTTTAGAAAGTGCAGGAAAGGGCCTGCAGTATGAGGCATTTTCTGCCCACACCATGAGCTGTTTCCACTGAAACCTGAGGACTGGTCTTTTTTGTTAGTCTGTGTGTGTGTTATTTGGCTGCCTGTGCAGAGCACGGAGCTTGATCTTAGAAAAAGACTTTTAAATTAATCCACGTCAGGAATGAACACTGAATTTTGAGGAGAAGAAGAAAAATAGCCTAATAGTTAAATAGCTGCCCAGGAGCCTAGCGGCCGGAGGACTGGGCAGGTGCTGCCCTCTGCCAGCATCAAATGCCTCATCTGCCATACTGTTGGGAGAGAAAGCTCTTTAGAGAGCAGTCTTTGTCTCAGACCAGTCTTGGTCTAGGAGTTTGTCAGTGAATTTTGGATATTTTGAGTATTCCACACTGTGTGGAATCTATGGCATGAGCCATTGGAGGGCTTTGGAAAACCTGGAGATTTGAGTTACTCCATAAGCAGCATTTGTCGATGGTAGCCACTGGGGCAGGACATTTGAGGATTAGAATCGTCTTATTCTATCAAAATAGAGTCTGCAGCAAGTAATTCCAAGTAGTGGAAGTCTTGCTAGCAACAAAGCTTGTAGACTGGAAGGAGGAGGCCTTAGTTGGCCATAGAGAAAGGAGGAAGCACGAAAGATAGGCTAACCTCAGAGTCACCCTCACCATGTACCCAAGGTGTGTCTGGCCAGTGACCATACTTCAGTCCGAGAATAAAGTAGGAAAAAGAAATCTTGTCTGTCCTCAAAACACATGGAAACTGGACCAATGGCTGTCTACTCCAAGCCAAAGGTTAGTACCCATTCTTATTATAAAGGGCGGCTCACCACACTACTGCGCATATCAGAAGATAGGCAGTCATACATCTTGACCACGTTAGGTGCCATCTGTTGAAAAAAATATCACACACGCACATCCTGCCTGCAGCTTCCCATGTCCTGAGAAGCAGCTACAGCCTGTGGCTACATCAACTCCCAGCTGGGAAGCTGTGGGTTTTATGCAGCATGGTATTACAACATAACTATGCCTGTCCCAGGTAGGAGCCCAGAGCCAGCGAGTGTGACTTCAGAGACACTTAGGAGATGTCTTCGGAGAAACATACTCTCTCGTTTAATGCAAAGGTTGTACATTTATCCGGCTGGGGTTGGGAACCTTATGGTCCTTTGATCTCAGCATTTGGCCAGCTTCCAGGCATTGGGAATCAGAAACTCTTTCCAGTTTGTGCTGGCTAAGCAAGAAGAGTCTAGCTGTATCTCAGCAGAGTGCTTCCTGCATCACTCTTCTTCTCACTCCCCACCCCAGAAAAAGTAAGGATCACCAAGGGTTTGGAAAGTTGATGGATCCTTACAAGGACTGCAGTCATATCTAGGATTGGTGCACAGTCCACTAGGGGAGGGATGCACAGTGTTCTCTGCTTATCTAGGACACAGGGCACATACACTCTCTTCATCTACGTGCTTCTTGCCTTGTCTCCAGCTGGGGCAGAGCCAGAGTCAGGACCTGAGGCTAGAGGAGCCTGACATGGATCTGGAACTTTGAACACAAAGGTAGAGGTTGAATGACCTACAGTCCTGCTCCACTGAGTCTTGGATATAAAATTCCTGGCTCCCCTAACTCCTGCTCTGACTAAGATAATTTTTTGGAGGGGAGCTGCCAGGGAGACTATTATTAAGGTCTATGCTAATCTAAGTCTTCTCAGGACTCTAAGGTATTTTCTCCAGATCTTAAAGAGCAATTGACAATATATATGAGAAGTCTATTATATATATGAACACATTCTACATTTTGTGTTAAGCCAAATTCCATATTTTACTATTCAAGTATTCCTTCTGAGCCTTCTTTTTAGAAAATCTACTTTGAGTGCTATTGTTCATGCATGCTATTTGGTAAAGGTGAACTTAAATTTTTTCTTCAGATGTCAGTATGAGAAAAGAAGCTTCAACATGAAAATAAGCAAATGACTAATATACAGAAATTAGCAGATGTCATATAAAACACATTTCAATAGTGTATAAGGAAAATAAACCTGAGTCTGTGTAATGACATGTTCTAGTGAGACTGATGTCTTCAAGAGTCATTCCTATATGAGGCACAGATACATGAAAAGAACATTAAGGACACGCTAAGTACATGTAAGAAAATTCTATTGGATAACAGGGACAAAGATTAACTGGCAGAGAACTTTTAAATAATTTATACCATCAACTGCATTGCACATCTCATTTTATTTAGTTTATTTTTATTTAACTAACATTTAGTTTTATTTAACTAAAAAACTTGCATTTTTTAAACGAGATTTTAGGGAAATAAACTTAAAACATACATATTTTGGTATCAAAAAATGCACATGAACACAAAGCTTTTTCTCTCTGAGATGGAGTCTCACCGAGTATCTATACATTATAGGAGAAGATTATGGGTAGAAATGTACCAAGAAGATATGTAGCATAGTCAGATGGCTTCAGAGTCTCCATCATCATGCCTCAGTCCCCAGAAGGCTGAGATTGCAGGTGTGTGCTACCACACACACCTCAAAGACAGAGTTTTAAATACCAAATGATGTACTGTACTTTGAAATAAATGTGACAATGAATTTTATTTTTTTGAGAACATCAAGTATGCATACAAATTATTCTGATCACACTCATGGCATTCTTCCCGACAATTACTTCTAGGTCTCCTCTGTGTGCCTACTCCATGTCATATTTAAAACAATAAGCCACTGTGCCAAATGAGTGCTTCACAAACACAGAATTGTGCCAACGTCTACATGAGCATGGTCACCCGACTAGAGAACAATTCTCAAAAGGAAACCAATTCTCTTTCCTCTTATAACCACTCACTATCCAAACTCCTCATCTAGAGGTAGGGACGGATGTTTATATCCTCCACACATGTTGGAATGTTGACTGGTGTTGTCTTGTGCAGATCTTGTGAAGGGAACCACAGTTAGAACAGGAAGAAGGGAAACACTCCTGAGCTCAACTGAACAACTGAATCTGTCTCACACTAAGGCATCATCATTGGTAATTTGACATCATTGCAGAAAGCGTGAGAACAGCAGAATGTATAGTCTGTTATACCTTCAGAAACTCTCTCATCATATTTACAGTTTTCTTTGCACTTCATCTCTGCACTTATTAGGCCACCTGCAGAAGAATATAGCAAAAATTATAATTCTGAAATTCAAGATATAACCTCCTATCCAAGAACCTTTGGAGTGAGAATGCTTTCAATTTAAAATTTTTTCTTCAAGAACAGCTACTGCTCCATGCTGGGATTTGTACTACATCTTTTTAACAATAGCCTGGTAAAGTCCTTATCCCTAGTGCCTTTACTACAGGAGAAACTTATCCTTAGTGGTAAGCTTGAGCTTCTAGATATGGAGGTACATGACATCCTCTCCTCATCAAGCAAGTAGGCACAAAGGAATTTGTCAATACTTAGAGGGACCCAGACTCAATGGTGAGCAATGAGGCAGGGAGACCAAGATCATATTAGCCTGCAAGAACCATATGCTATGGAAGGACAGGAAGGAGGAGCAATTCAGATATCAGGAGATAGGTGAAGCAGGAAGACTTGAGAAGCACCAAGGTATTTGGTGGATAAGAAAGTTTCCCAGTGAAAATGGTTTCAGGCTAAGATAGAAGCTCAATGAACACTAGAAAAGCAAAAGCCATCAGGACAAAGTGTGAGAAATGGCACATTTAAGGACTGATGGTTTATAGCCTTTTAACCCTGTGATGGCTTGAATGAGAACAGCCCTCATGAGTGTGAATATTTGAATGCTTGATACCCAGTTTGTTAAAGTGTTTGGGAAAAATTAGGAGGTGTGGTCTTCATGGAGGTGTGTATCATTAGCGGTGGACCTTATGAGGTTTCAAAGGCTAATCCCATGCTCATTGTCTTCCCCTCCAACCCCTGTCTTTCTTCATCATAGTTGTGCCTCAGGATGTAAGTTCTCAGCTTCTGACATAGAACCATGCTTGCTTATCTCTGCTATGTCTTTTCTCATTGCTATAGAAAAAATAGAGTCAGAAAAGTACAAAACCAAAGATAGGGTCTAAATAGGAGAAAGGTAGGGGATCAGGGACTGAAGAATGTAGAAATACAATAATGTAGAGTCACCCTTGTTCACTCAAGACAAAGCCGTAATTTTAGCTTGGCAAAATGTTGACCCCCGACACAAGGTAGAAGAAGTTGCTTCTTTTTCTTTAGGCAAAATGCCTTAGAGACAGTGTTTTGTATCATTAAAGTAAAATGGAAGCTCTGCTGAGCACAGAACACATACTTACTAAAGGCAGCTGAAATAAACTTTCTGCGGATCATACATTTTTCACCAGGTTTTGTGATGCAGGTCTTCTTCCGATCAGCACATATCCCATTCTGGTAAAATGGGCACAGTACACACTTTACAGTGAAAGCTGCAAAGATAAGGACCGCTTAAAGGAGAAGGATGCCACACTGTCTCTTCCCAAGAAAGTGTAGGTCATTCTGTCAACCTCTGGATAGCTTGGCTGCACAACATTTTACCTAACAGAAATGGTCTGGTCGACAACTCGTGTTAACACCACAGACAAAGCAGGCTGAAATAAGAGGCTGTTTAATTTTCTTCCTAAGTAGATAAGAGTACAACTTGCAGGCAATACTTACCAGTTTCAAAGCAGAGAAGAAAAAGACACAACTTCAGTAAGATTTTCATTTCTCCTGAGCAGATTCTTGCGGCAGGCTGATGATCAGAGGTCTCTCACAGAAAACACCAGTCTCTAGTCAATTTATAACCCACTCAGGCACAGACAACAGACAGTATGTAGGAGACCAACCAGGAGCAGATATCAAAGCAGGCCCCTCCTACACTGGCAATATACCAAACCCTCTCTCATTACTTACTTTTTTCCTTATTCTCTCATGCTTTCTTGCTTCATGAGTCACTAATGATATACACAACCTACGAGGTAATTTTACCTTTAGTACACAGTGGGCTCTGGATATTTTTCCTCTCTTCATGCTACCAGCGCAAAGTACTGTGCTAATGCAGAGATCAAAACGAGGCCAGGAAAAATATTTGGAAGGAGTCTTTCATTGAACCTGAGTTATAGCACCAAGAAGTGACAGAGGAGGGAATCTCCTGGATGATGGAAAAGTGCACACAGCAACATGCCTGTCTAGACAGTAACTTATGGACCCAGCATGTGCTCATCCCTCATCGAGATGAAGGGCCACGCTGGTGTCATCCATATCACAGTCCTCAACACCAAGCACAGGACTTCTGTAGGGACACCTGGGGAAGTGCTTCCTGACTGGCTGGGTGGCAATGGCTGCTGGGTACAAAGGCTATCTGAAGTCTATTCTGCTAGTGGTATGCAGGATGCTGGAGCACATCTTCACTTGTGGATATAGTGATCATCTCTAGTGACTGTAGAGAGTCCCACACAATCAGGCTGCTGCCAGGATGCCATGAGAGTGTCAATTGCAGGTAAAAGAGCTACTTGGCTGGTAGTTTCCCTGCTCAAGGCTACCATGTATAAGGGAAAGGCCCATCTAATTGCCTGATCCTCATAGTTTCATTATGCACAGAAAGCATTAGAGGTTGTTAACAAAAAGTAATCAGATGTTCAACATAGAACTTACATTTCTAATAGTGCTCACAGTACTTAATACAACAGACTATTATTGCATTACATATTGATTATATGTTTATTACATTTTATATTTACTCTACGTTTAATATATATTATATTAATTTTATGATATTATATGTATATATATATATATTATATTATATATATATATTGAGAAAAGGTCTGACTATGTAGCCATGGCTGACCTGTATGTCACTGTGTAGACCGGGTTGTCCTCAAACTCACAAACATCTGCCTGCATTAATAATGTACTCAAAATGGTGAATAACCACTGTTTAACTTTTCTATTGAGTCCCTAATTGTTCAAATACCCTCATGTAGTTGGTTGCTAAATTATTTTAATGACAGAAGGAATTCATATCTTTGTTGCCATACGCAAGTGCCTTCTAGGCTACACCGAACATGTTCTTCTCTAAAACTGGTCTTAGGTAGTTTTATGAGGAGTCAACTTCATGTTAGTGGGAAACTATGTATAGTTTGCAATTACAGTGAGATAGGCACTGACTGATACTAAGTTGGTCATTATTTCTATATTTTGACTGTGGAGAGAAATGCAAAGTATTTCCCATTTTATTTTCCTTCTTTGTTTTATTTTCAAAGAAGCTGCCTTGCAAGTCTGTATGGTGCTTGAATTTTATTAAGAATAATGTCTGGCTGTGTGCCTTCACGTGCATAAACGTCTCCTATGTAACACAATACCATATACAATTAATCACATATTTAAAATGAGCACATACTAACAATTTTACCTCAAGTACCTTAACGGTGGGGTTCTTCTTAGAGTTCATTCATGAATTCCATCGATGTATTTTTGGCACCCTTTTCCATAAAGATTTTTGTATCAAAGGCTTGAAGTCAGTCTATCAAGTAAGCTGAAGCTGAAAACAACCCACTGGAGTTATTCTGATACCTAATAGAGGCCAACCAAAACTAGTCAAAAGAGATAAATAAATCCAATCCATAGTATAAAGGGAACAAACTTTAAAGAAGCGACAATGCTGGTAAATACATATGTACCAAGTGTTGGGGCACCAAATTTCATAAAATAAGATGACTGGGAATAAACCTCTCATAAACACAAGAGTAAGCAGGTCACTTTATTATCCCACTGCCATCTTCAAATTAAACCTCAACACAGCAAGTCCTGTGGGATGGCTTGGCAGGAGGAGATGTTTGCTTCCATGGATGGTTTTCTTAATTCATTCCTTGGAACTCAAATTGTGTAATAGAATGGAATGGACTTTAAAACATTATACAATGGCAGGTTACATCTTGGAAGACTATTCACTTGAATTTACTCAGAGAAACTAAAGTAGGCTTATGACACATGATGAACTATAATATTTCGACCATTAAAGAAATGCCCTGATGTGAAACATAGTAGAGTGGACATTGAAAAGGGCTCCAGCTCAATTTATCAGCTGAGGAAAGATGGGGACACTCAGGGCATGCAGGTCAGGAGAAGAATCTGATGGATGGATTTCCTTCTGAGTATACACACTTTTAAGTATACCATCTTTTAAGAAAATGGGAATGCAGAGAGAATATCAAAATTTAGAGAAGCATAAGAAAAGGGAGATATTACAAAGGACACAAAAGAACTCCAGAGGATCACAAGGGCATGCTTTGAAAACTTAAGTTCCACTAAATTGGGAAATCTAAAAGAAAGGGATGATTTTCTCAATGCATACCACTTACTAAAGTTAAACAGATATGCAGTTAAACAGACCTATTACCCCTCGTGAAATAGAAGCCATCATTAGATTGCAAAAGAAACCTAGAGCCAGATGGTTTTCACACAGAATTCTACCAGACTTTTACAGAAGAATTAATGCCAATACTCCTCAGAATACTCCACAACTGAAAGGCAGAAACCATGTGATCCTCTCATTAGATGTAAAAACCCCCATTCACAAAATCTATCATCGTTCATGATAAAAGAGTTGAAGAGATTAAGGATATACAGGGCACATCTCAACTTAATGCAGGCACTTTACAGCAAACCACTAGAAAACATAATCTTAAATGGAGAGAAATTCAAAGCAATTCCACCAAAATCAGGAACAAGACAAAGTTGTCCACTCTCTTCCATATCTATTCAGTATAGTGCATGAAGTCTTAGCTTCAGCAATAAGACAACGGAAGGCCTTCCATGGAATTAAGTTCCATAGAAATTGTTAGAAAATAAATCAAAGTATCTTTATTTGAAGATGAAAAAATACTATGGATAAGTGACCCTAAAAATTCCCCTGGAAATGTCCCACACTTTCAATAAGTCAACTCAAAAGTAATAATTATAATTAATAGTAATAATAATAATAATAATAATAATAATAATAATAATAAACCTTCCTATGTACAAACAACAAATGGACTGAGAAAGAAATCAGGGAAACCACACCATCACAATAGCTTCAAATAATATGAAATATGTAGAGCTAGGCTGCTGTGCGGCTCAACAAGGATGACTGGTCGGCATACTTATAATTGGAAGCCCTGCCAGACCTAAGCAGAGGGAATCACTGTCATTATCATACTCAGCAGTGGAAACATGAGTGTCCCAGCTCAGGTGTTTTTATTGACACAGAACTCCTTGGGTGTTATACTGATACCACATGCAGAGACACCATAATATTGACACAACACAGATACATTGATCAATGGAATCTAATTGAGGACCCAGACATGAATCCATACACCTGTGGAAACCTGATTTTTTGACAAAGAATCCAAAAGAACACGTGAAAAGAAAAGAGCAACTTCAACAAATGGTGGTCCAAGAGGCTGGCTGCATGTAGAAGATTGTAAATCGATCTGTATTTATTACCCTGCACAAAACACAACTTCACATGGATCAAAGGCCTTAAAATAAGCCCAGATAGCCTGAACCTTAAAGATGTAAAACTGAGAATAGCCTTGAACTCATTGGCAGAGGAAAAGACCTTCTCAACAGAACATCAATAGCACACACACTAAGATGAACTAATAAATGGTACCTCATGAAACCGAGAAGCTTCTGCACAGAAAAGGACACTGTCATTTGGACCAGTTAGAAGCCCACAGAATCAGAAAATATTATTTACAACTGTATATCTACTAAGCAGAAAATATCCAAAATATGAGGAACTCAAAAGACTACGTATCAAGAAAACAATCGATTTATTTATTTATTCTTCTATTTATTATTTATTTATTTTACTCCTTTCATGTAACACATACCAACACCCCTCCTACAACCCCTCCATTCTTCTGAGCTCACCCCACCTTCCCTCTCCTACTATTTTATACTCTTCCCTTCCTCACCCACTCATCCTGAATCCTGCTTCTCCCCATAGAGGAGAGCAGTCCCAGGGATACAGCTCAAACAGCACAGAACAAGATGGGTCACGGCTGGGCACTAGTCCCTACATTGAGGGTGGACTAGGCAACCAAGCTGGAATAAATGGGTCCTTAAGGCAGTCGAAAGCATCTGATAATCCCTACATATTCTCTAACCTATAGGTTGTCTGCAAGAACACCAAGCCAGGCAAATATGACTTATCTAGGAGGCCCTTGCAGGTTCTTTCTCTGCAGTTTTAGGCTCTGAGGGAGTGTAGTAGTACCTCCAGCATGAGTCACCAAAGACTACAACGAGAAATGATCATATGTGAGAACCCTGCCAGACCTCATCAGAGGTTCCACCATCCTGACAGGGACCATACTGAATGGACAGTGGAATCTTGTACATCTGATCTCAGGTGTTTTTATTGATTCAGAACTCCACAGGTGCAGATCATAAGCAATCAAACATCCCCCACAGAAATTCAACACCTGGAGACCCTCACCCAACAGTGCACAAACAGCACTTTAAACACAATTAAAAATAAACTTCTATAACAATTCCCCTTTTCTGTATAGCCCAATCAAAACATTGCTTTATCTCTATAACACTATTCAACACTATACAAGCAAAACTATTTACAAGAGGAACAATCACGAGGGTTGCTAGTATACAGAACCAAATGAAACCAAACATCTATGGAGCTTTTCATAATGTCTCTGGACAGCAGAGAAACATTATCAATGTCCCATTATCTAGAATTCACTCGGGATCGTCTGAGCACCTCCCAAGGGCTTGGATCTGGCTCTGCCCTCTGCAACACACACAGTTTGTTCTCCAGGCTCTGACTGACTTCGTTCCCCTGCTGCTGTTGTTCTTGGTGGTTGTCCCATGGTGCTGGTATCAGAAAATCTGCTGGGGTCATTTGCTGCAACAGGGCTACACTTTCACCAATAGCCTCTCATGGGCTCTCTTTATGATGCCAATCCTCAACCTCTTTATATGACCCATTCATCTGGACCTTCCACTACTACTGCAGCTGTGCTTTCACCAATGGCCTCTCCTGGCTTCTCATAGTGCCCAGCCTCAGCAGCTCTCCATAACCAGTTCATGCCTTCAAAAACAGTAACACCTCAGAGACTCTTAGAGTACCAAGTTCAGTGGCCAGTGAGATACAAACTCAGCCAGCTCTGTAAGATGGCTTCTTGTGTGCTGACCCTGAGAAAACACTTTCCAGATTTTCAGATCGAGTCTGCTTTGCAAGAAAAACAACTAGTCCTTGTCTGCAGGAAGGGTTCCCTCGTGGGTGGAGTTCTCATCACCATCATCAGTGCTTGGACCTCTTTTAGTCAGGTTAACGGGAAAAAAAAGAAATATTAAGTTTAACTAAGCAGCTTTTTGACTCTAAGCCGTGGCTTCAGAAACAACAGGGGTTCCTAGGCCAGTGGGAAGAATCTCTGGTTGAAGTGTTCTGGTGGTTGGGCAGTTTTTCTCACCTGAGCTATGGGGAAACATATACCCTTCTTCATAGACCTCAAATATAAGACCCACTTGGGCTTCACACAGGCAAAAAGCCATCAACAAACTCAGTTTAGAGAAAGTGTGCTCTGGTTTCCAGTTCCTGTGCCCTGGCTGCTGTCAGTGGCAGGAGGGAGACTCAGCTCCATGATCAGAAGAAGCCATCAAACGGTGCCTCTTTCCTGCTCCCAGGTGAATTTTTTGTTTTTACCATGAAAGTGTCTTTCTCTAAAGGCCTCTATTCTGTGACTTTTGAGCCTTCTTTCTCACTTAATTTCCACGATTTTCTCTTCATTAAAGCTTATTTCTTTCTTCACTTTCCTCTTCCTTCAGGAGTCTTCTATTCATTATTTTTGCATGTATATAAACTCTATCCTCTAGGTAGTGCCCTGAGCATACTTTACCAGACTCTGTGACGTCTGGAGTTTCTTTCTTGTTCTTCCTTGTCTCCATGTTGATGAGCTAGCATGATCTCAGTGTCTGACCTATGTAGCCATTTGTAGTTGTCAGGCAGTTGTGGCATCTCAGTAAGGATTACAAGGAGACATAATCACAGGTTCAAAACTGCCAGATCTCAGCAGAGAGAAAAACCATGCTGACAAGCGCTGTCCTAGACATATACTGGAACCCCGAGGATCTGATCTCACGTGTTTTTATTGATTCAGAACTCCTCAGGTGCAGATTATAAGCAATCCAACATCCCCACAGAAATTCAAAACCTGCAGATAATACAAAGCGCCAAGACCTTAGCAGGCCTTACTCCACAGTGCACAAAACAATATGTCAACACAATTAAAACTAAACTTCCACAACAACGGAGCCTGAGAGTGCTGGTCCCTTGACTGTGGGGGGTGGCTTGTTCTCCTTATGTTCCTGACCCCTCTGGTCCCTTAAATTTCTCCTCTTATTGTTCTGTGAGTTTTCTGGAGGTCTGCATGATGTTTGGCTCTGGGCCTCTGCATCTGTTCCCATCAGCTGCTGACAGAAGACTCAATGATAGAGACTGAGCTAGGTACAGAACTATGAGTAGAACAGGATATCATTAGCAATAGTGTCCTGGCTACCCAGGCTCTACTTCCTGGCATAGCTGCTGAGTCAGGCTTGTGATCCCACATTCTACTGGCAAAGTCAGAAAAGTCTTCAATAGAAGCTTTTCTTTGAGATGTATATGAGAGGTGTATACTAGAGGTGTATATGAGCAGGAATAAGAATATCTCTTCCCAGATACCTTTTCCAGGGTTGAGAAAGAAAATTCTACTCTGAGAATACGACATATTCAAGTAGAATGTGGTTCATATTAGAAGGCAACAGAATTTGTTACTTCAAGGGCTATCATTTCTCCTACTTAAGGCATGACATCCAACCCTATTGATTATTCAGTGAAATGTGGATCCCAATAAAACACTGTCTTCCGCTTTTAAAACTATACCATCTTCAAAGCCTAGTTGAGAATTTCCCTGTGTGTTTAGCATAAAGTAAACCTCTTTACAAACTGTCGGTTTCTGTTAAGAAAAAGGAAAATGTAAGCAACAGACAATCAGGTGAGACCTAAACATCAGGTAAGATTGTACCTTCCTCCTTATTTAAAAAAACAGAAGAAGAGTCACACATTCTAGGTTTAGAAACTGCTCTGTATGCTTGGCCCGAGCATCTTGCCAACCTAGGCTGATGCCCATATTTAAACATTCATAAAGCAGACGTTCTCCTTTCACTACGCTAAAACTCCAGAGATGGTACTACAAAATCCAAATGTTCTTATTAAGAAGTAAGGATCTGGAATAAACACAGAATCCAGGAAAGTAAAAAAGGACCATACCAGGAGAACTAGGAAGGCAAAAAGCAAGATACAGGTGATTTGAAGAAGGAAGGAGGAACAGGGAAGGGGGATTCTTTAATGAAGGGAGAAGATGTCAGTTACAGAAGGAGGAGAGGAGAGAGCAAGGAGAAATAACAGTGAGAAAGGCCATAAATTCATAAGAAATCATTTTACATTATATATATATATATAATTTACATTTTAAATTATGTATTTATAATGTATAAATACATATTTATATAATTTATATTTTATATTTATTTAAATATGAATATATTTATATTTTATATTTATAATTTACTTATATACAATTATTTATATAATTATGTGTATATATCTATGTGTGTAATATATATAAATATATATTTACACAAAATTACATATGGTACATGCCTATGTCTTAGGTCATTATTTATGACCACTATACCATGTTAATATTGGTACTTACATAGAGGGGAAACAGAAGAGAAATACAATTGAACTCACTGAAAAATTCTGAACTTTTGGTAAATCAAATGTATACAACTAAAAGGTATTGAAAATACTATTGAAAATGATCAGTGTTCTCATTTGACACACAGTGTCTATTTTTCATCAATAATACATTAACATATAGAGATGCCCATAAAAATATGACTTATGGCATACATATTCAATCTGCTAGGAGCACAGATTATGCATGTTGAATGTCATCCTACCAATGCGGATGAGAAAATTTCTCAAGATTCCAGCCGTAGATAAACAGCTGCATGCAACAGTGACCACTGAGAGAAGGAGAATTGTTCTCTCCAGGTTTGAGCCAAGTGATGGTTTATCCAATCCCAAGTGGTCAACATTTAAAACAAATACATACATGGAACCCTAAATAGACTCAACCAGCTTTACATACATACATACATACATACACGCACACACATACACACATACATACATACATACATACACACACATACATACATACATACATACACGCACACACATACATACACATATACATATACATATGTATGCATGCATGTATCACATATCACATATGTGCTGTAAAACTACACTACTTACAAAATAAGAGTATGTGCATTTTAGAGGGAATGGCAACGAACACCAGAAGAGTAGGAGGAGGGAGAGGACGGGTGAAAGTGATGGTGTTACTTCAGTATGCGGGTGAGAACTTCCCAACACTTATTTTACAATAAAAATAACATTTCATTTTGTTTCTAAAATATCTCTTTCTGGACATTCTGTCAACTCTGGGAAAGTCAAGGAATTATGTGAGGGAGCAGGGGCGGGAGTACCCATGTGACTGCTGTCTGAAAGAGCAGCAGGTCTCACTTGGATACACTTCTCCAGTGAGGCCAGTGCTATCTGTTAGAATGACGAAGCCTGCGTTCCTGCTACAGACGGCAAAGGCAGCTGATCCTATCAGAATGCTGGGCATCCAAGGACAAACACAACACAGTGCCTCAACTCAGTGCTTGGGAAGCTTAATCTTGAACACCCTTCCCTCCTCAGGGTTGGGAACAGAGTGCAGCAGGCAGAGCAGAAATCCTATTGTTTAACTGTGGTCCCTGGACTCCCTCTGTTACCAAGCCTCAATAAGCTACACCCACCCCCTTTAAAATATTGGCATCTGTTCTTTTTTTAAATTTTTGTTTGTTTTTTGTTTGTTGTTTATTTGGGACAGTATCTCATGCCACCAGCTGGATTCAAATCCCGGATGACCTTGAACCTGTGGTCCTCCTGCTTGGTTTACAGGACCCAGGTAGGATTGCAGGACTGTGCTACCACACTTGTTTCCTGCAATGGTAAGGATCAATCCAAGACCTTTTGTGTTAGATAAGAACTCTACCAATTGAGCTGCTCCCTCTGCCACAACTTTTAATAAGAATTTTGTCACAACTGAGATACATGACAGTTGGCATGTACTGGCCTTTACTTTTTTCTGCCTCTACTACAGGCTATTCTATGCAGGCACAATATAGGGAAATCCTGTGAACGTCTGAAATGAATAAGTCTTCCTCTCTTTGTTAGCAAGTCACACATTCACTTCTGATGTTCTACATATTGGTTTTGTAAGCATTTCCCAACTAAGCCTTTTCTATATTTTGAATTTTTCTGTTAGTAAGTAGAAGGAAAATGAAATCTATATCATTCTATCAATCTCCACTTCTGCTTTCATGACACATGCATAACATGAATCCCACACACTTTTTAGTATACTTCTCCCCTCCCATAGAATCTATTTCTATTGATTCTGGGTTTTCTTGTACTTCATCATTTTTCTGTATATATGCACATGTATGAAATATATATCATGGTATGAATGTCAGAGAGCAGATTTTTGGAGACCACTCTCTCCTTATTATACCTTGTGAGCTCCCAGGAAGGAATTAAGATCACCAGGTATAGGAGGCAAGAAGACCTCGTACTCACAGATAAGCAGTACGGAAACTAGCAATGTTAAACTTGAAAGCTTGTCTCTTCAATGGAAGGAATGTGTGCTTAAATATGTACCACCCAGAAAGCTGGAAATAGACATAGTTAATAGCCTGGTGATCTGTGCTGTCTGTAAAGCCAGGCCTCACCTGAATCCCTCAGACTATGTTTCTCCTGGACTCTTCCTCTCTAAACCTTTATCCTTAGCATGGTTTCTCAGTCAATAGAAGTCATTCCTATGGAAGAGGTCACATGCACTTTGCAAAAGAGTTTCTATGTAGTCATGCCTTAGCTTTACTGTGATAATTGTCAACAGGATTTTTTCTCCAAAATTGTACTGTGTGTAAATATGTCAAAAATAAACTGCCCATGGTCAGACTCTCGAAGTTTGAACCAACACCAGTTACTAAGTGATGTTGGCCTCTTGCCTTGTGCAGATCATTAATCTGCTGAC
Source organism: Cricetomys ansorgei (assembly GCA_026225945.1). Taxonomy (NCBI): domain Eukaryota; kingdom Metazoa; phylum Chordata; class Mammalia; order Rodentia; family Nesomyidae; genus Cricetomys; species Cricetomys ansorgei. The sequence goes on along the minus strand of JAMJFZ010003914.1, from coordinate 13,879,819 downwards.
CCAAACATGTGCGGATACCACCACAACCAGGCTTGGCAGCAAGCATCTGTACCTGCCAGCCATCCTACTGGCTTTCCTTTGTTGAAGTTTAGTTTAAATGATCTATTTAAAGATAGGAGTCAGGTATTAAACTGAACTACTTCCCTTGAATTCATGGGACATTCATGTTATTTCTGTTTATATTAGGATTTGGGAGCCCCAACACTTGGTCCATTTATATTTACACATATTGTAGCTTTTTTAAAGATTGTTCCCTTTATATTATGTATAGGATTCTTTCTCTCTTTTTACTAATTTTGGTTGGACTCTATTGGATATCAGAATAACTCCAGCAGCTTGTTTTCATCTCCACTCACTTGACAGACTGATTTCCACCTTTGGTACAAAATCTGGAAAAAGAAGTATCACAAGAAAAATCCACTGAGTTAATAAAAAAAATCTATAAAAAGAATCCTATGATACTTGAGTGTAAAATTATTGGTAAGTGCTCCCAAAAATAAGGAATTCTGTTGTGCATGGTACTGAGTTACATAAGACTTCCATACAAGTGAAAAAATAGGGTAAGATCTTATCCTTCATAACAATACTCAAACACATGAAGGAATATAAAGCAGCTACTGTTAAAAGAAAAGAAACTAAGAAAGAATTTTGAATCTCTCTTCACAGACAAAATATAGAAATAATGACCAATGGATTATCAACGAATGCCTACCTCACCCTGATTGTGAACTATAAACACTTTCCCATTAACATGTCTTGACTTCTCAGAAGAATACCTAATACCAGAGTTAAAGAACACACATACACATATATTTGATATGTAGCAAATCAATGTATAATATAATAATTTATTATATTACTGAGCACCTTTAATGCTATTAGAAATGTAATCTCTCTGTTGAGCTTCTGGTAACTCATTATTGTTATCAACCTCTAATGCTTTCAGTGCATAATTGAAGCTGTTGGCATCAGGCAATTAGTCAGGCCTTTCCTTCACTCATGCACGGAAGTCTTGAGCAGGGAAGCTATCAGCCAAGTAGCCCTTTTGCTAGCAATTGACCAGACTCTCTCATGGCAGCCTGGTTGTTTGGGACTCTACAGTCACTACAAACGAACACTATAGCCACAATTTAAAATGTGTTCAAGCAGCCTGCATAGCCTTACAAAGCAAAACAGACTTCAGATAATCCTCTCTACCCAGCAGCTATTCACACCCCAGTGAGACAGAATGAACTTCCCCAGGCATCCCAGCAGAAGTGATGTGTTTGGTTTGAGGACTGTGCTATGAATGATACCAATGTGGTCCTTCTCTTAGATGAAGAATGTGCAACACTCTTGCCACATAAGCTTCTGTGTAGACATCAGGTTGCTATGTTCACTTTTCCTGGATCCAGGATACCCACTCCTGTGCTGCCCTCTGGTGCTGTAACTCAGGCTCATTAAAACCTTCTTCCAAATGTTTTTCCTCGCTTAGGACCAATAGCATAAAGAGAAGAGAGGCAAGGACCCACTGTGTTAGTTCTACTAAGATCACCTGGTAAGTTGTGTACTAAGATCACCTGGTCAGTTGTGTATACCAATAGGAACATCTGAAGCAAGGAAATGTAAAAGAGGAATAAGAAAATAAGTAAGTCTGCCAGGTGGTGGTGGCACATACCTTTAATCCCAGCACTCAGGAGGTAGAGACAAGCAGATCTCTTTGAGTTTGAGGCGACCCAGGTCTCTAGAACGAGTTCCAGGACATCCATAGTGAAAAGAGAAAAACTCTGTCTCAAAAACACAAAAAAGGAAAAAGAAAAGAAAAGGGAAGAAAAAAGAGGAATTTGGTATACTGCCAAACTGGGAGGGGCTTACTTTGAGATAAGCTCCTCATCTGTCTTAACCTGGGTACACTATAAATTAACTGGAGGCTAACTCTCTGCTTTGAAGCTGGGAAGCACTGCCTGAAAGTCGTTCCCTTATCTACAGTAGGAAGAAAATTAAATAGCCTTTATTTCACCCTGCTTTGTCAGTGGTGTTAAGATGTTTGTTGACTGGAGAGTATCTGTTAGGCAAAACATTGTGCAACCAAGCTATCCAGAGGTTAAATGAATGACCTATCTTTGGGAAGAGACAGTGTGGCATCCTTCTCCTTTAAGCAGTCTTTGTCTTTGCAGCTTTCACTGTAGAGTATGCACTGTGTCCGTCTTACCAAAATAAAAAATGTGTTGATGGGCATAAGACATGCACTACACAACCTGGTGAAGCTTGTATGATCCGCAGAACCTGGCATGGATTTGATCTTAAGTGTGTGCTCTGTGCTCTGAAGAACTTCTGTTTTTCTTTTATGATACAAAGTACCATCTCTAAGACATTTTACTTAAAAAAAAGTGTCAACTGATGTCCTGGTATGGGATACCCAACCTTGTGCTGGGGTCAACATTTTGCTACATTAAAGTTAAGGCTTGTGTTGAGTGAACAAGGCAGCTCTACATCATTGTATTGTTATATTCATCAGTCCCTTGATATCCTGCATTTCTGCTATTTAGAGTCTGTCTTTGTTTTCCTATTTTTCTGTTTCTGTTCACAGTTGGAGAATGCTAAAGCTAAGGCATATCTTGAATGAACAGGGCTTCTTTCCATCACTGTACTGATATATCTATCTGTCTTCTGATCCCAACATCTTTGCGATTAGGTTATGCCTTAGTTACCTTTTCATTGCCATGACAAAACACTATGACCAAGGTAATTTATCAGTTAAAGAATTTTATTTGGGGTTGGCTCAAAGTTCCAGAGGGATAAAGTACTTAACCTAAATCCAGGCTCCTTAGCATTACACTTTCATGTCATTGACTTGGTGCATACTCAGTGCTCCACATGGTGTGGAATCACATTTCTTGTCCATGTATATAATATACGTATAAATCCAAAAGCATCAAACTTGGAGATAGCACACAAAGGATTGATTAGACATCTCTTAGCTACAGACCACTTTTCCTCTTTATGGGTTGACTCATCATATAAGCAGCATGGCTGAAAGGGGATCATGTCTGTTCAATGGTTAGTCATAATTGGAATATGTAGGTCTCATGCCCTCTTTCCAAGGCTATGATCCACAGAAAAGAAGAAGAAAGTGTTGATGGAGTTAGAAGTGATGCAGGCCTGGGGGAAAACTGTTTCCTGGACATGACAGGACCACTACACTCATGGACTCATAGCAGCTGTGGTTTCCTACACAAGATCCATACAAGATCATGCCAGTCAACATACCAGCATGGGTGGAGGAGAGAAATGTCTTTCCCTACCCTAGGTGAGGAACTATGGGTAGTTAGTGGTCATAAGAGCAAAGAGAATCAGTGTCCTTTACATATTTGGTCTCTAGTGGGTTGATGATGCTCTGATAGATGTCCCCACAACCATGTGTGATTGGGAAGCACTCATTTGACACAGTGGTTTATTCTTTTTAATATGACATGAAGTAAGGCAGATGGAGGAGACCTAGAAGTAATTGGAGGGAAGAATGCCATGACTGTGATCAGAATAATTTGCATGCATATATGATATTCTCAAAACATAATCTGTCATATTTATTTAAAAGTGAATAGTACATCATTTGGTATCTAAAACTCTGTCTTTGAGGTGTGTGTGGTAGCACACACCAACAATCTCAGCATTCTGGGGACTGAGGCATGATGATAGAGACTCTGAAGCCATCTGACTATGCTACATATCTTCTTGGTATATTTCTACCCATAATCTTCTCCTATAATGTACAGATACACAGTGAGACTCCATCTCAAAGAGAAAATCTTTGTGTTCACGTGCATTTCCTTCGAAGGTGTGAAGCTGCACTTTAATTTGTCAAAAATCTTTATATCAAAATATGTATGCTTAAGTTCATTTCCCTAAAATCTCCTATAATAAATGAAAGTTTTTTAGTTAAATAAAAACTAAATGAAATGTGCAATGCAGTTGATGGGATAAACGATTTAAAGGTTCAATACCAATAAACCTTGTTCCCTGTTATGTAATAGAAATGTTTACATGTTCTTTATTGTGTCTTTAATGTTCTCTTAATGTATCTGTTTCTCATTTAGTAACAACTGTTGAAAATGCCAGCCTCACTAGAACAGATCATTACACAGACTCAGGCTTATCTTTCTTATAGACTTTTGAAACGTTTTTTATGTAACAATCCTGCCACCTGCTACTTTATGTACAGCAGTTACTTGCACATTTTCATGTTGAAACTTCTTTTGTCTCTCATGATGACATTTGAAAATAAATAAAACTTCACCTTTTCCAAAATAGTATGTCCTAAACTGTAGCACTCAAAATGGAAATTTTCAAATGAAGGCTCAGAAAGGATATTGAAACTGCAAAATTTAGAATTTGGCTTACCACAAATATATAAGACGTGTTTGTGTTTATTTTAATAGTCTTCTCATTCATTTAAAACTCAGATGAAAGAAATCTGATGAATGTGAATAGCTTCATTCAATGACTTTCTCTACATCCTATTGTGCAACTGCCAGCACTATGTATTTGCTAGGTATCTTCATATGGTTTTCAAATCCCACAGCTGTTAAGAACTCGTGCTCCTTCCCCCCATTCTGATCTAGAACACTAGTCTCTACACAGTTGCCTCATTCCAACATCTCATATGAATAGTTCTGTACAATGGGAGGTCATCGCCTTGGCTTCTTTTACTGTTATAATGTTTCCACAGTTCATCCATGAAATATCTGTTATTACTTTTTAAGGCAGAAAAATACCCTGTAATTTGGCTGTTTCACATTCTCCTTAATCCACTATCAGTGGTATGATATATGTTTGATGATATCAACATATGATATGTATTTTATGTGGTATGAAATATGATATATGGCTGGCATTTATGTTTTTGAGTGAGTGCTTAATGTTTGCAGAGTTATGCAGATACATCCATGCTACATAATTTTTGGTCTATTTCTGCCCACAATATTCTTTAATGGTTAGCTTTATTTCTGCAAGCTTAGTAGTAGTCCCTACATTTCATTCTTAGTTTTATTTATTGAGCCTGCTGTCTCTATATGTTTCAGGATAGCTAAGGATTTCTGAAGTTTGTTGGTCTTTTCTGTTCATAGTAGTTATGTTTATGACCAAAAGCAACATGGACAAGAAAGGACTTGTTTAGAAAGGACAGAGTCCAGAGTGGCATGGAAAGCATGGAACAGGGAATTAAACCACATTGGCAGAAGCAAGAAGCTGGCTGGTCACATTTTCAACTACACAGGAAGCAAAAAAAGAGAGATAACAGGATGTGGGGACTGGCTATAAAACCTCAAAGCCCACCCCCAGTGTCATACTTGCTTGAGTAAGACTCTACTTCCTAAGCACCCCAAACTGGGGGTGAAGGATTCAAAACACGTAAGACTGTGGTGGACATATATCATTGTAACTGCCACATTCCGCCCCTGTCTCCCATAGTGTATGGCCATCTCATTGTGTTAAATACATTTAGTTCAACTTCAAAGTTCCCATAGTCTTTAACAGTCTTATCATTGTTCTAAAATACAAAGTCTCTTCTAAGGAAATCTGTTAACTCTGACCCCTTGTGAAACAAACAAAGAAAAACCTGAATTGCATAACCCAACATACAGTGTCAAAGAGAATAGATTCCCATCTAAAAAGGGAAGAATAGGGACAGAGCAAGAATAGAGATGACCAAAACAAGACCAATAACAGCAGGGAAGACACCACACCGTGCAGCTCCAGTATCAATTCTTGAGAATCACCTCAAAGGCACTACATGCCTCTGCCCCTCCAGCTTTGGTGATTACAACATCCATCTATCCTGAACTGGTTCCACTCCATGTGTTCAACTTTTAATGACAAGTGTCTTATGTCTCTGGCATCTCCAACATCTTGGGTATGTCAAAATTCAGTTTTTACTTTACAGTTTCACATAATATTCTTAAGTGCCAAAGTGTCACAAGCTGTATACTGCCAGTAATTCCTTCTTTTGTCATATAAGAATGTGTATGTGAATGTGTATGAAGAAAAGAAAATTTGGGAAGGGAGAATATATACATGAAAGTGGTTTCTTACTGTCACATAGAAAGATGTTAAATGCAAGTTGTAGATGCACTCTGGTTTAATCCAACAACAGGTACCATCTGAGGAGACCATTCACTTGAATTTAATTTGGAGAGACTAGAGGGGGCTTATGTCACCTTATTAAACAAAACATTTAGCATGGTGAAAGAAATGCCCTGAGGTGGGATACAGTACAACAGACAATGAGAAGGCAAGAAACCAGCAGGAGTAAGATGGAAAGACAAAAGACATACACATATGGAGAAGAGTCCAGTGGCTGGATTTTCTTAGGAGCATGTCACTGTAAACCTTCTTTTATAATTTAAAATGCAGAGAGAAAATATCTAAATTCACATATTTAGAAGAAAGAGGAGACATAGTAACCGACTCCAAGGAAAGTAAGAGAATCACAAAGACATACTTTAAAACCCTGTACTCCACCAAATTGAAATATCTAAAAGGAATACATACCTTACCAAAGTTAAATTAAGACCAGACATGCAATATAAACAGACTTACAACACTTAGTGAAATAGAAGCGGTAATGAAAAGTCTCTCAACAACAACAAAAAATCCAGAGCCAGATGTCTTTAGCACAGATTTCTATCAGACTTTCAAAGAAGAATTCATGCCAATACTCTAAAAATATTCCACAATGAAGAAACAGAAGTAACATTGCCCAATTCATTTTATGAAGCCACAGTTACACTGATAAACAAATCACATAAAGACCTAATAAAGAAAGATCAATTTCTCTTATGAATATATATGCAAAATTCTCAATGAAATAATTTCAAATTAAATTCATGAACACATTAAAAAGATCATCCACCATAATCAAGTATACTTCATCCCAGAGATGCAGGAATGGTTCAACATAAATAAATAAACTAAAAGAAAGAAACCACATGATCATCTTATTAGATTCACAAAAGGCCCTTGACAAAATCTAGCCCTCCATCATGAGAAAAGTCCTGAAGAGATTAGACATACAAGTAACATACCTCAATGTAATTAAGGCAGTTTACAACAAGCCTATAGCTAACATCAATTTAACTAAAGAACAACTTAAAGCAATTCCACAAAAATCAAGAACAAGACAAGGTTTCACACTCTCTCTGTCTCCTTAATATAGTACTTGAAGTCTTAGGTAGAATAATAAGACAACTGAAGGAGATTAAGGGGATACAAATTGGAAAGGAATAAATAAAAGTACCTTACTTGGTAGATGATATGATAGTATGCACATGTGAATCTAAAAATTCCACTGGGAAACTCCTAGAACTAATAAACACTTTCAGAAAAGTACCTGGATACAAAATCAACTCACAAAAATGCCATTAACCTTCCTATATACAAAAATGGCAAATAGACTGAGAAAGAAATCAGGAAAACAACACCCTTCACAATAGCCTCAAGTAATATAAAATATCTTTAGAACTCTAACCAAGCAAGTGAAAAACCCATACCTTGAAAAATTCAAGTCTTTGAAGAAAATATCAGATGATGGAAATACCTCCCACACTCATGGATCAATAGTCAAAATGACCATCCTGCCAAAAGTAATCTACAGATTCAATGAAATGGTCACGTAAATTCCAACACAGTTCTTCACAGATCTTGAAAGGACAATTTACAGTTTCGTATGGAAACACCAAAAAAAAAAAATCATCATAGCTAAAACAATAATAAAAGAACTGCTGAAGGTTTCACTATTCCTAATTTTAAGTTATCCTACAGAGTTATAGTAATGAAAACAACATAGTATGAGCACAAAAACAGATGTGTTGGTCAATGGGAATTGGATTGAAGACACAGACATAAATCTACACATCTATGGACATCTAATCTTTTATAAAGAAGCTAGAAACACACACCTGAATAAAGACAGCATTTTCAACAAATGGTTCTGATTAAACTGGATAACTCCATGTAGGATTATCCCGATCAATTTATACTTATCACTATGCACAAAATTCAACTACAAATAGATCAAGGACCTCAAAATAAAAGCAGATTCACTGAACCTGGTAGAAGAGAACGTGGGGAATGGCCATGAACTCATGATATAGGAAAAGGCCCTTGAGTGGGGGGGGAAACACTGTTAATTCAGACACTATGATCAACAATGAGTAAATGGAACACAAAATACATATACAATAGAGGGTTAATATCCAAAATATATAAAACACTCAAAAATCTATGTATCAGGAAAACAATTAACCCAATTTTAAAATAGGGTACAGATCTAAGCAGAAAAGTTTCAAATGAGGAAACTCAAATGACCAAGAAACACTTAAAGAAATGTTTAACATCCTTAATCATCAGGGAAAATCAAATCAAAGCTACTTTGAGACTTCCTCTTACCCTCATCAGAGTGGCTAAAATCAATACAACAAGTGACAGCTCATGCTGTTGAAGATGTGAAGTAAGGGAAACAGTCATCCATTGCTCTTGGGATTGCAAAACTACACAGCTACTATGGAAATCAGTGTCTCAGTTCCTCAAGAAAATGGGAATAGATCTACTCCAGGGTCCAAATGTACCACTCTTGGGCATGAGCCCAAAGGACAGTTCATCCTATTACAGAGATATTTGCTCAACCATGTTCATGATTGCTCTATTCATAATAGCCAGAAATTGGAAAAACCTAGATATCCCTCAGCAAAAAGAAATAAAGAAAGAAATAAAGGAAGGAAGGAAGGAAGGAAGGAAGGAAGGAAGGAAGGAAGGAAGGAAGGAAGGAAGGAAAGAAGGAAGGAAGGAAGGACGGAAGAAAATATGTGAACACAGTGGATAATTTACTCAGCAGTTAAAATAAATTAAAATGATAAAATTCACAGGCAACTAGATGGAGCTAGAAAAAACATCCAGTGAGGTATACAAATCCAGAAAGATAAATATGGTATGTATTTGCTTATATGTAAATTTTAGCTGTTAAACCAATGATAAGCTACAATCCATACAGCCACAGAGGTTAGGTATAAAGTAAGGGACTAGTGGGTCCAGATAGATCTCATTAAGAAAGGGAAATAGAATGGATTGTTATGGATGGATGGGGAGGATGAGAGCATCAAGTGGGGATTTGGAGGACAGAGGGATGAGAGAGGGAGTACCAGGAGAAACAGCTAAAATTAAGGACTATTTGAGGGGTAATATGGAAACATAATACACTAGAAGCTTCCTAAAATATAGGAAGGTGATATAAATGAAATTGACAAATAACAGGGGAGCCAGAGTCCCAAGTGGACATTTCTTGTCACCAAATAAAACTTCATGAAACAGAACTAGGTTTCATCTAATTGAGTTGTTGTACAAAGAGGTCACATGAGAATCCCCAAACAACCCAGGCTGTTACCAAAGGTATAGCTTGCTCTCCACAAATGGATGTCAAGGCCCTACTGCTAAAGATAAGGCCTACACAACTCATTGAATGTGGAAGTCCAGCTGGTTCCTACACAGAGCCTTGACCCTTATCTTCTAGTATCTTTGGTACAGGAAAGTACTCTGCATGCTACTAAAAGGAAAGATAAGCATCATAAACATCAAGCCAATCACAAAACCTTTGATCTACAATGATTTCTTGTCTGTAAGATATGCTGGGGCAATGGCGGCATAAAACTTGTGGGAGTAACCAATCAGTATTTGATTTGACTTAAGTCCCACTCCATGAGATAGAATTCACACCTAACATTGCTTGGATGACCAAGAATCAGAAACTAGATAGACCAAGGACATAAGGTAAAACTAAATACTGCTATCCTAAAAACAAAGAAAAGTTTACAAGTCAGTAGGAGTGAAGGCTCTAGTTACCAGCTTAATTTCTCCATGTTCAGTGACATACTGTAAACCATTTTTTTATTTAACAAATTCATGACAAACATGAGACACACGTCTGTACAAGAGGCACTATACTTATTATGACATGGGCAATGGATAGTTTAGAGTCTTTATGCTCAGCTAAATCAATGACTAGACAATGAGTCAAACCAAGTATCTATGATGGTAGAGACATCAGTTAGCTGGCGGTCACATTAATGCTACTGCTTCTCACCAAACTCACAAAAACACCTGACATGACTGTCTTCTGAATCCACAATAATTCAAGTCACTGGTATTAAAATTATCCCAGACTACTAGACAACACATAGAATGAGAAGCTGATGACACTGAGACACTTCCACCCTAGAAAGGGTGATTATTAGGATTGTGGTAACAAGTTCCTCATCTTTACTTCTTTCATAATTCTTCAACTAAAGGAATTACATAATGTTAGGAAAGAGTTTATCTTCAAAAGGTGTTTTATATAATTCAGCAGTGAAACCATCTGAAGACATCACATAAAAGACTGTCCGACTATCCAGTTCTCACAAGGGTGAACAGTACAGGAATGACATTAGAGCTGCATGAGACAGGTGCTTCTGGGTTTGAAAGAACAATGATGAATGAGGGAATCAGAACCAACTGACAATCTCACAGACACAGGGACATAATAAAGGTATGCAATCTCTTATCTCATTCCTATCTACCCTGCAGAATCACAGTCCCACATTCTCCTGTAAAAGCCAAAAATAGGTAAAGCTCCAATAGAAACTTTTCTTTGAGGCATATCTGAGCATGGCTATAAGCAGAAATAAGAATACCTCTTCCCAGGTAGCTTTTATCAAAGACTTCAAAAAAAATCTACTCTGAAAATACTATATTGTCAAGTATGAAAGGGCCCATATTGGAGGGCAACAGAACTTGTGAGTTCCAGTGGCCATCACTTGTCCCCTTTAGTATGATGTCCAATCCTGATTGACATCGTCAATGAAATATGGATCCCAATGAAACACTGTCTTCCATTATTTAGACTACACCATCTTCAAAGCCTCGTTGAAAATTTCTGCTTTAGGCCCTTGTGACTTTGTACTTAAAATCTCCGATGACAGCAGTTCACTTTGAGGTGACTTTTCTCTTTCTTCTTTCTAATTGATTACTCTTTCCTCTAATTGGGAAGAGATTATTTACATATCTCTTCAAGAAGCCACATACAGACTGGCCACATGAGCTACATATTTTACATATTCTACATAAAAATGCTGGTGGTATGAGTACTTCTTTGGCTATTTACAATTTTGGCAACCTGAAACCAAGAGATCTGAGGAAGAACAAAGAAAGTAAAAGGTCACGGAAGAAAGATCTGGACAATTGCCAGGTTATTATGACTTAAATTGCCTCTTGAGTTCATACTGACCAATGAAGAGGGTCATAAAATAACTGGCTATATAGCAGTCTGTGCTAGGCCACCATCTAGCTCAAGTTCTTTTTTCACACTGGCTACAAGAATAAGCAGATCCTCAATGGGAAATTCACAGAAGCTGAGCATTGTTCTGCTGCTATGCATACAAACTGGTAAATATTGGGAGGGTGGTTTCATACCATCTAAGGGGTCAACTGAGTTTGAACCCTGACAGTTTTAGTAAACCCTTTGTTTTCAACATATCTGTTAGTCTTAAACTGGGCTTCTGAGGAAAAATGTCCAGTTTCACTGAAAGAGAAGCTTCAGTCTTGACCACCAGACTTCTCTGATTTTACTTGTGTGAATCTTTTCTTAACCTGTTTTTCACTAAAGACCTGAAATGACTTTTGTACTTTCTATATTCCCTAAATTATGATTTGATCTGTGTGAGGAATTGGAGATTTCCAGTAACACAAGGACTTCTACCTAGTCTGAACCTAGAGATTAGTCCCAACTCTGACAACTCAATGGAAGCTCTGTGATCTTCCTTCTACCTACAGTAACTGTGGTAAGATAGAAAATGAACCAATGGCAATGTGGTGCTATGGAGAATCCTCAGTATTCCTTCCAACCAGTCAGTTTTTTCCCTTGGCTTCTATAAGAAGAAGATTAGACCATCCACTTGTCATATCCTGCTCATGGTTTAAACATGTTGCTACTTAGAGTATGTCCTTAAGGCAAAATCTTAATAAAGTCAAGCAGCCTCTGAGTGTGAATGTTTCCCTTCTACTTTCAGCACAGTCTTTCTCTTTATTGTTTGCAGCTTTAGCTCTCAAGTGTAGACAATGCACCTCCTATGTGTACAAGACATGTAAGCATGAAATGAAGACATGCATTGCAGAAGACAGTGAATCTTGTATGACTTCTAAACTCTGGATTAAACCTTACAATGGTAAGTAGTATGTTTATTTAATATAAGAGAGACCAGTGGCCATGCCTTTTTCTCTTCAGGGCTCAAATGCCTTCCTGTAATATGGTATCCCTAAGAATAGAATCAGTCAAGTTCAGTGTCTCCACAGAGCCTTGAACATAGCAAATGTTTAGAAAGTACTTTGTGCCTACCTGTCTGAGAGGAAGAAACCATTATTTGCTTCAATATCTACAATGTCAAGCCAGTGTGGGGCTAATAGATATTATAAATAGTTTGTCATTTAATATACTCTTGATACACTCCTACTTGGATTTGTGGATTGCTTAATTCAAAACAACATATTGACTCTATTTTTATCTCCCACAGCATATGACCCAAAAGGTGGATATTCTACGTGCCAGAAAAATTGTACAGTGGATGATTATGACTATGGTGATTACTCAGTATCAATATACTGCTGTAAGACATATGATTATTGCAATGATATCAGTGCACCAACTGATGATTGGTATTGAAGAACCTTCAGATTATCTTATGCCTTCTTTCTCATCTTGTTTCTGATCCTTCCTTAAGTTTCACTTTTACTTAAGACTAAAGATTTCCTAAGCATCAGAAATTTATGTGTTATTGAATCTGAGTGCAGAGACTATCTGATCACACAATAGTCTAAGTGATCATACAATTCACTTCTTATTCTTACTGTTTCTCTTTAAGTCAATGTAAACATAGATGGTCCTTGCTTTCAATAAATTCTTTCACTATGTGGTCCTGTGGATGATGAGAGAAGAGAACTTTCAATGGTATAGAACATGAGGACAGCTGATGACTAGGATAAGCAGACTTTGTACATGTGTCCATTGAATGGAAGAAGGTAGAAGGCAAGGAGAAATATGACACATATGGCAATAAGAGTGAGGAAAATCAGCTGGATTAGTTATTTGGTAACCAGGTCCTGGAGGATGTATTCATATGCATGATTTTTTTGTTTTCCTTCTAACATTTCCTCCTCTATTGCAAGAAAACCTATAAGGCATTTTCTATAGTCGACAGGGCAGGCATCAAAACATCTGTTCCTGAAACCTAAAGCGTTCATACCAACTATGATATGTTTATTACACTGTAATTTAAACTCCATGTTTAATTAATGGTTATGGTTTGGGGAGATGGTCCAATGTCAATCCCAGTATGAAAATCAACAAAGAATGTGGATTTTTTCTCCCCATTATGAAATTTGCTTGGTCATATGTTGTTTACCTCTGAAAAGGTAGTATAATATCCCTAAGGGGGAAGTTATTCTGGACATCTACTCATTTCCTACAGAATATTTTGTTGCCTTCTCCTTCCTCAATACCTCTATGTCATGCCAGAGAGACTACATTTCATCTCAGACATTTGGTGTGTGCTCTGAGCACAACTGAATCAAATGGCTTGCATTTGACTGATAGCCTTGTGTAGAGATTTTCTGATGTTGTCCTAAGGAGAATAAACAATTCCAATTGGCAAGAGCCATCTTTCACAAATGAAGACTTTCTCACTGTTGAAAAAGAAGCTTTTAACTTGAAAGCCTGGAGCCTCTTAATGATTTTTTTACCACAAATGCAGAAAGATTTCTTGAGGACTTCCTTTCTCTGAATGAAAGCAGGGTGAAGAAAACCTCAGGTACAAGGTCAGAGCACCAAGGTTGATCCGGATGGAAACCCATCCACGTATTGTTTGTTCTTATGTTGCTATCAGACAATAAATCCACTAAATGATTTGTTGAGTTCTGAAGTATTTTCTTTCCTGAGCAATCCTGATTGCTACTGGATGATGATACTGTCTCTTCTCTTCCTGAAGTCTTGTTGCTTTGCAAACTTATAGTCATTGGGAAGACATTAAGGCGGCAGGTAATCACTTAAATCTTGGCTGAAGACATACTTCAGAAACATGAACTGGCCTTTGAAATTAGCATAATTCAAACACAGCTGGATGAATTCCAGGGTCATCACCCTGCTTATGCCACAGCTATTCTCACTAAGGCAGAGGTGTCCTTTTTAGTTTTTTGTTGACTGGACACAAGCTAGAAAGATCCAGAAAGGTGAACCTCAGTTGAGAAAATGCATTCATTAGAAATCCTGTAGGAAAATCTGTAGGATTTTTCTCAAATATTGATAATAAGGGTGTTGTTGTTGCTGCTGCTGTTGTTGTTGCTGTTGTTGCTGTTGTTGTTTTTGATGAGGTAGGGCCCATTCCACAAAGAGTGGTGCCACACCCACAGGTGGTTCTGGATTATATAAATAAGCAGGCTGATGGAAATCGTAGGGAGAAAACCAGTAAGCAGTTTCCCCATGGTTTCTGCTTTAGTTCCAGCCTCCAGATTCCTGCCCTGACTTTCTTCCATGAAAAACTGTAAACTATAAGGTGAATTTAACCCTTTCTTCCCCATGTTTCTGTTGGTTATTGGGGTTTTATCACAGCAATAAAACCTAACTAAGACAGAAATTGATACCAGGCGCATTGGATGTTGCTGTGACTGACTGAACTTCATTGTTTTGGGGAGTACTCTGGAGGGATTTTGGAACTTTGGGTGGGGAAAGCCATTGAGTATTTAATGTTTAATGGGATGCTGTGGGATGTGGAAAGATAGAAAAGCTCAAAAAATGCAGATGATGGGGGATTAGCTTGTAAATTTTCAGAAAGAAGTACAGACTCTATCAGGACCATTTGTGTAAGTTTTGAATTAAGAATCTGTGGTTTTGCTCATCTTCAACTGAAAAACTGTGGAAAACAAGAGAACAGTACCACTGAAGTAGAACCTCTTCTTTGATGAGGTGGTTGATGCTGGTTAGATGTGTCTGAAGCTTGCCACTGTATAATAGGATTAAAGTTTCTGAAGAGAGGCCATGAAAGGCCATTGGTAAAAGTAAGGTGCAGCCTCAGTTACAGTGGAGACCCCAACATATTAGAGATACCAATATGATGGGAAGACTTCCAAGGACAGCAGCAGATGAGAAGTGCTATATGTGTTGTGAACAGCAGTTTCAAAGTAGTAGAGCTGCCTAGTTCCAAGTCCGTTAGCATCCAGAGGATCATGCATGGGTCCCAGACATCAAGCACAGAACATTTTACACTGCTGAATTTTGAGTTTTGAGTTTGCTTTGATTTGATTGTGGCTCTGGTTCTTCTCTCTCTGAATAAGAAGTATGTAACTTACTTTTGATTTTATAGAAGCCCACAACTGAGAAACTTTGGACTTCAAAAGAGATGTTGGATATTTTGAGAAGATTCTTTTTATTATATTTGTATTTTTTTAAGACTGTAGAACATTTTATGTTGTATTTTATGTAGTGATACTGATATTAAGCTCTTGGGGATAAATAGGAAATGAAGTGTTATAGCTTAAAAAATATATTGTATCACATTGACAAAGGGTTAATTGTCCTGTTTGCCTTTTGTAAATTTGACACAATCTAGGGTTACCTAGTAAGAGGAATCTCAGCTGAGAAAATGTCTCCATCAGATTTCTGGTAAGCAGATCTGTAGGGTATTTTATTGATTGATTGATTGATGATTAATATGAGTGGGCTGAGCCCACTGGGTGTGGTGCAATCCTGGGTTCCTGGATTGTACAAGAAAGCAGCCTTTCAACAAGAACAAGACATGAAAGGAAGCCAGTAAGCAGTATTTCTCTGAGGTCTCTGCTTCACTTCCAGCCTCCAGGTTTCTATCCTAAGTTCTTGACCCAATTGTCCTTCATGAAGTACTGGAAGCTGGAAGTTGGAAGGTGAAATAAACCTTTTTCTTCCCAAGCTGCTTTTGTTCATGCTGATTTCTCATGGCAATAGGAATCTAGGTCAAGAGTCCATGTAGAAATACTGCCTACTGGCCTTGCTTATTTTGCTTTCTTATATACTCCAGGACCACCTGCCTGTGGGTGGCACTATCCATAGGGGACTGGGCACACATCTATACATCAATCATTAATTAAGGAACTGTGCCATAAGCTTGCCTATGGAGCCATCTGATGGAGACATTTTCTCTTATTCTTTTCATTATGAGCCTAGCCTTTAAAAGCTGAGCCATCTCTTCATTCTGGGTGCATTGTCTCAATTGAAGTTCCCTCTTCTCAGATGATTCTAGCTTACGTCAAGCTGAAAAAACTAGTCAATACAATTGATTGTTCCTCAACTTGACACACAGTCACATCTCTAGTAAACCATAGACTTTCATTTCCTGTGTATCTCCAAGATGTCATGTTACTATTAATATCAGAATATAAAATGTACTATAACTTTAAAAATCCCACAGTCTTTATAATTTCAACACTTTGAAAGTCCAAGCTCCCTTTTAAAATGTAATGTCTCTTTAAAAGCCTAATGTCTCTAAGATAGACAAGTGCTCATAACTGTGGGTTCCTAATTTTTAAAAAAAGTTAAATACTTTCTTACTCCAAAAGGAAAGAACAAGAGCTCTGTCACAATCAAAGAAAAACAAAACCTACCTCCAGCAGTATAAATCATATCTTGTAACTCAGTTTTCCACATCTAGGATTCGCTTGTGATCTTCTGGGCTCCAAGGGCCTTGAGCAACTGCACTTTTTAGGCTCTACCATTTACAGCACACAGCTTATCATATAATTCAAGCTGGCTCAATTACACAACCACTGCTGTCCTTGGTTCTCTTCCTATGGTGTTGACATTCCCAATATGCTGGACTCTTCAGAGCCTCTTGGCCTCTCACAGTATCAAGCCTCAGGCTCTTCCCATGACCCTTTCAGTCCCAGGGTCTTCACTGAAATAGAGACTGCATGTTCACTGGTAGCCTTTAATGGTACCAAGCCTGAGGTTCTCCCCATGACCTCTCCAATCCTGGGGACTCCACTGCATCTGAAGCTCCACTTGCACCAGTGGCCTCTTCTGGACTCTCAAGGAGCCAAACCTAATCTTCTCTCAATGACTCCTTCATTCTTTTAAAATCAATACCACCTAGGTGACTCTTACATATTACCAGGTTTGACTGCCAGCCTAAGATGCAGACTTGACCCCTTCTTGACTACAGCTTCATATGCTGACACTGAGGAAGCACTTCCCAGTAAATTTGCCTCAGTGATTCTGGTCTCTTGTTAAATTCAAGATTCTTCAGCTGTAGCTGAACAGTTTCTACTGTCCCAGTGAGACACAAGTTTTACTTCCATTGACTCATAATACAAACTATTACATGAACATACCATACAGTCTTTGCTTCTCTTTGAAATTTCACAAGCCAGGCCTCTATCATCTTCATTGTTCTCAACGTTCTTGTCTTCTAAGCTTCCACAGAACAGCCCATTAAGCACTCAAAGGTTTTTCCATCTCAAAGTTCCGAAGTCTTTCCATAATACTCCAAAAATAAGGTCAGGGCTATGGCAGTATTATTGAACCTCTCTCTTAGTTATATTTGCATTGCTGTAATAAAAACTATAACCATAAGCAACTTGGGGAGGAAAGGGTTTAATTTCATTACATTAAGGTCCATCACAAACTGAGGAAGGACAGGAACTCAAGGCAGGAACCTGGAGGCAGGACTGAAGAGTTCTATGAAGCAATGCTTTTCCCTGACTTTTCCCCTTGCTTCCTTGTTCTACTTTTTTACACTCTCCAGGACCATTGTATAGGGATGCCACCTAGAGTGGGCTGGGTCTATCAATATCAAAATAAATTTTTTAAATCCCCGTTACTTACCTACAGGCTAATCTGACGGTGTCATTTTCTAAATGAGGAAAAACGTAGCCAACACAAGGTAATTGCTGCTCACCAAATTTGAGAGTGATATATCCACAACAACTCTTGATCTTGAAACCTTGATGACATGGTTTTCTTACAGTGGAGCAATTATCCAAGAGGTGGAAAATTGGGGACATTGGATCACTATCTCCCGAAAATGGAGAGTGATTAATATTCAGTAGTAAACATCAACATGTATTCTGGTGGAGGCATAGATCTCAGCCATCATCATGGATTCCAGTGGTAGAATGGATCACAACCATCAATATGGTCTCCAGGTGCAACATAGATTGCAAACATCAACATGGTTTCTGGTTGCAGTGCAGATCACTGACATTAACATTGCTTTGGGCTTCAGTGAGAGGTCATGTGAATGTCTGTGATCTGTGCTGCCTGCTGCCACCAAAAACGATGATGATGCTCTTGGTCCATGCTCCAGCACACAGACTAAACTTTTTTTTTCTTTTGTTTGGTTTTGGTTTGTTTTCGTTGTTGTTGATTTGGCTTTTGTTTTGATTTGATTTTTTCTGTTTCTATGTCTGTTTTTTTCTTGTTTTTGCTTATGTTTTTGTTTGTTTTTTCTTTTCTTTTCATTATGGTTTCCAATCTAGTCTTTTTTTATTAGAGGGCACATGGGTTGGGGGGGTAGACTTGGGAGGAATGAAAAGAGGGTATATTGTGTGAAATTCTCAACTAATTAATAAACATACTATGTTAAAAAATGTTTTTTTTTTAAGATTCAGTTGTGAAACATGCTTGCTGTTTAGCTCATTTTGTGCTCCTGTAATTGCAGGGAGAAAGGAATGGGTAAATCTTCCATTGTGTTTTATCAGATTTGAAAAATGGAATATTCTTACATACTCCTTATATAGGAAACAAAGGTGAATGAAGAACTCAGAAGTTGTTGACAATTCTAGAGACACTAGGGCAGCACAACATGTAAATTCTCTTACTTCATTCCCAGTCCACATTGGTAGTTGAAACAATCCCACATTCCCTGGGGAAAAAATTGAGAGAACAAGGATAGAAGTTTGTCATCAAGTCTATGAGAGTGCATCCGGATGAGAGCAGAAGCAAGAGTGTTTGTTTCCAGATACCTCTTGTGATGATTACTCTTCATTGTGGCTTTGTTTGGATCTATATTACTAGGAGATTCTGAGGTATGTCCCTGGTATGTCTGTGATGGTTTTTCCAGTGGTGATTTCTTAATATTATTGGTGCCATCCCATTGTCTGTCTATTGTGCAGATGAAATAGAAGATGAAATTGAGAAGCTATTGGAGCATTCACTGGGGTTCACATTGTCATCTGATTTCTGGAGTGCCATGACCTTAATTGTGCTGTTCTACCATGCCATCCTTGCAATGATAGATGAAACATGGGCCAGAAATAAGCCCTTTGTCCCTTAAATTTGGTCAGGTATTTGATCAAGGCAAGACAAGAATACTGACATCTCTGATCACAAATGGTTCAAAAGTGCTTTGGTTTCAAGTAGTAGGGAGCATATGGTGGAATTCAACTGATCCTGTGGACTTTAAGGGTCTTCACAAACCCAAATGTTGTGGTCTCCATCCATTTCTCATCTCTAATAAAATGTGACTTCTACAATAAAGTTGTATTCCACACTGTACTCTTGTCTCCTCTCAAGATCCAGTGAATCTCCACTCTATAAAGATCATCTGGATTTTTCTGTATCCCAAGTATGTGCTTTTGACTCTGAGGAGTACTGGATATTCTTTCAAATGCATCCTTCTATCATCTATCCACAAAGCCCCAGATGACTTCAGAGTGGCTTTCTCTGTTCCAAACATATCCCTATCCCAGAGATGTATAAAGATGATAGTTAAGTAAATCAAAGACTTGTGCAGAGGTAAATGACATAAAGCTGAACAAAATGACCTGCAATTAAAAGAGCCATCATGAACATACACAATCTCTTCTGTGTATTGAGGCTTATGTTCCTGAAGCCTAGAACTCTTGTGGCTAACATATTCTAAGAATGGAAACATTACCTGTATTATCTTCTAAAGAGGCAAATAGAACTAAAGGAAGCACAAAGAATTAGAATAAGCACAGCTAGATTAATCTGATTATGAAAGCATCTATCCAGTAGTTTCTAGTTTGTCAGACGATAAATTCACTGGACTAAGAATGCAAAAGGTTTTCTTTAACATGGAACTTTTAATCATGCTTAATAGTACAGTCAAGGAAGAACCCACTGAGTAAGACTACTGTCCTCCCACATTGTACAGTATCCTGTTGTGCTCCAATGGAACAATCTAGCAAGCACCACTGGCTTCACACAACAAGGGCGGTTTTTCCTTTCTATCTGTGACATGTAGGCAGCACTGGTGTTAGATTAAATTAGATTATTGTTGATTCAAAATAGTATTTGCTTTAAAAATTATAAGAGTAATCTCTCTCATTCCCCCTTCCCTTTCTCTCCCTGAGACAGGGTCTCTCACTATGTAGCCCTTACTGGTCTGAAACTTGCTATGTAGACAAGACTGGATTTGAATTCACAGTCACATATCTGTTTCTGCTTACCAAGTGCTAGAATTAAAGGCATGCATCATCATGCTATGCCATATCTATTTATCATGTAAAGGGGAACATGTAAGCTTCTTACATAATAAAGAAAAAAGTGAAGGCAAATGCTCTTTTTCTGAGGGTGATAACCTTTGGTAAAGTGAAACACAATGGGCTGAAGAGATGGTTCAGTGAGCAAAGACACTCCCTGCCAAACCTGATGACCCTGGGACCCACATAGTAGGAAGAAAAAAACCAACTCTTGTCAGTTGCCCTCTGACCTTCTCCACTTGGGCACTCTGCCAGTAAGTAGGCACATTTGCATGCATGCGCGCGCGCACGCGCACACGCGCACACACACACACGCACAAAAACACACACACACATGCAATAAAATGTTATGATATTTTTAAAAGTAAAACAGTGTGATAAGTATTATTCCTATATAAATCTTGACATTTGTTTTTCTCTTTGAAGTCCCTCTGTCAGTAAGGCTACATGAGTAAGTTTTGGTACATGGCATAGCAAGATAAGTCTATTTCACAACAGTCCAGTATATGTTTTGTCAACAATCCAAAGACAGAGCTTGGATTTTCCAAGCAAAATAGATGCTGAAGTTAGTGAAGCACTTATATCTTGATTTTGTCTGTGCATACTGTATGCATGTGTTGAACTACCAATGTATGTATAATTCATGCATTATCTATATTTAATTACTTCTTAATCTTCCTAGTCATCAAGGAAGAATGTGTTAAAATGAATTCATTTTTAATCTAGTAAGACTTATATGCATATCCTATTTCAGTTTTACTTTATCAGTGGGAGTATCATATGTCTCTCTTTTATTTCTTTGTATTTAGTTCTAATTTTAAAGGAATCTACCTTTTAATAATCAGTTAGTTTGATCTTTGGCACATTTGACTTATAAAGAGGTTTAGTTTTTTCACTCTAAGAAAAAGGATTTTTTTATAACTGCTTATTACATGCATTATTTAAATGTAACAATCAGAAAATCTTTACATCAAACAGTACACTGCTTCTCCTATTTTGTTAACTAATAATCACCTCAATGTTGTCATAAAGAGGACAAACTGGATTACTTTAACAAAAAGGACACAAATTTGAATTAAGAGTAACACCTTTTTATTAGAAATATTTTCATAGAACATATTTGATCCCCCCACTACTCTCAGAACCTACCCACCTCCCTACCCACCAAACTTCATATTCAGTCTATGTCTTTCTGTCTCTCTGTCTCTGTCTCTGTCTCGCTCTCTCTCTTTCTCTCTCTCACACACTCTCTGTTTCCCTTTATTTCTTTATCTTTATCTTTATTCCTTTACCTCTGTCTCTGTCTCTTTCAAAAGCAAATCAAAACCAAAAAGCACAATGGAATTTTATTCAGCTGTAAGGAAACATGAAAATCTCAGGAAAGTGGTGAACCTGAATGTAGAAGGCATTATAGTAATCTGCGTCAACCCAGTAGAAAAACAAATACTGCATGTTTTCTCTCATATGCAGGCCCAAGATTTTAATTTAAATGTATATGTAATTAATTGGCTACCCATGTTGTTTGTGATAATTGTGACAGGACCTAAAGTTGGTCAATGAGCCAATCTCAGTTTCAGGGGTATCAAACGCCACTGTTATTCTCAGTTGAAGATCTTTACACCCAGAAACCACAGGCAGTGTTACATTTTTTTTACACAGTTCACTGCCTGAATTCAGCCTGCTGCTGCTTTCTCATTTTAGGATCCAGTCTTCCTGTTCTCCACACTGCTTCCTAGGCAGTCTCCCACCCTGGATCTATGCTAGGTTAAATCCAAGCTCCCTGGTTTGTAGTTGTTCCCTGTCTTCAGGCACTTATGGCAACTTACTTTAAAAAATAAATTTCCTCTTGAGATAGGACCAAGTCAGTACCCTGTGAACCATACAAATTGACAAAAAGAGCTCACTGTCCACTGCTGACCACTCATGGAAGGAATAACTATGTCACCAACACTTGCAATCCCTTTACCCACTAGGCCTGGGTAGCAGTCAGGTAGAAGTATAATTTCTCTCACAAGACTCTCTGGCAGCAGATCCATGGGAGGGCACATGTTTAATACCCTATCCTGCATAACTTCTAGATTCCCCAGAACATGGAAGAAGAGGCTAGAAAGAAATGCAATGTGTGATGAGCCTATCTGCTTCTAGAATTGAGTGATCCAACAGCCTAGACACTCTTTGGCCTAGCACCAAGGGAATCCACACACAGTTAGTTGGTCTCTGCTTCTCAAACTTGAACCGTCAATGTTAAACTGTAGTACCTCTTGACCCCTTTATATAACTTCCTGTACTCCCTTCCACATAAGATTTTTCATATACTTGACTCAAAGTTGCAGTCAATGCTTTGGGCCCATGCTGTCTCTCACAGTACCCACCCTCTGATCTCGCAAAGACAAGAGGCTCTGGATCATAGAGACACATAAATACAGGGGCCTCTGATCTCTCAGGCAGAAAGGTCAAATGATCATACTCTTCTTAAGATGTTTCCCCAAAATGGCACTGTACACATAAGCCATAAGATACAAAGAGCCTGCTCTCTGCTGCCGGTTCCCTATGCAGATCAGAGCTCTCTTGTGTGCTTAGAATGTAAATGCATGCAGTGCCAGATTCTGTGCCAGTGAAAACACTGAGACTATATATCTCTTTTCATCTACAGCTTCACTGACAAGTTTTTCCCCATCTCACCACCCCTACTCCTGTACAGCAGAATGTTTGCTCTTAGTGCTTTGTTTTCTCCTTTAATTCTAAAATTTAATGTTCTTGATTTCACCTGGTCACAACTCTCAACTATTGTTTCTCACTGTCTTCTATGAAATCTTGGTTAATTATATAGCTGCATGTAATATTTGGTGACAATCTAGCAGAAATATAAGAGAGTATCATCTTCCCAATCACTGATGATCCAGTTTCTAGGGAAAAAATACCAAAAAAATATAAAAGAAAAAAAGGAAGGAGAAGGAATCGTAAGAAATATATAGATTTAAAATGATTATTTATTTTGGAACATGAAAACATACTTAGTGCAACATACACCAAAAATCCCAGTCTCATTTCTCTTGCAGCAATACAAGAAAAGATAATATCTGGGCAGAGTTTTGACTTGTATTCAATTGCATAGACTGTAAGTAGGCTTCTGCCATGGAAAATGGAAACAGTTTCTATGAAAAGAAGTACCCTTGAAGTTGGACAAATGGTACAAAGGGCAATGTATGAGAATGTTTGATGGGTCAAGAGACCGGAAGGAGAAAATTGGGAGGCTAAAGACAAGGAGGTCTGAGGAAGTGGCTTGAGGATGAAAATATAGCAATGCACACACATGATGAATCTTCTTGTCTCAATTTATAGCAACCAGACACAAGAGGCACCATACAACCAATGGTCAAGATGACTTGGCCAATGGACGTTTTCAGAAACTGGTCATCTAACTCCCTGCCTGGACAGTATATCAAAAACTAAGGAGATTCAATGGTAAAAATGTGGACAGATGATGGTCCCTATATACAGCTGCATCTCATCAAATCTAATCAAGTATCCTATACAAGTATCTGCTACATCCTTTAAGAAGAATCTAGATCATGAGTCCTTGATAGTATAATTTCCTAGATTACTTGAACCTGTTGTTGGAGGCAAGTGACATTGAGTCACTTTCACCCTAGAATAGGTGGTGATCAAGATTAAGCTATGGAGATCTGCTCATCATCATGCTTCCTTCGTGGTCCTTTATCGTTGATAGGCTACTGTGTAGGCTCAACAAGGAAGACATGAAGGCATTTTCATAGATGTTTACATGCCAGAGGGAACCACTATCATGGCAAATGCCATCCTAGACAGTGAAATCCCGAACCTCTCATCTCAGGGGTTTTTATTGATACCTAAGCTCCTCAGGTGTTCTATTGATATCACCTGCAGATCATGAGCAATCAAACATCCCCCACATAAGTCCAACACCTGCAGACAATACAAAATGCCCAGGCCCAGGCAGCCCCTCACCCAACAGTACACAAAACAACCATTTTTAACATATCTGAAAATAAAATTCTGCAACATTTCCCCCTTTCTGTATAAGACAATCAAAAATTTACTTTATCAATACAACACAATTTAACACTACACCAGCAAAACTACTTACAAGCGGAACAATCATAAAGACAGAACAAAATGAAACCAAACACCTAGCAAGCTCTTCACAATGTCTTTAGACAGTAGAAAAACACTATCAATGTCCAATTATCTGAAAATTATGAATAATTCTGGGCTCCTCTAAAGGGCTTGGATCACTTCTCTGGCTTTGACCTCTACAACACACACAGCCTGTCTTCAAGGTTCTGGCTGGCCCTGCTCCACTGCTGCTGCTGCTCTTGGTGGTCATTGCATGATACTGGCATCTTCAGAACTCTAGGGTCTTCTACTGCAGCTGGGCTACACTTTTACCAGTAGCTTCTCCTGAGTTCATTTCATGGCGCCAATCCTCAACTTCTCTGTATAACCCCTTCAGTCTGGGCCTTTAACTGCTACTGAAGCTGCCTGCACCTTCACCAATGACCACTCCTGGGATCTCTTCATGGTGCCAAGCATCAGCTGCTCTCCATTACACTTTCATGCCTTTAAAACCGGTAATACCTAGGTGACTGTTACAGTACCAAGTTCGGCTACCAGCACAAGTTACAACTTCGGCCAGTTCTGAAAGACAATTTCTGTGTGCTGACCCTGAGAAAATACTTTCCAGATTTTAAGATAGAGTCTGGTTTGCAGGAAATATAACAGGTCAGTTTATATCAGTGCCTTCTTGGCTCTAAGCAGTGGCTTCCACAGCAGGGGGTCCACATACTGTGTTGCTCAGCAAGGAAGACACACAGAGGCATATTCATAGATGTAGACCCTGCCAGACCACAACAGAGGGAACCACTATCATGATGAATGCCATCCTGGACAGTGGAATCCTGAATCTCTCATCTCGGGGATTTTTATTGATCCCCAAGCACCTCTGTTGTTCTGTTGATAGCATGTGCAAATCATGAGCAATCAATCATCCCCCACATAAGTCCAACACTTGCAGACAATACAAAACACCAAGACCTAGGCAGCCCCTCACCCAACAATGGACAAACAACCATTTTAAACATAACTAAAAATAAACTTCTATATTGGTCCTTCATACTAAATGTGTTAATCATCTAATAGGTGTGTATTGGACTATCTAATTCCCCTCAAAGGAGTGTTGAGCATAGATATGAATGTAGCTGGAGACAGAAACCACCTCAGAATTTCACAGGATCAGGTGACAGAAGAAAAAGAGGATATCAAAAGTTTCTGTCCATCACTGATGTGTAAAATTCCTAACCTCATTCCTAGACCACACATGGGGATCAACATAATCTCAAATTCTTAGAGCAAAGTATGAAATATATTAGCTGAGATAGAAAAGTGTATTCACATATTTGTGGTTAGGTTTGAGAATGGCTGTTAATAGAAAGAAATGTGTCTGTGTCCACCCTCGTGTGGTGGGCCATGCTTGTGCTTCCAGTACTTGGAATGCTGAAGCAGGAAGATTTCTATGAGTTCCAAGCCAGCTTGGACTACACAATAAATTACAGTTTGTGCTATCATGAGAGTCTGTCTTTAAAGAGAAGATGGAGGTAGAAACAAAGAGGAAACCCACTCTGAGAGTCCTGGTCACAAACAGAAAACAATCTGATTTCAACAATGCTATGTTTTTAGGTACCAAGGGGGGACATTTGTAAAGCAAATAATTATGCAGTCTCTAATGGTCATTGTATGTAGCAGTTGCTATAATTTCTACCTCCTGCTTGGTCTCTGGTGAAATAGGAACCTTGTGGGAACACTGTTTTCCATTCTTTAATGCTATCTCCGTGGCTCAGTTCATGTCCACTCTGCCAAGAAAAAACACAATGGTATGCCTAGTCCACTACCAGAGTTCCCTGGTATGTATCTTTGACACTGAGATGATCCCTCAATGATTTCCTGGGGTCATTCCATTCTATGAAGAAAATTGGTATTGATATTCTTCTAGAGGCTACACATAGCTTAAAACAGTAAGGTGTGAATTTTATGTGATATCCATAAAATTTTTTAAATTGAAATAATCCTTTTGCTCATCTATATTTAGGTTTCAAATAAATAAAGTTAGCAGTCTAGATGTGGGAGACAAATAGATCATGGAAGACAGATTGGAGCATTGACAATATTGAAGGATATGCTTCTGACCATTCTTGTAGTCCCTGACCAATGCACTTGCCCGAGTACATTATGAAATAACTGGGGGCTGATCTTAGGAGCCAGAGATCTACAGTCTCAAGTGCTCCTTCATCTCTAACATGACATGCTTCAAGAGTGAGCTGGTGCCTAACAGGAAACCTACTGAAACAAGGTCTCCTTCTGCTCTGAATAGGAATTGATAAATATTTGGATGTTGATTTGATGATAGTTAAATTATCAGCTGAGATCGCTTCTCATTCTGGGAGAAGCCTGATCCCATTTTCTGCCGTTTATGCATTACTTTTTTTCAACATTGTATGCTTGGAAAGTAGCTTCGGGATTCTAAGCTTGTACCATGTGAGAGGCTGTTTAGAAGGTCCATTCCCATGCTCTGTACAGTCTGAGTAGCTTCCACGTTGTGCTCCCAGCCAAACAACACTTGTGGTAAGCTCTCCTTTATTTCTCAGCAAGGTTTTCCCATACATCTGCACTGAGATTTAACACAACCTGCATTCCTTTTGAGGCCTCCTCTGATCAATAACTATGCTTTATGTTTTAAAGTTTTTATGTGCTAAAGGTACTCTTGATATCATAATATAATGACTTATAGGTTTTGCAAACCACACAGATTCCTACAGCCACTGCTACCCAGAACAGTTCTGTTCCCTTAGTTTGCTACTTCTGCACCCTTTTGTGTCAAACCACATTTTCTCTCCAACCTGACAACGAATTGTTAGTTTTTTTCATCTTTATTATTTTTCCTTCCCCAGATGCAAATGGAATCATAAGAATATTTAAGATCTTTAGTTTGTTTCAAGATCTTGAAACAATATATCACTGTATAATCCAGGCTGGCCTATAATTTATAATCCCTATTGCACATACCTGAGTGCTGAGATTGCAGGTGTGTGCTACCCAAACATAACTACCAAAACATGTAAATATTAGAAGGCGGAGACAGGCAGATTTCTGTGAGTTCAAAGTGAACTCCAGAATAATCAGGGCTTATTATAATAAGACCCTGTCTCCAAAAATAATAAAGAGTAAGTAAATTACATTCAATTGTATTTGTAAGAATCAATAGCTCATTCTCTTTATCACTGAATACAAATCCATTCTGTGGCTGTGCCATGGTCCACAGCATCCAGCAAATTGACTTTGTAAATATTTACTGAACTGTACTCTGCTCCCATCATTTACTCTGTGCTATTAACTACTTTGCCTGGTGACCAACTGATCCACAGTCATAGCTTTCCTATAGGAGGGCAGTCTAGGCTTAGCAAGCATGGGAGATGTGACTTTCTGTGGGTCCAAAAAGTTTACAAACATGAGTTCAAGCCCTTCTTGATCTCTCACATTCTCATCCTCCTTCACCTGCCACAATTAAACCTTCAGAGAGAGAGTAAGGTGCACATCAGAGGCCATCATTGCATTCCACGTTTCTGGCCATTTTGTTTTAAGATAAGTCCCAACTTGGACTTATCCAGGATCCTCATAATTTCAGGGAAACTTAAAAAGGATTTGAAATCATTAACCTAAATGTAAAAATATCAGAAACAGAGTAAAACTCTGGGCCCTAAAAGATGATTCATAGACATGAAGAGTTTCTTCCTTGAAATCCTATATTAGGAAGAGTCCCAGAAAACTGTGGAGTCAGAGCATCAGGACTACCTGGAGTCCTTCAGCTTTTGAATTTCATTCTTTACTGTCTAAAGTGGTTGGTTTCAGAAGTGAGAGCAGCAAAAGGGGCTGACGCTCCATGTTCTGTGATCTCCGAAAACAAACAAACAAAAACCTTCTGGAAAAGAAGTAGAGGTTTACTGAAGTCAAACAAATATCTCATAAGGAAAAAAATCTTCAAAATGATCTGAAATTTCTCATGGACTTTTTATTGCTTTTGGCCCCAGTCCTTGTTTTGTGTGCATTCATCCTAACGAATCAGTGTACTTGAAGCAGCAGTGGAAGATATCCCTACCTGTTTCATCCAACTGAGAATTTAAGCACTCATGCAGTACAGAGTTTTTATAAAAGCCACAGAAGAGCTAAAATACACACATCTCTCTGCAACAAGAGAGTACTCACTGAGACATGTGGTAGGTTAAGAGGTAACTGTCTGGAGGATAGGCTGGCGTTGCTTCTTAGTAAAAGTGACAAGCAGCATGGAAACAAGAGAGCTTTGAAATCCATGTACATTCCCCAGAACAAACTGTACTCAGAAAAGACTGAGAGGAACTTGAGCTCCATCCTATGCATCAAGACCAGGGCCACTATCACAGCTGCTTCTGTGCTCAGGCACAAAGACAGGGGTCCTAGTGCAGCTGTTCCCAAGTTCATGGAAAGAAGCAGAGGGTCTGCTCTCTGCACTAAGAGGAAGTATGCACACCTTAGGTCCAATAGAAAAACACTGAGATTACCAGCATGGAGCTGCTCAAGCCCAAATTAAAACCCAAGTCTAGAAGGCAAGACTCCAGGTAAGCAATCTGCCCCTGAATCCCTTCTACTTTCCTGGTGCCCTGCCTCCCTATCTGCAATCCCCTCTCCTCATAGCCTTGCCCCAGCCCTCAACTCAAGAAGAGGCTTCCTGCTGAACCAAAGGCCAGGCCAGCCTCCAGGTAAGCCACCTGCCTGTGAAACCTCTCCACCCTTTTGCTGCCTTCCCTCCATATCTCCAATACCCCATTCCCTCCTTGTTGCCCTGACCCAGGCCCCAACTTTGGTGAAGACACCCTGCTAGACCAGAGGCCACACAAAAATCCAGCCACCAACTTGGTGGAAACCCCCATCCAACTGCAAGCCATGCAGACCAGAAGACCATAGAGGAAATAGAAGCCAAGGAACAAAACATCCATCCAACAAATACAAACTCAGGAGTTGGGCATCTAACCCTATATTCACCCCAATCCCAGAAGCCAGCATAAGAATTCAATCATCCATTGCCAGAGCAATATGTCAGCAACAGAACCAAAGTATCCTACTACAATAACCACTGAATATGTCAACACAGCTGAAGTTTAAAAAAAGACTTGTGTTTCAGTCTTAAATCAACTTTAGGAAGAAGATGGAGGCCTCTAAAGAGGAAGTGAATAAAGAAACTGATGAAAAGACAAACAAAAAATGGGAGGAAATCAATGAATCCACTCAAGAAAGCCAAGAAAAAAACAAACAATTTAAGGAAATAAAACAGTTGAAGACATGAAAATTGAAATAAAAGCAATAACAAAAACCCAAACAGAGGGAATTCTGGAAATGAAATATCTAGGTAAGCAAACAGGAACTACAGAGGCAAGCTTCACCAACAGAATATAAGAGATGGAAGACAGAATCTTAGGCATTGAAGATACTGTAGAAGAAATAGATGCATCAGTCAAAGATAATGTTAACTCTAAAAAATTCCTGACACAAAACATCCAGGAAATCTGTGACACTATGGAAAGACCAAACATAAGAGTAATCAGGACCAGAAGAATGAGAAGAATCCCAGCTCAAAGGCCCAGAAAATATTATCAACAAAATTATAGAAGAAAAAAGTTCAAACCTAACACCAAATAGATTAGACAGGAAAAGAAAGTTCCTTCTTCACATAAAAATCCTAAACATACAAAACAAAGAAAGAGTATTAAAAGCTGCAAGAGAAAAAGAGCAAGTAACATATAAAAGCAGACCTATTAGAATTACACCTGACTTCTTAGTGTAGACTCTAAAATCCAGAAAGGCCTAGACAGATGTCCTGAAGACTCTGAGAGACCATAGATGCCAGACAAGACTACTATAGTAAATAAATTCAATAAAACATTCAATCACCATAGATGGAGAAAATAAATTATTCCATGATATGACCAGATTTAAACAATCTCTGTCTACAAATTCAGCCCTACAGAGAGTAATAGATGAAAAACTCCAACCCAAGGAGATTAACTACACTCATGAAAACACAAGAAATAATTAATCTCACACCATCAAAATCAATAGAAGGGAAGCACACAGAGAGAGAGAGGTGGGGGAGGGAGAGAGAGAGCAACAACAATAATCATTGGTCATTGTTAGCTCTCAGTATCAGTGAACTCAATTACCCAGTAAAAAGACAAAGACTAATAGAATGGATGGGAAAACAGGATCCACCCTTCTTAAAAACAGGATCCATCCTTCTGCTGCAAGAAACACACCTCAACATCAAAGATGGCATTACCTCAGGGTAAAGGGCTGGAAAAAAATTTTTTCAAGCAAATAGACTTAAAACACAAGCTGGTGTAGCCATTCAAATATCTAACAAAATAGACTTCAAGTCAAAATTAATCAAAACAGATGGGGAAGGATACTTCATACTCATCAAAGGGAAAATCCTTCAGGATGCTGTTTCAATTCTTATATCTATGCCCATAATGCAAGGGTAGCCATGCTTGTAAAAATAATGTTACTAAAGTGTAAAGCACACATTGACTCACACACATTGATAGCAGAAGACTTCAATACCCCACTCTCAACAACAGACAGGTCATCTAGACAAAAACTAAACAGAGAAATACAGGAGTCACAGATGTTATAAACCAAATGGACCTAACAGATATCTACAGAACATTTCACCCACACATAAAAGAATGTACCTTCTTCTCAGCACCTCACAGAACCTTCTCCAAAACTGACCACATACTGGGTCACAAAGCTAGTCTCAAAAGCAAGAATACAAAATACAAGAATATTGAAATAACACCCTGCATTGGACCATACCACCACAGATTAAAGCTGGATTTCAACAACAATAAAAATGACAGAAAATCTATAAGCTCACAGAAACTAAACAACTATCTGTTAGATGACCACTGGGTAAACACAGAAATAAAGAAATAAAGACTTTTTAGCATTCAGTGAAAATGAATAAATGACGTGCCTAAACTTATGAGTCACAATGAAAGTAGTGCTAAGAGGAAAGTTCATAGCACAAAGTGCCTATATAAAACAAAAAGTCTTATACTAGGAACTTAACAGCACACCTTAAAGCTCTAGAACAAAAAGAAATAATCACACCCAAGAAGAGCAGATGGCAATAATCAAACTGAGGGATGAAATCAGTAAAATAGACACAAAGAGAATTATACAAAGAATCAATGAAACAAAGAGCTGATTCTTTGAGAGAATCAACAACATAGACTAACTATGTAAAAGAAGGAGAGAGAATACCTAAAATAACAAAATCGGAACCAAAAAGGGAGACATAACTACAGACACCAAGGAAAACCAAAGAATCATTAGATCATACTTTGAAAATCTATACTCCACAAATTTGGAAAATTCTGAGAAAAACTGGATAACTTTCTCAATAGATACCACTTATCAAAGTTAAATCAAGGACAGATAAACAATTTAAACAGACCGATAGCCCATCAAATGACTCCCAGTCAAAAAAAAAAAAAAAAAAAGCCCAGGGCCAGATGGCTCTAAGGCAGAATTCTATCAGACATTCAAAGAAGAGTTAATGTCAATACTTCTCAAATTATTTCACAAAGTAGAAACAAAAGGAGACATTGTCAAATTCCTTTTATGAGGCCATGGTCACCCTGAGACTCAAGCAACACAAAGATTCAACAAAGAAAGAGAATCACAGATCAATTTCCCTTATGAATTAGATGCAAAAATAAAAATTCTCAAAAATCCAATGCAAGAATACATCAAAAGGAACATCCACTATGATCAAGTAGGCTTCATCCCAGAGATGCAGAAAAGGTTCGATATATAAAAATCAGTCAATGTAATCCACCACATAAACACACTAAAAGAAAAAAAAATACATGATCTTTTCATTAATTACTGAAAATGCTTTTGATAAAATCCAACACCCCTTCATGACAAATGTATTCAAGAGATTAGAGATGCAAGGGACATAACTAAACATAATAAAGACAATTCACAGCAAGCCTATAGCCAACATCAAATTAAATAGAAACTCAAAACAATTCCACTGAAACCAGGAACAAGACAAGACTGTCCACTCTCTCCATACCTATTCAATATAGTACTTGAAGTTGAGGTAGAGCAATAAGAAAATTGAAGGAGATACAACACAAATTGTAAAGGAAGAAGCCAAAGCATCCTTGTTTGCAGATGAAATGATAACCTATCTAAGTGATCCCAAAAATGCTACCAGGGAACATCTATAACTGACAAACACCTTCAGTGAAGTGTCTGACTACAAGAAAAACTCAAAAAATAAGTAGCCCTCCTATATATAAATGACACACAGACTGACAAAGAAATTGGGAAAACAACACCCTTCACAATAGCCACAAATAACATAAAATATATTGGGGTAACTTTAACCAAGCAAGTGAAAGACTTGAATCACAAAAACTTCAAGCCTTTGAAGAAAGATCTCAGAATATGTAAAGATCTCCCATGCCTGTGATTGGTCAGATTAACATAGTGAGAATGACCATCTTACCAAAAGCAATATACAGATTCAATGCACTCCCCATCAAAATCTCAATGTAAATTTTTACAAACCTTGAACGGACAATGCTCAATCAACTTCATATAGAAGAACAAAAACTCCAGGATCGCTAAAACAATCCTGAACAATAAAATAACTTCTGAAGGTATCATCACCCCTGATTTCAAACTGTACTACAAAGCTATAGTAATAAAAACTGCATGGTATTGACATAAAAAAAGAAATGTTGATCAATGGAACCAAATCAAAGATCCAGACATAAATCTACACACTTCTGGACACCTTATTGTTTTATAAAGAAGTCAGAAATATACCATGGAAAAAAGAAAGCATCTTCAACAAATGGCGCTGCTCTAATTGGAGGTCTGCATGTAGAAGAATTGCAAATACATCCATATTTATCACCCTGAACAAAACTCAAGTCCAAGTGGATCAAAGACCTCAATATAAAACCAGATACACTGAACCTGATAGAAGAGAAAGTGAGGAATAGCTTTCAATGCATTGGCACAGGAGACAACTTCCTAAACAGAACACCAATAGCTCAGGTGCTAAGATCAACCATTAATAAATGGGACCTAATGAAACTGAAAAGCTTCTATAAGGTAAAGGATTCTGTCAATAGGACAAAATGGCAGCCTACAGAATGGGAAAACATTTTCACCAACTCCACATCCAATAGAGAGCTAATATACAAAATATATAAAGAACTCAAGAGACAAACATCAACAAAACAAATAAGCCAATTAAAAAATGGGGCACAGATTAAACAGAGAATTCTCAGTAAAGGGATTTCAAATGGTTGAGAAACACTTAAAGAAATGTTCAACGTCCTTAGCCATCAGTGAATTGCAAATCAAAACACTAGTCAGAATGGCCAAGATCAATAACACAAGTGACAGCAGCTCATGTTGACAAAGATGTAGAGAAAGGGGAACACTCCTATATTGCTGGTGGGAATGCAAATTTGTACAGCCACTATGGAAATCAATAGAGTGGTTCTTGAGAACATTGGGAATCAATCTATCTCAAGACCCAGGTAAACCACTCCTGGGCATATACCCAAATGACACCCTATCCTACCACAAGGACATTTGTTCAACTGTGTTCATAGTGGCTTTATTCATAATAGCCAGAAATTGGAAACAATCTAGATGTCTCTCATCTGAAGAATGGATTTTAAAAAAATGTGTTACATTTACACAATGGAGTATTACTCAGCTATTTTTTTTTTAATGACAGCATGAAATTTGTAGGCAATGCCCTTGGGACCCTGTTCCTCCTGCCAAGTTGCCTTGTCTAGCCTTGATGTAGGGATTAGTGCCTGGCCTTGTTCCATCTTGTTATGCCCAGTCCGAGTGGTAACCCTAGGAAGCCTGCTCTTTTCTGATAGATAAGCAGGGGTGGGCAGGGGGTGGGTCTGTGAGAGAGGAGAGCAAGGAGCAGGGGAGGGAGGGGAGGATGGGAATCGGGATGTATTATACAAGAGAAGAAAACTAAATAAATAAAAATGTAAAAAAGAAAGAAAGAAATTAGCAGGCAAATGGATGGAACTAGAAAAAATAATCCTGAGTGAGGTAACCCAGGCCCAGAAAGACAAACATAGAATGCACTCACTTATAAGTGCATATTAGCGCTTATTAATTAAAGGATGATCATACTACAATCCACAGACCCAGAGAGACTAAGTAACAAGGAGGCTCTTGGGGAGATACATGGATCTTCCTGGGAAGGGGAAATAGAATAGATTTTGCAGGTGGACTGGGAGTGAATGGGAACAAGGGATCAGGTAGGGTGGGAGGAATGGAAGGAGAGAACAAGGGGAGAGGTTACTGGAATTGGGGGCATTTGTGAAGTGATCTGGAAACAAAGTGAAGTGGAAACTTCCTGGAATCTATGAGGATGACCATAGCGAGGACTCCTAGTACTGGATATAGGGAGCCTGAACTGGCCATCTTCTGTAACCAGGGAAGATTTCCAGTGATGGGACTGGTACACCAACCCAGACACAAAACTTTGACCTACAATCTATCTTGCCTGCAAGATGTGCTGGGACAATGGAGGAATAGAACTCATGGGCATTGCCAACCAATGAGTCAAACTGGAGGCCCATGTCACCAGTGGGAGCCCAGGCTCGATTCTGTCTGAATGTCCAGAAACAGGAAGCTGGATAGCCCAGAGACCAAGGGAGGAACCAAACACAACAATCCAATGAAAAAAAATGAAATTATGCCTAATGATATTCCTTTATACTCGCAGATCAGTGCCTAACCCAACTGTCATCAGAGAGGCTTCCTCTGGCTGCTGAAGGGAGCAGATCCAGAGACCCAGAGTCAAACATTAGGTGGAATTCAGGAATCCCAAGGAAGAGGAGAAGGGAGGATTCTAGGAGCCAGAGGCGTCTAGGATACCAAAAGAATGCCGTCCATAGACCCAGCTAAGCACGGCTCGCTCATAGGAGCTCACTGAGACTGAAGCAGCAATCATGCAGCCTGTGTGGATCTGCACTAGGTCTCTGCATATATGTTAAGACTATTAACTTAGTGTTTGAAGGACTCCTAACAGTAGGAGTCAGGGGTTTGAGGGGGGTGTCTCTGACTCTTTTGTCTGCTCTTGGGACCCTTTCCCATCTACTAGGTTGCCTCTTTCAGCCTCAATATAAGGGTTTGTGCCTCGTCTTACTGTAGCTTATTATGCCGTGTTTGGGTGATATCCCTGGGAGGCCTGCTTTCTACTGAAAGGAAAAGAAGGAGGAATGGATCTAGGGGAGAGGGGAGATGGGGGGCAATGGGAGGACTGGAGTGCGGAGAAACTATGGTCAGGGTTTACTGTATGTGAGAAAAATAATTAAATAAATAAATACATACATACATACATACATACATACACACATATATACATACATACATACATATATAAACAACTCAGGCCCCTTAGTGTTGGTAGTATCCAGTGTTAAAGCCCCTTTCTGTTCACATTCTGTAATACTGTAATACTTGCCAACAAACCTTGTGTTGTTTTTACCTTGAACTTTTTTATTGACCTTTAATCCTCAGGAGGAAAAAAGAACATACCAACTTAGACAGTATCAGATCTAAGAGAATTTAGAATCCTGGACATTTGAGGAAGCTTTGACTGACCACTTTTAGCTGAGAATCCTTTCCTTTATATCTGGCCTACTGTAGTCATATTGTTTATTGTAACATTTTGACAACTTAGTTGGGGTGTAACAAATATCCCTGCACAATATGATCTCCTTTCCACCCACACTTGAACTGTGGTTTGGCCCAAACCAGAATAGTTGGCTCTGGTGGGTCTGATAGGGCCTCGGTTGCATTTCAAAATTCCACCACCTTCCTCCTCTGTCCACAGTTCATTTTTCTCATGCTCTTTGACTCTCAGCAGACTGCGTGGGCTTAGGATGAGAGTGAAGGAACTTCCAAATCTTGAATCTTGTTCAGGAAGAAATCGGCAGGATGTGGCTCTGCAAACCTGTGGAGAAGCTTAGTCAAAAATATTTTCTGACAGGATTGGCATTATTGGAGATCTGTTGCAGTAGCTTCCATTGCAGCAGGAGAAGATATTCTTCTCCAACTTCACAAAGCGCACATATTCCACACATCTTCTTGGGCAGCTCATGGTAGAATGTTTGTACAGATATTCTGAAGAAAATAGGGCAGTGACATGATATGTAGGTTAAACCAATGAGAGGAAATGAAGCTGGGTTGTCCCTCCCTCCCCTTCCAGCTCAAAACTAAAGACTCTCACATAGAAAGAAGTTCTCTTCCCAAGATGACTTATGCCTGCCCCCAGCACATATATGCCCTTATAACAGAATAGATGTTACAGACTGGTCTGTAGTTTAAATCACTGGAAATAAGACACAGTCAGTAATTTTGGAGACCACCTGTTAAACCAAATCATTGTATAGATGAGAATTTTGTACTCAGGATGGAAGGCACGTGTCCAAGACCACCAGTTAAGTCAATGATGGGACACGCAGATCTGATTCGAGATTCAGTGCTCTTCTCCTCCCTAAGCGAAGTCACAAAGTCAATCTCCCACTCTTCTCCTCCCCTTGCCCTCGCCTCACCTCCAGTGGTAAGTTGAATATAAACTTCTTTGGTTTGGCACAAGAAGTCAGGATATCTGGGTCGACAGACCCCTGAGTTCCTTTTGCAGCTCTTTTCAGCATATTCATCACAAGAAGTGCAAAGTATATGTTCCCCTACAGGACACAGAAATTATTTCAGAATGGTGAGGAAGGCATTGCTGAAAAGGGGAAGGTTGAGAAGGAAGACCAGGGATGCAATGGAGACAAGAAAAGAGGAGATCTTGCTTTGGTTACTTGCCAAGATCTGCACCTCAGTTTAGAGAAATCTTTTGTTCCCTGGTGATTCGTATAACCTTCACCTGAAAGCTGCTCCTTAGTACCTCTCTAGAACTAGAATCTGGTGGAGTTCCTGGAAAGCAGGGAAGCCAGGAAAAGCTCCCAAGGCAGAGAATGGGATTGTGCCAGCCAGAGAATTCAGAGATCTGGATCCAATGGTGCCCTTGTAGCTCACGCCCTTCCCGATCAGGATGCTCAAATATCAGTCCCATACCATACTGTCCTGCACTCTTTGCTTCCCTGCCATGTCACTCACCCATTGAATGAGACTCAAACAAAACCAGGAGGACTCCTGGGAGCAAGAGGATCAGAAACCAGTCCATGTGTTTGGGGAAAACAATAAAGGAAAGAGGGATGAGGTAGGCAGTCAAGGTCCAGCAGGCAGTCAGGAACTGTGAACTGGACAGGATGTGAGATGGAGCCAAAGCTGAGTGATGTCCTAGGCTGTGAACAATGAACAATGTGGTCCATTTATTGGTACTTGTAGGCTCTGCCTCTACAGAGTGGGTGTTCTGCTTCCTCTTCCTATTCAACAGCCAATCTGGGGTTTTGACCAAGGGAATAAAATTGACAAGAGACAACCCCAGTGTCAGGGGGGCATGATAGCCTTATCTCAGAGGCTTTCAAGTGCATGGCACGCATGTACTATAGTAGATTGCCTAGCCCATACACATCTTATAGCATAAGCTGAAGAAAGGGGCTCCATGAAGGTTATGGTGAGGACTAAGCATACTTCAGAGTTTCAGTATGTTGACCAAGAATGAAGTGAATTACAAATTTAGGTCTAAAAAATGGACTAAAGATGACCCCATATTAGACTGAGACATCCACAGGATTGGGAATCTAAAGGAACAGATTTGAGGCAAATCAATTTTACCCAGGTAAACAAAAACAACAATAAAACTATTAAGGAAACTATGCCACCTATTCAAGGCATGTCTTCCTTTCTTAATCTTCCCTTCTACTCTCTCTTGCTTCTGACTACTCACTGATTAATTCCACTTTTTACTTGTCTTTTGATTAAGTTATTTTGGGATGGTTTCTATGGATACTGGTCAAGTTTAAGCCTCAACCTTTTAAGACTGAATGAAAGAACCTGCTTTTGTTGGTGATCCAGTGATATCTTTTGCCCCATTTTCAAACATCTCCATTTCTTTGTAGGTAAATTTAAAAATCATCTAGCCAAGAAGCCTATTCTGAACTCTATGGTTGTAGAATCTAATTCCTCCTTTCAGAATGTTTCACAATATTGTCCATCCACGAGCACTCAAATCTATTCAGGGAAGGAATGATCACAGACATCTACAAAAGAGTAATGTATAGATGGGCTGTAAGGAACTATAAGACTTGGGTAAGTGGAATAAAGATAAATTGCATTCTGTAACGAGAGGAAGGCCACACAAAATCCTAGAGACTGGAGGCCATGCCGGATTTCTTCTCTTTCAATGTTTTTATTTTAAAACTATTGGACCCACAAAACTAGCTAGGAAAAAATCCTCTTCAATGTGTGTGTGTGTGTGCATTTATGTGAGTTGATGTGTATATGTATGTTCAAGTGCTCTTGGAGACCAGTAGAGAGTGTTGGATCCCTTAGAACTGAAGTTATAGCATTTGTCAACTGTTTAATATGGCGCTGGAATGTGAACTTTTATCCTCTGAGCAGTCTCTCCAGCCCAGGGAAATGTTTTGTAAAATTGGTGTTATTTCTACCATAAAATGACTGATAGTGTTCACCAAGGAAGATATCTGTTCTTTCACTGTAGTAATTTTTGTAGTAAGACCAAAATATACAATAGATATGTATTTGTTGCCTCTTAAGTAAACTTCAGCAATGAGAGTCTTTAGGAACTGCCAGACATCTTTTGTAATAAGTGTGGAGTGACTGCTATTATATTTTACTGTTCTGGGAACATAAAAAATGTATTTGAGGTATTTGTAGAGGGGTAGTTTTGTTTTGCTTTTTGTTTTTACCAAAGTTCAGTCATTATTACCTATATATTCTAAAAAAAAAAAAAATGCAGTCTTTAACCAACTTTTTTTTTAATTATCTAGATTGAACTAATTAAAAACTCTATTACAGAATGATATGAATTAAAAAGACCCACATACTAACTCAGGTCCTTTGAATGTGAGTGACCCCCATGGACTCATATATTTGAATACTCAGTTTCCAGTAGCTGGAACAGAACTGTTTGGAAATGATTAGGAGGTATAGCTTCCTTGAAGAAGATGTAAAACTGGAGGTGGGCTTTGAGGTTTCAAAATCCCACACCATTTCCAATCAGCAGTCTCTTGCTCTCCCCACCCCTCCCTGCCTGGTGGGTGTTGTCTCAACACATAAGCTCACTGTTACTGTTCTAGCACCATGCCTGCCTAACTGCTCCCGAGCTTCCTGCTATGGTAGGCATGAACTCATCTTCCGAAACTGTAAATGAGCCTCCAATTAAACTCTTTATTTTATAAGTTACCTTGGTAATGGTGCTGCTTTACGCAATAGAAAAGTAACTAAAAGTGTAAGGCCAAGGCTGGACTTGACCAAACTTTAGTAAGGCTTGAGAATGTACAAGTAGGCCTGAACTTTGCTTGAACTTTCTCAGAACTTTTAGTCCAGAGACATTTCTGGGAATAACCACAAAAGTTACACCCAGATAAAAATAGTCTCAGCTACACACTCAGCACTCCCCATCCACGAGATAACCCACCTGGAATGTACCCTTACCTTTTCACCCTACCTAACTGATGTCATTGCTAGTAACCAATCAGCTTAAAGGTTATGCTTCTGCTAGAGTAACTAAATAACATTAAAAGTATAAAAAGGCTTGTGAACCCCACTGGGGTGTGCTTCCTCTCCAGAAGGAGGGCACCCCAACACTCCGGATCAATAACAAACCTCGTGTATTTACATCAATTCGTGCCTCAGTGTCTTTCTTGGGGTCTCTCCGGACAAGAAGACCCAGAGTGGGTTCTTGGTAGCCTCTCTGTGGCTTCTCAAAAGCTGGAGAGATGGCTCAACAGTTAAAAGCACTGACTACTCTTCCAGAGGACCTTGGTTCAATTCCCAGAACCCACATGGCAATTCACTGTAACTCCAGTTCCAGGAGAATCTGATGCACTCATACAGATATACAAACAGGCAAAACACCAATCCACATAAAATAAGAATAAATCATTTTTTAAAAGTTACTAAGACACTAAAATACATAAAGGAATAAAAATATGAGCATAGAACTTTGGGGCCTCTTATATGTGCCTTGGGACATTTCCCACTTCTTTGCTCATGGGCCATCAAATTCCTGGTATTTCCTCTCTTGACTCTCATGGAAGTCTTTGAAGAAAATTCTGACATTGAGTCTTGTCTGCTTTCTCTTTGAGACATATACTCACTTCACAGTTTATAAAGCTGAGGCCAGTGAGGCAAACACTTGGGGGGCTAAGATCATAAGTTCAAGATTAGCTTGTGCTATATAGAAAGACACTGTCTGAAAAGAAACAAATAACAGTAATAATAATAGTAATAGCTTAGAAAGGCTAAGTGATTTATTAAGGTGCAACTAGGAAGGAACAAAACAGATTTGAACTTGTATTACAAAATCGATTGAGATGTTAATTAGTATGTTAGATGATGCATGTTATATATGGAGCCCACTGTCTTCGACACAGTAGGGAGGCATTCTGTATCTTTTGCTTGATTCCTGGGATGTTTCAAGCACACATACAATATCTCTCTGAAGTCTTAGCAAATGTCAGTAAGGTTGGCACTGTCTTAGTTTGCTTTAATTATCAACTTCATGCAACCTACACTATCTGGAAGGACACCCACAATTAAGTAATTCCCTAGATCAGATTGACTTGTGGCCATGTCTGGGGGGTGATTATTAATTGAAATAGCAGGGCCCAGGTAACTATGAACAGTACCATCCCTAAGCAGGTGGTCCTAAGTTGTATAAGAAAGGAAACTAAACATGAGTCTATGAGTAAGCCAGTGAGAGGGCCTGAAAGCAGCGTTCCCTCAGTGCTTCCTGCCTCCGGGTTCCTACCTTGAGTTAAAGCTCTGACTTCCCTTCATAATAAATTCTGACCTGGAAATGTATGACAAATAAACCCTTTCTTCCCCGAGTGGCTTTTGGTCAAAATGTTTATTATAGCAACAGAATGAAACTGGGGCAAGAACTAAGGTATTTCTAACTAAGGCAAAGGGGCAGATGGAGAAACAAGTAGGGAGGAGAGTGAGAGGAAAGGATAAAACTTTGTGGGGACAAATCTTAGAACTCAAGGACATCCATCTCTGTTAGCCACAGGGACTCATGCTGACAATGTCTTGTTAGGGGACATCATCTTTATTTGAACATCAAACATGTACAAAGATGACTCTAATGTGTTACAAACTTATGAAACTCCATGGGACCAACACACATGCAGTCTATTGTTGATTGAAATCTCATTAAATGGCACACCCTACAAAGTAAACTCTAGTACCTAGATAATCTAGCTTCCCTTATTAAGTGGGGAAGAGAGGAGCAGGCAGATTATTGCATAATAACATCCTCTTATGATGAAGTTAATGTCCAATCACCATCAATTCTCTTAATCATTTTTTAGAACTCTTCAGGGAAACAGTAACTTCTCCAGAATTGGATTTGCTCAGTGTTAAAACAGAAACCGTATATCTACTCCCATGTGATTGCTGTGATAAATAATAAATGCAAAGCTATTGAACAGTTCTGTCATACAGGTAATACTGCTAATTGGTGTGCAGTAGACTAGGGTCAGAGGAGAGGATGGCTTTGGTGCAGGCAATATGGTGAGAAATCGCCTTCAGACACCGGGCAGCGACACGAGAAGCAAGACTGCACAGGGAGGTTGTTTACCGCTAAACAGAACATCAGTTACATGGCATTGACGGAATGCCTGTCCTATCCTAGAAGCTCCTTATCTTTCTTTAGAATAGACCTTAATAATTTCCCAATTCATAGATGGGGAAAAAAACTAAGCTAACCCATGAGAAAGTGGAACTGGGCCACACCCATCCAAGAATTCTGCTTATGCACTTTACAGAGACTGCCTGATAAGGGGTGGTAGTAGTAAAAGCACTTTGCCCTTTGACTAGATGTATCAAGGAAGTTGGAATGAAGATACTCCAGAAAAGATCATGTAGAATACAAGGACACAAACTGATCTGGGATCTTTTGAGGAAAAACACCTGCCTTCAGGGCTATAGATATGTCTCAGTGGTTAAAAGCGTGGGCCATTTTTCCAGAGGACCAGAATTTAATTCCCGGCAC
This sequence comes from Cricetomys ansorgei, assembly GCA_026225945.1. Taxonomy (NCBI): domain Eukaryota; kingdom Metazoa; phylum Chordata; class Mammalia; order Rodentia; family Nesomyidae; genus Cricetomys; species Cricetomys ansorgei. Next base: position 13,836,963 of record JAMJFZ010003914.1, on the reverse strand, counting down.
CCACATGACAGGTCATAACTGTCTGAAACTGCAGTCCCAGAGGACCTGATGCCCTCTTTTAGTTTCTGTGGGTACTACACCCACATGGTGCACAGACAAGCATGCAAGCAAAACATCCATACACATAAAATAAAATAATACTTAAATAAATAAATATAAAAGAAATCTGCCAGGCATGCAAGCAAAACATCCATACACATAAAATAAAATAATACTTAAATAAATAAATATAAAAGAAATCTGCCAGGCCCTGGTAGGAGACAATGGTCAACCACAGAGTGAAAGGAAGCCGTTTATTTATTTATTTATTTATTTATTTATTTATTTATTTATTTAGATTACAATCACATATCTCTCTCCCTCCCACATACCCCACCTTGTTCTCCTTCAAATTCATGGTCTCTCTTTTCATTGTTGTTACACACACACACACACACACACACACACACACACACACTCCTTTTTGTGTCGTGTGTCTACTCTTTCTTCCTGGATGCTCACAAGTAGTTTCCTTCTTAAGGATCCCTTGCTAGCACTCTCCATCCAGGCCTTCACTCTTCTCTCTCAGAGCTAAGGAATTACAGTCACCATTACCCCAAGCACTAGAAATCAGACAGATGTCTGAGAAATTAGAGGTACTTCCACACAAGTCTGAGATCCAAGTTCAATCTCCATGTAAATGTGGAAGGAAAGAACAGACTCCAGAAAGCTGCCATCTATCATCCACATAGGTGCCCTGGTGCCAACACTCACTTCATATATATAAGGCAAAAAAAAATTTTTTTAAGTTTAAAAAAAGAAAGAAGGATCTGGGCGGTGGTGGTGGTGCACACCTTTAATCCCAGCACTCAGAAGGCAGAGGCAGACAGATATCTGTGAGTTCAAGGCCAGCCTGGTCTACAGAGTGAGTTTCAGGACAGAGTTAAAAGAGAAATCCTGTCAGGAAAGGAAAGGAAAGGAAAGGAAAGGAAAGGAAAGGAAAGGAAAGGAAAGGAAAGGAAAGGAAAGGAAAGGAAAGGAAAGGAAAGGAAAGGAAAGGAAAGGAAAGGAAAGGAAAGGAAAGGAAAGGAAAGGAAAGGAAAGGAAAGGAAAGGAAAGGAAAGGAAAGGAAAGGAAAGGAAAGGAAAGGAAAGGAAAGGAAAGGAAAGGAAAGGAAAGGAAAGGAAAGGAAAGGGAAAGAAACAAGGGTGAGAGGAACCCTTATAAATGAAAAAGAGAGAAATCAGAGTTCTTGATTCCCATAAAAGAGCTAAGAATTCTGGAAGAAATGCCCTGGATGGCAGCAAAAGGGTCAGTGGTGGGATAAAATTCAGCAAGTTCCAACTCCTAAGGACTGGAACAACGGTAAGTGTGTACAATGCATGAGCCACTTAATAAGGAAGGTCAGTAAGGATCAGAATATTTAACTCATGCCAGGTGTGGTGCCTCATGACTTCCAATCCCAGCACTTGAGAAGCAGAGGCAGGTGAAACTCTTTGAGTTTGAGGCCGTCCTGGTCTACAAAGTGAGTTCCAGTACAGCCAGGGATATGCACTCACTGATTCTCAGTCTTATACCTGTGAGGGAGATAGTTTTGTAGCCATGTTATATTTGAGGAAAGAGATATCTAAGAATGTAAGCAAGCCTGCTGTGACCATGTAGCTCTCACAGAGTTCTCTTCTTCACTCTTGTAGCTAAAGCCTGACCCTACTACCCAGACCCAAGAAAACTTAGAATTATAATTACTTTTATCACTGCCTTGAGACTTGTAGCACATAAACTAGGTCCTCCTCATACCCATGGACACATGTACACACACAATAAATAGGTAGATATATAATAGATAGTAGATAGATAGATAGATAGATAGATAGATAGATAGATAGATAGATAGATAGCTTGGCCCTCCCCTCCATGCAACATTCCCAACACCAGATCTAGACTGGGTCCCACATTCAGTACCAGGCCTAGTATGGCTAACCCCAACAGCACTTCAACCTACTTCTAGGATTCTGCCAAGGTCTAACCTGCCAGCACCAACCCACAGGCCTCTCCCATACCAAATCTAACCTCCCCACACAGGTAGATTTATTCCCACACTTCAGGTTTAACCTGAGACACACTTCCTGAACCACCCTAGTCACCTCTGTCCATGACTTCATTCCACATAAGTCATGTCCCACTTCTAGGTCCAATTGACCTTCACATCCTCTCTTCTCAACCTGCTTTGTCTGTATAAGACAAAAGTAACAATCATGACATATTTAAGCAGTAACCCTAGGAGGACTGCTCTTTCTTAAAGAGAGGCAGAGAGAAATGTCTGTGAGTAAGAATTACCTATATGAACCCTAAGACACAGCAATTAAAAGAAAACTCATAAACTTGATCAAATAATTCAAGTAATTTAAAGAAGACACAAATAAACAGTTTAATGAAACTTAGAAGAGAGTGCCTAAGGAGAATAAACTCCTGAGTGATGCCCAAGAAAACACAAACCAAAGGCTAAGGAAAATGATGAAAACAATCCAAGACTAAAGCAGTGCAGTCAATTAAGAGAAAGAAAAATTGAAGAGAATTCAAGCTGAAATGAGGATGGAATTGAAAAACCCAGTGACCCAACTAGAAACTCTAAGGAAACCCTTACAAATAGAATGACTTCACCAGAAAATAAAATGTCAGGACATTAAGTTAAAGTAGAGGATCTAGACCAAATAAGCAAGGAATATGAAAAAAAATTAAAACATAGGAAAGGAACATATGGGAAATATAGGGCACAATGAAAAGACCAAAACTTCTAATTATAGAAATCGGTGAAGAAGAAGAATTCTAAGTCAATGGCACAGATAGACCTTCAGCAAGCTCATAGAAATAAAAGTTTGCCAAACTAAGAAAAGACAACCATGCAGGGAGAAACAAGAAGCACAGGATACTAAATAGAAAAGACCAGAAATAACCCTTGGAGGACTGCTCTCTTCTATGGGGAGAACCAGGGGGAGAGGATATGAGTGGGTGGGAATGGGGAGATGCTAGATGTTTGTTGCTCCTAAAACTACAATTAGCCATCAAGTCATCAGAGATCTGAGGAAGGATAAATTATAGAATTTAGATGCTATCAATTACAATAAGGACCCATTCCCTGGGTAGTTCCCTGAGGCTCCTGTGATTTGCTGGGGGAAGACAGCATCTGTCACACAGAACAGCATTTGATCTCCAGCTGTCATACAGTATGGTGTAGGCCTTTGGCTGCCCAGGACTGAAATGTTTTTCCTATGGTAAGGTACTTGGTAAATGAATCCTACCCTAGCTAGGCAAAGAAAAGTATACAATCCAAATGTGTCAACAGTTTGTGCAGAACCTGGTGGCAGGTGAGGCATGGGGCAGTTTCACCCAGTAGTTAACATAACCATTATCCTGAAGGATTCTTTATTGCAGAGCCAATTAATTTTTTGGAGACCTCAAGGGCTACCATTAGGAATGGTTACTATTTATTGGGAAAAGCTTAAATGTTTAAATGTCGTATTCAGAAGATCTCTAAAGACTTGAGGACCATATTCTAAGCATATCCATAATCTATTAAATATATATATCGTATATTAAATATATATCATATATTGTTTTTTTAGTTTTAGACTTTAGTTTTGCTTTAGACTTAAATTTGAAAACACATACAGAAGGTTATTTCTGGAATTAAATAGTACTCTGCATGACTACAAGTATATAAGAGGAGGCCAGATAAAATTTATTTTTGGAACCAATTACACTAGTTAGTACTCTTCATGACTACAAGTATATATCTGAACACATTAAAGAATCTTAATTAGCACTCTGTATGAGTAAATGACTACAAGTATACATCTAAACACATTAAAGAATCTTAGTACTCTGTATGACTACAAGCATTCATCCAAATACATAAATGAATTTGATCATCTATTAGGTGACTGACTTCTAACTTGCATGTCTTAATTATCCTTAATATCTTACAACAATTGACAACAATAACCATCAAATTATTATCAACAGTAATAATTAGCAATGTCAGTAATAACCATTATTAATCAATAATGTCTATTATTGTTAATTGTCATACAATATTATAATCAATAACAATAGCATCAATAATATAATCAGTAGCATCAATGATTATTACTATCATATAATATGTTATGACCAGTAATTTTAATATCATTTAATAATAATATTATTATTAAAGGTCCTATATCAATTATTTATTAACTATATATGTAATAGATAACCAACATAATACATAATTTATTAATTATCTAGTAATTATTACTATTCATATAGTCTTATGAAGAATAGAATTATGATGTAACAGCTTCTATCTCTGTTAGGTTTGAGCCTTAAAACTTTGAGTTGAAGATTTAACACATTCAGTAAGTGCATAAACCCAAAAATGCTATCCATAGAGGGACTAGGAGTTTTGCTTTTACTGTATAGAATATCAGTATTGTATTTGTATAACTTTTGTATTTGTATTTGTATTTGTATTTATATAACTCAGATTGTCTAAATAGCTAAAGCTTAAACAAATATTACTGTGAACCTGAATACACCCCAGGAATTTGTAAACTTTATGTATTTATCAAACACACCTGTTTTTAATCATATAATTTTCTAAAAGCATGATGTTGGACAGAGTTAGTAAAGACATAAGTGTTTATACACACATTTTTAAGGCTGACCTTAAGTGGGAAGAGATAAATAAAGTCATTATGATATTAAACAGTTTAAAAACAGTTAATGGTTTTAAAATTTCCCATAGTCTTATAAATTTAAAAGCTGTTTCTTTAAGGATTATTAACTGTAAAACTTACTCTTAAAGTTTAAAATCTCTCAGCTGTGTTTCTGTACTATTAAAAGTACTCTTTTATTTCAAGAGAGAAAAGGCAGGATACAATCAGCTTTACCTTATTAAAAATCTTTGTTTAAAAATGATATTTTACATAAACAGTGTTTTAGGACAGAATTGTCATAGAAAAATCAATTCTTGATAAAAATATCTGGATGACTCAATGTTACTTTAATAGTTAGCATGTGGCAGTCTAAGGTTTTTGAGGCAGTGAAATCACATGACCTATTGTTTTGACCTTAGTAAAGAAGGTGGTCAGATCTATCTTTTCTGACCTTAGTAAAGACGGCAGCACAAAACAAAAAGCCATGCTAGAAGTTCATAAGCCATTGTTTGATAATCTGATGTCTTCCAGCATCTCTGTATTAGACACAATTGCCATGACAGTACTTGAATCTCTCATGTCTATTCCAGAAAATGTATCACCTCCTGTTTCTCAGATTTCTAATATGATGTTGGAAGAGCAATCGTTAGCTTCACAAAGTAAAACTGTGCTACAAACACTGATTGTTACAGATTTATTTATGGATCATAAAAATGAACTTGACCAGTGTAATCTGACCTTCAAACTAAGATTCAAGAACTTGAAACCGTTCAGAGACATTTGCAAGAAACAAAATTATAATTTATCAAAGATGAATGTGTCTCTTCAGCCTTGGAAAGAACTGAGGAGAAGCTTCATGATACTTCCAGCAAGTTGCTTAGCACAGTTAAAGAAACTACCAGGGATGTATCTGGTCTCCACTCTAAACTGGACAGTAAGAGAATAACTGATGAGCAATGCAGAAGCTCAGGGTATTTTTAGCAAAAATCTCAACAGTCTGCTTAATAATATGGAAGAATTAATTAAAGATGGTGGCCATCTTATGCTAGTATCTACACATGACCTATCCTTTTGACCTTAGTAAAGATGGCCATCAGACCTGTCTTTTTTACTTAGTAAAAATGGCCACCAGCCACATGTTAGTATCACAAAATGGCTGAACAAAAGTTTTAGAAAGTTAAACCAAAACCAAAGTGTATGAGGTAGGTCGCAAATACACAGATTTTAAAGGACAGAAAAAATCAGAGCCCGAATGGGGCTTTTTGTTTACCATACACAGTTTAGCGAACTACCACCAGCAGCCAACACTGGCTGCTGGGTAGTGGTAGGAGGGGAAAAGAGGTTTGGAGCAGCCAGCATTAGATATGGCATCATTACCATGGGTAGGAAAGAGGAGCCAAGGTCGATTAGGGAGACATCACTTCAGAGTGGAGGGGACCACAAGCGAAAAAGACTGAAGTTGCCCTAGAGGATAGTCACCAAGAAAGGAGGTGGTCCCCATGAGACCCAGTACCTGGCACCAGGGATTTGAAATAAACGAAAGAGTGAACTGGGCTCAGAGAGGACATTCATATCCAGGAAAATAAGACAAGAGTAGGGTTTGTAACTGAAGCCAGCGATAGCCTAAATGGCCATAAGTGGGGTACTCAGGAGATGTTTTAGAAAACATGGGACCATGGGATCCAGCTATGAGGCTGAAAGGAACTCACTGAACCAGTTTGTAATGATGAATTGAGCTTGGCAATTGATGTTGAGAGCTGGATGGTCAAGTTTCCAGACCCCTCTAAAGTAGTGGTACCAGAATTGCCTGCCGAGTCAAGACAGTACCATTGAAATAATATAGCAGGAGTGTAGACACATCAGGATTCTATCAAAGATTTTTTTGGTAAGGAGGGAGGGAGAAGAGATGCTGAGTCCCAGAGGAGAACGGGATACTACAGAGGAAGAGATGTGCATGGCAGGAAAGAAGGGAGAGGTAAAGAGGAGAGAAAGACAGAGACAGAGACAGAGACGGAAAAGAGACAGGTTGCCGGGAGAGGAGATAAACAAGAGAGCAAGGACTAAGAGAGGGGGGACTGTGGCGAGGCGGTGTTACAAGGGGGGAGTAGGCATATGTACTGATCCCTTTCTGATGACCCAAGATGTTGAGGCGACTTGGGGGTGGATACAGGAGGTCCAGAAGGCAGGTTAAGAGGAGGTTCTACAACACAAACTTCTACTACGAAGCCAATATCACCATTCTTCAGAAACCAGGTAAATAACAAAAAGAGAACCGCAAGACATATCCCTGATAAACAAAGGCTTAAAAAATCCTCGATAAAATACTTGCAAACCAAATACAGACATACGTCATAAAGATTATTCACTATGACCACGTTGACCTCATCTCTGAAATTCAGGGATGGTTCAACATATGCAAATGAATAAACATAATAGACCACATAAGTGAACTTAAAGGAAAAAAAATCACATGACTATATCAATAGATGCAGAAAAGGCCACTGACAAAATTTAACACATCTTCATGATAAAAGTCCTAGAGCATGTTGGGCTAGAGGGAATATATTTCAATATAATAAAAGCTACCCACAGCCAACATTATCCTAAATGGAGAAAACCTTGAAGCAATCACACTAAAGTTAGGAACAAGACAGGGATATCTTCTATCCTAGCCCCTTTTCACTATTGTACTAAAAACACTAGGTGGAGCAATAAATCAAGAAAAGGAAATGGAGAGGGGAAATACTACAAATAGGGAAAGAAATCAAACTATCCTCATGACATATTATACATTAGAGATCCCAAATATTCTATTATAAAACTCCCAGAACTTATAAGCAAATTCAACAATGTGGCAGGATACAGAATCAACTTGCACAAATCAATACCTTATCTATATACCAACAACAAACACACAGAATGATCAGGGGCACACTCCCGTTCATAATAGCCTGAACAAATATAGATTATCTAGGAATAAACACAACTAAGGAAGTGAAGGACCTCTACAATGAAAACTTTAAACCTCTGAAGAAAGAAATAGAGAAAGACAATGAAAAGGCATCCCATGCTCATGGATTTGCTAAAAATACAAGGTGAAAAAGAACACTTATCAGAAGTTATTCATAGATTCAGTGCAATCTCAGTCAAAATCCCCATCTCATTCTTCACAGAAATGGGAGGAAAAAAACTCTCCTAAAACCCATATGGAACCACAAAGACCCTGGATGACCAAACAATCCTGAACAAGAGGAACAATGCTGGAGATATTACCATTCCAAATCTCAAGATATAGTTCAGATCCATAGCAATAAAAACAGTATGGTTCTGGTACAAGGACGGACATGCAGATCAATGGAACAAATGGATTCTGTTTAATATTGAACAAATACGCCAGAAGCTGGAAAAAGGAAAGCTTTTTCAACGAATGATGATAGAAAAACAAGATGTCCACATGCAGAAGAAATAAATTAGACCCCCATCTAACACCTTGAAAAAAACTAACTCCAAATGAATCAAAGACTAAATGTGAAACCTGAAGCACTGAAGCTGATAGAAGAAAATGTAGGCATTACCTTACGTGATACAAACGTAGAAGGGACTTTCTGAATAAGATTCAATTTGCCCAAGAATTAAAGCCAACAATAGACAAATGAATTCATAAAACTAAAAAGCTTCTGTACAACTAAGGGAAAAATCAACGGGGTGTAGAAGAAGCCAAAGAATAGAAGAGAATTTTTAGCAGCTATACATCCGACAAAGGATTAATACCCAGAATATATGAAAAATCAAAAAAAACAATTTTTAAAAATCCTATTCCAAAACTGGGCCGGTAACATGAACAGAGAGTTCTCAAAAGAAGAAAAAACTGGCTAAGAAATAGCTCAGAAAATGTCCATCATTCCTAGCAATTAAAACAATTTTTGAAATTTCATCTAACTCCAGTCAGAATGGCAAAGATCAACCAAAGAACTAATGACAAAGGCTGGAATGGATTGGGGGGGAAGGCAACTCTCATTCACTGTTGGTAGGCTTTCATAGTGGTTGCAGTCATCTGGAAATCAGTGTGGAAAATTATCAAAAAGCTAAAAATAGATCTACCATGTGACCCAACTATTTCACTCATTGGCATATGCCCAAAGCACTCAACATCCTACTCCACGGATACTTGCTCAGCCATGTTTGTTGCTGCTCTGTTCACAATATCTAAATGGAAACAACCTAAATTCCCTCAACCGATGAATGAATAGATAATGAAAATGTGTTACATATACACTGTGGAATGTTATCCTGCAGTAAAGAAAAAAAAAAAAACATGAAATTTGCAGGTAAATAAATGGAACTCGAAAAGGTCATATCAAGTGAGGCAACCCAGACCCAGAAAATGTGAGGCTCCTAACTTCAAATCTTCAAATGTGAGTACATATCCCAAACTAACCACAGAAACCAAGAAAGTAAAAAGGGACCATTGTTTGGGGTAGGGAATAAGGAGCAAGAAAGAGGGAACTAGCAAGGCACAAGTCATCTGATTAGGGAAATGGAAAATGGAGGGCTCTAACTTGGGAAAGGGAGGGAGAGAGATGCCTAAACAGAAAGGATAAGGGTAAATAACAGCCTGAAAAATTCATAAGAAATCACATTATTAACTATCTACCTAAAAATACTTATAATACACGTAAGTCCATATATAAATATGCATATGTAGTTTAAATAAAATTTTTCATCTGGACTGACAATACTCCCTCCAAAGCCAAAGTCCATGTTATACCACATAAAAGAAACCCTCTTTAGAGATGTTGGTCAAGGTTGTCTAAAATGCTTTCCAACCATTATAAGCTATTGCTACTGTTCTTGTCCCCCCATCCCTGAGGTAGAAGTTATGTCCCTATTACTGAAGATAAACACCTATCCTTCATACACAGGGCTCAGAGGCTCTTGAACTGGGACAGACCTAAAACTCTCCTCCCTAAGAACTTACTCTCATGGTACCAAAAAGCAACAGGAAGCTTCAAGGGAAGAAATCAGGCCTAGCCAGCTACCCAGAACACATAAAGTTATGTATCAAGGAGGAGAACCTACACTTACCATTTTGCTAAACCAGCATAATCCCTAACTGCATACTAAATATTTGTCCATATACCCACAGGTAAGTGTAATCCTCACCCCTCATCAAGGAAACTTCCCTTTGCAACAAACAGAGGCCACTACAGAAAACCATAACCAATCAAAATGCAGAATTGTGGAGCCCAGCTCCAACTGATGCATCTACAACACAAGCCAGCATCTAAGGCTCAGGGATCATTGTGAGAGGCAACAAGAAGACTGTAAGAAGCAGAGGATTGAAAGTTTTCTGTGAGATTCTGTCTCCTAGGAATGCCTGAAGCTCCACCCGTAAATTCTCACCAACACAACTGCCTCAACATGAGCTGAACAAGAACAACAGCAATAGACATACAATGGGGATGGAGAAAAGCCCATTTGGCCTCAGTCCTACACAAAGAACTACAGACACCTAAGTAATGTTGAGAGTAAATGGGACACACACACACACCCTTAAATACTTACATACAACCTGCTCAGTCTGTATAATGTTACATGTATGTACATTTTCAGAGCAGATCATTTGGTGTTGGATAACCAATTGGTATGCTCCTCCCTCAGAAGACTATTTCTCCCACTTACTCTTAGGGATCCAAATCATATCTAAACCAAATCACACAAATTATAAGGCCAGAAGGGTGGCACTGAGTGACAAGAGGTGGGACAGGAAATGGAATAGCAAACAGAAAATAGGGAGGTCGAAAACTGAATTCACAACAAAAAATAATAAGATATAGTTCAGATTATGTTTCCATTAGCCTTACAATATCATTACTGAATTAATTTTAGAACTATGCAGACTTGGGTACTTGATGGCAGCCAATCCATGTATAACAGAAATAAGCCAATCCAAAAGAGAGACTTTGGAGTTACATTCTAGACCTTTCCATGTGATAGGGAGATAGATTTGAGTATGTTACAAAAAACTCACTGTCTAGGACTAGGAGCATAGCCTGGTGATGGAGAACTCAGTTAGCATACACAGATCTTTAGTTTGACCCAAACACTGAGCAAATTAGTTTAACTTTTAAGTAGTACATCTGAACATAATGCATGCCCAGGTAGTCTTTAAGCCTAGGAGAGTGGCTGTATCCTCTCGTAACCTTTGGCTTTCATCTGTTGGATGCATGTTTCAGTCTTTGGAGTGTCAGAGATGTTTTGCTTTTTTTCAGTTTGACCTTATCTCTTGAATATTCTCACGGCTTCCTTTTCCATCTCTGCCCACCTCTGAATGTTGCAGAGACTTTTAGTGCTGTTCGTTTGAGTGCACCTGGTCCCTCTTTCTACCTGATTAAGCTTTTTGCCCATCTGGATTTTATCATCAAAGTGTCCTCAGTTCAAGGCTCCAAGAAGTAGATGTTCTGATCTTAACAGCATGTGCTGTAGGCCAGGCTGTACCTGGAACAATGTATGAGTATCTACCAAGAAATCTGATACAAGCTGGACAAGTGCTCGAGGGTGTAACAGAAAGAAGAAAAGTCAACAAGAAACAAAGTAAATGGAGAAATAGATCATGATTATTGACTAGGAACTTACTCATATGAATGCGTCGTTTTTAAGTTTATTTTTAAATTTCTTAAGAACTGCAAAACATTGAAAAATGGCTTCTGTGTTCCTTTCACAAGACTTTCCCAACAGTGCCATCTTCAATCACCATGGTGTATATTCTAAACCAGGAAACAGATACACAATAGTGTTAACTATAAACTTATTTGAGTTTTGTAAATTTTGTCATATACTTGTTTTAGCATGTATTGCTATGGGATTATATGATATGTATAACTTGTGTAAAATCTACCAAAAGCAAGATACATGCCATCCATCATCACTCAGAAGCCCTGTTGTGTTACAGTCAGCCTATACATGCTATCCATCATCACCAAGAAACCAGTTCTGTTGTGTTACAGTCTCTCCACCCTGCTCCAGATACTGGTGTGTATGCCACTCTTAAGGTTTTGTCATTCTGAGATTGTTCCATAGGTGGAACCATACAATACATAATCATTTCAGATTTAACTTTTCATTCTGAATAATATCTTGTTGAATTCATCAATAGTTCATTCTTTCTGTTGTTGAATAATCTTCTGTTATACCACTGTTCTTTTACTCATTCACCATTAGAGAAAAATCAGTGTTCTTTTCAGTTTGGAGCTGTTACAGAAAAAGTTTCTATGAACATTCTTTTGTAGAATTTTGCATAAATAAGTTTATGTCTTCTTCCTTGAAAATATTATATGGAGCTCAAGAAGTTAGACACAGCCAACATTTTATTCTCTTCATATAAAATACTATATCATCCCAGTCAAACAACTCCAGTGACAAACAGAGCAATGGTTACATGGGCCATAGGTATTAATCTGGAGTGTAGGTTCACAGGGGTAGGCATGAGGCCAAAGGACACCCTCTGGTGTTGGATCAGTCCTGAAGTCTAGGGCCAGCCTTGTCTGAGGTCCATGGACACTGATCTGATTCCAGTGCTGAGAGTTTTGTCCTGATACTGGAGATGGAATGTTCAGGCCTGGGGTTTGAGTCATAAAGGCTGGTTTAATTTAAAATTTTGTTGGAGCATGTTCTCACTCCACCTTCCTGTCCCCAGAAGGATATTCCTAATTGTCTATATTTTTAAGATTTTGAAGCATTGATGTTTATTTCTCCTTAATCTGATAGAATCCACCAATGGAACTGCCTAAGCCTGAATTTTTCACTGGACAAACTTTTTTGATTGCTAATTAGGTCTCTTTCCTTGTTTTAGGTCTAGTAAAATTTGTGTTTCTTCTTGAGTAAATTTGTTAATTTTATCTTTCAAGAAACATGCTTATTTCACCTGGCTATCTAATTTGTTTGTGTTTGACTATTGATAATATTCCTCCATAGTCCTTTTTGCTCCTGAGAGGAGTTTAGTAATTTCAATTCTCTCCATTCTATCTTCATGAGTTTTGCTAAAAATCAACATTGATTTGTTCAAAGAACCAGTGCTTGCTTTCATTAACTTCAAGTTTGCTTGTTTGTTTTCAATTGTGTGCACATATATGGGGGGGATGATTAAAAATGCTGTGCCTTTCGAGGCCAGAAGAGGACATTGGATTCCCCTGAAGCTGGAGTTAAAGAAGTCTGTGAGCCTCCTGAGCTGGGTTCTGGAAACTGATTCAGGTCATCTGCAATAACAGTGTATGCACTAATCAGTCAATGATCACTTCTTTGCTTTCCTTGTTTTTTTCTTACTTTGCTTACTTCAATTCGAATCTCTATTCTTATCTTCCTTTAGTTGATCTGGGTTTTCATTTATTTTTGTTCTTCTTACTTCTTAAGGTAGAACATAAAAAGTTATTTATTGATATATTTCTTCTTTGATCAAAAACCTCAAGTAAAAGAATAAAAGACTCAAGAATGATTTTAATAAGGAAAATTAATAAGGACACTGTGTTAATAAGGACACTGAATGTATGAGAAGGAACCAAACAGAAATTCACAAGATGGCAGGTTGTGCAGAGGTGTATGGGTATGGCCTTTAATTTCTATTCAATTTACAGTTTACTTCATTTCTCCTTAGCTGAGACCATCTTTAAAAATCATTCTCAGATGACAGTCAGGTTTGTAGATATACTCTACTGAAAATCCAGACAATTTTATTTATTCATTATATTGACATAGGAACAATAAATAAATTACTGGTTATTCATTTCACTTTTGGACTCCAGCCCTACTTTTCTAGCCACTTAACTGTCATTAATGTTTTCCTCAGTCCTCAGGACAAGAGGAAGGAATGCTATGGAAGTGTGAAGATGATGGGAAATCCTGAGGTTCCTGACAATTCAAACACTGGCTACTCTCATGACAGAGGAAAGTGCGTGTGAATGTTCTCCAAAGACACATGTCCTTTCTTGGATTAATACATATTATCTAGATATCATCCATGAAGGTAGAAACCTAGTTTCTTTCTGTCCTTGTCATTCTTCGCTTATCTGAGGCAAGGAGATAGGTTGTTCATAACTGCCCACTGCTTCAAACCCTGATGAAGAAGAGATTGTTCTTTCTGCACTGGATCGTTAGTCATTAGTAGGCATCCTGTGGGCATTGGCTAGGTTCCATGAAGCCGAGGCTTTGACTTGGAACAACAACTGGGCTCTTTCCCTTGTTTATTACCTTTATCACTTAGGCAATCTGTCCACACTGAGATCTCATTTCTCCAAATCTACTGCTCACTACCAGGCTAACTGACCTATTCAATAAGGTCACTGTGTGAAAACATTTCCACCAATGAAATTCTTTTTCTGTGTCCCTTATGAAGAATACATTTATTTCCTAATTTTTATTATGTGTCTGTGCATATGCACAGTTGATTGTATGCATGCGTACATGTGCACACGCTGCAAAGCACATGTGGAGGTCAGAAGACAGCTTTGTGGAGTCAGTTTTCTCCCTCCTTCCACTTCCACCTTTTTTTGAGTCCCAGGAATTGAACCCAAGCCACAAGGCTCATAGGGCAAGTGCCTTTATCCACTGAGCCCTCTCACCAGCCCTAGATCTATTTAAAAATAACAAACAAGAGCAATCAAAATACAACTATTCATCAATGGATGAATTGTTGATGAAAAATGTAGTAAGTATACACAATGGAATTTCCATTCAACTGTAAGGAAAAACAAAATCATGAAACTTGCAGGTAAATAGATGGAACCGGAAAAATTATACTGAGCCAAGTAACTCAGTCCAGAAAAACAAACCTGCATGCTTTCTTGCATATGTAGATCCTAGCTCCCAATCTTTAGATTTGTGTGTTTAACTTGGAAAACCTGTAGAAGACAGGAAATGGGCCTGCAATTAAGAGTACATACCGATTTTGGAAAGGACCTGAGTTTGTGTCCCAGCACCCATATCAAGCAGCTCACAACTACCTGTAACTTAAGCTATAGGGGATACTACACCCTCTTCTAATTGACACAGGCACCTGCACACATGCGTGCATGCACACACACAAATATTTTTAACAGAATCCAGGAAACTAGTGAAGGGTCATTAGGGTGGAAGATGCCTTAAGGGAGTGGGATAGAAGAATATAGGTGCTATGAAGACAGAGTGGGGGAAAATGACAAGAAGGGGTGTTAAGCAAGGATGAGAGTAGGGAAATGAAGAAGGGAGGGAATAAGGAGGGAGAGTTAATGAAAGTGAAAGGTGCATTGAAAAGTCATATGGAAACGTGATATTTTGCAAGAAAACTGAAAAATAAAAGAGTTAAGGAGAATGTGCTGACCCAGTGCTCACCCCTAAACACACAATACAGCCAGTGGAATCATGATCTCACAGCAACAGAAGATACCTGTGATAGGCCTAGACAACACTGCCTCTGTCAATGGCCAACCACAGGCGAGGAAGTAGCCCATGTGGTCCTACCTTTCCTAGCTGAACTATGGACTTCTAATAGAGTCTGAAGAAAGGACAGTCATCATCTTCAAGTTCTGAGCCCACTGGTGAGACCATCACGTTCCAAACCAATGATAACACAGATGGCCCTGGTTAAATCAGTGGGTCACAAAACAAAACAAAAAGACATGAATGTGGGAAAGGGCTTTGTAGGACAGAGGGTAGGAGTAATAAGGGTTACAGGGGGACAAAAGAGGGTACAGGTGACAGCAATAATTGCATACATATATATTTGCCAAAGAAAAAAATTTAATAAATGATTTAATTTGGGAATCTTATTATTTTGGCTATTTATTTCTACTTTTTACATTTATTTATTTATTCTGTTGAGGAGAGGAGAGCATGTGTATATGACAGCACATTTCTGTTGGAGGAGAGCCTGCAGAAGTCAGTTCCATACCTCTGCCAGGTGGATTCTGAGGATTGAACTCAGTTCATCAGGCTTGACAGCAAGCACCTTACCCACTGAACCATCTTGAGAGTCTCCTGGATCTATTTTTTAAATACAGATGAGATGTGCCAGAAACAGATGAACACATTTGTTTCTTCCAGGATGTGAGAATTTATTGAATAACTATAAATTCAGAAGCTACAACAGTTTCTGTGGCTTTAGTTCACCAAGGATTCCTAATTTCACTGGCTATTATCAATCATATTTTCTTTTATTCTAATCTTAATCACTAACATTAAGAGTGTGTGTGTGTGTGTGTGTGTGTGTTACAGAATGGCTACAAAAGGGTTAAAAGGTCTCCAGGGATCATACAGACTGCACCTAAGACAGGAAAAGAGCTGATGCACACCCAAGGAAAAGTCTCTGTAAGAGACCAGATAAGTAATTATACTCGTATAATTACTAGCCAGGCACGGTGGTTCATGTATATTCGCAGAAGGGTTTAACATGTGAACCCTAAATGATGACACTTTAAGGCCTTAGTAGGAGAGTGGGTATTCCCAGGGAAACAGTCACCTGGTGTTTATCTCTCTTCACCCTGTTTGGAGATGCCTGATGCAGAAGTTTAATTTTAGTTATATTTAAAATGATTGTTTCGTGCATTGTTGAGTGAAGGACTGCCTAGGCCTTGGCATTTGTATTGTCTGCAGGTGTTGGCTTTATGTAAAAAGTGTTCGACTGCTCATGATCCACATGTGCTATCAATAGAACACCTGAGGAGCTTAGGTATCAATAAAACCCCCTGAGATGTGACACTCAGGGTTCCACTTTGCAATATGGCGCTGGCCATTATATTGGTTCTGGCCGGGCTTGCGCCTATGAAAAAGTGCCTCTGTGTCTTCTTGGCAAGCCGCCACAGTAGGCACACTACCACAGATGCCAGCTAGCTCCTTTGACTTATAATAATAATCTCTAACTAGCGTGGATCTGTACACCTAGTGTAGAGCTCTGCTCACTTTGTTATGGTTATGCCCTACTACAACACATTTCCTTCCAGTGGCTAAGTCTCTTCCCTGTCGCCTTTCCCTAAGCCTAGGTATAGCTCCTCTCCTTGGACCTCTGCAATGAAAACAGAATAAGCCACCATTTCACTCCCACTTGCCGAGAGAAAAAAACAGAAGACTAGAGTGCGCGATATAGCGTCTCACATCTTCAGGTCCTAGCCTCTGCATAGGAGGCAAATCCAGCCACATTTCCCTAATCTTTCCTGACATCAGGAAGAGGGATAAGTTTATCTCTCTCCTCATGGAAGCTCCCATCCCAACTACCAAGAAAGGGAAACATTTCTCTGTCTCTCACCTCCATTCCCAAGAAGCACATATTTGCTAAGACTCTAAGCCTTCCTATGTTCTAATTCTTTGTTTTTTATATTCTTTCAGCATTAATAGGTAATTTGGTGTAGATCACCCTGAACCCAGCTGATCCAACCCCAATCTATACTGTGTCTTTTCACAGTGTGGTATAATGACAAGACTACAGAGCTGGCATGATTAGAATAAATCAAATTCAGGGGTTTCCTAGCCAGTCTCTCTTTCCCCAAGTTACAAAGAAAAGAAATTAGAGTCATTGAGCTTTCTAGGATCAGGGTATGCCTTTCAGTGACCTCCTCGGTGTCCCACCCCTAACTCTTATTGAAGAAGCCCAGCCTCACCAGTGTATAAATACTGACGCTTCCTGCCCCAACCTGAACCTTTCTGTTTCCAAAATGGGCAAGCCTCACTTAATGGGATGTCTCATCTTACTCTCCTATTTGAGGGGTGAGTCCTGAGATTCACCAATTGGTGAGATATGTCCAGGATCAAGGAATGGGTTGAGAACTCCCATGATGAAGGCTGGGTGCTGCAGCCAAGCAGGAACAGCAACCCCTGTATGCCATGCCTTCCACCCACATCCATGAGGTCAATGGGGACCTTAGCCACAGCCCTTTTGCTCATAGAAGGAAGTAGACAATTTGCTGAAGAGATTCCTAGAAAATATGAAATGGTGGGTGGAAAATTATACTCTGCAGAAAGTATGATTTTTATCTTTTTGCTTTTTCCACAGCTCTCTCTGGGTCACTTCAAAGTGATATTAACAACTGTGAGTAGAACACGGATGTCAGAAATTAAGAAGAAGAAGAAGAAGATGGGAGAGTCTGGGATGAGTGGAATGTGGGGTGGGCACTGGGGGCTCAAAGTAAAGCACAAGTAGACATAATTCCCACATGCAGCAGACTCCTCTGGCAGGATGCAGCCAGGGTGTGAGCTGTCTTTAAGGCTAGCAAAGCACTGCAGCAGCAATTGACAAACCTAAAAGAAAAGGTAAAAACAAGAAACTAGAAAAGTGGAATGTGGAGTTCACAGAAACCAGGCGGCCAAATAGAGTGTAGCAACCTCATGAATTTCATAGATTTGTTCTCATTGTCAGATCTCGGGTGAGACGACCACAGTGGTTGGACTAAAGGAAGAGAATGGAATAAAAGCTATGTGCATTATCCCCTTCCTTCTGGTCTAGGCTACCACCCTTAGAGCAGGCAGAAAAATCTGAGGAACCCTAAAGAGATGGAGAGGATAAAAGAAAAAAGTGATTCAAGACGCCATAGGCAACTTCAGGGCAATAGAAAAAAACAGGCAAAACTCCAAGCTAGAGAGCAGAGTGAGCCCTGAGGGGAAAGAGAGGGCAAGAGGGGGGCGAATCTCAGACAGAAGTGAAAGCTTGTTCTCTTTCTCTCACCTGAACAGCAGAAAAAGTACTTGTTCAGGAAAATAACAATGGTGAGTACAGAAACCCTCGCCTTACCATGTTGGTGCGAATATGTCTCTCTTTTCTGTATGCCTCCCCCTTCTATCTCTGCCTGTCTTCCAAGCTGAAGCTTCCGAGATCATGAACCCCTGTCACCCTCTTGGTGTAACCCATTCTAGAGGTGCATGCCCATGGTTTGATGCAGTTTGGTGTTGGTGGAGGGGGATGACACTCTGACAAAGCCTTCCAGCTCCAAGCAGGCTTCAAATTTGAAAGGGGGATGGGGGAACAGGCTCTTTTCTGGAAGTATCATCTTCTCTCGCATCTCTCTTCAAGTTGTGGAAATTGTCCAGTGTAGAATGTGCCACCTCCAGTTCCCTGGAGAAAATTGTTCCAGAGGAAGAGGAATATGTACGGCGACAGCAGAAGAAGCCTGTATGACTGGGAAAATGTTCAAAAGTAAGCACTGGGGTAAGAAAGTGGGGAAAAAGAAAGCGGGATGTGTGGGCCTTGGAAATGAATGAAGGAACTTCCGGCTACTACAGACAACCTCATTCCTAAGAAAGCTGGCAGTATCACTCCCATAATGCACTGCGTTGAAAAAGAAATAGAGGTGGCCTCTGAAGCAGGGGTAATACCCGAGGCAACATAAAGAAGCCTGAAGAAAACAGAGGGATCAGAATGTGGGTGAGACTGTGGACATAATACTCATCCTCTGGAGAGCAGCTAGTTTGTAATGAACGCAGCTCTCTGTGTACCTGCCTGGGCTTTTGTATGAGTCGTTTTACACTATGGAAATAGAAGGGCACTGTCAGCAATTTGCGCTGGTTATATCTCTTTGTGAATAAGATCAGACATAGTTCCTCTTTCCCTACTCTCCCTCGGTGATTTTGAGCCTTGATTCTCTGTAGAAACCTCCTGCTGTGGTAGTTCCTGATGCACTTCTCTCCCGACCTTCCTACCTCTAGTAAAGTCTTAAAACTGCTCCACCATTGCTTTTCTTTTGGGCGGGCCCCCAACTTCCAACTCCTTCCAATCCTTCACTTCTGAATAATGGAACCTGAACTCCACATAGTGATTTCTGTGTGCCTGCGTGGGTTGGGGAGAAGCTGATGTACAGAAGCTTCTGCCAGACTTGCTGATCTGTTCCTCCTCTTCTGCAGGGGATGGTACCCTCTGGTTAATCTTCAGGGGCTGCTTAAAGAACTGTGCTAATGTGAATAAAATCAGGTGGGGCTCCTATCTGGTGGACTTCCGATGCTGCCGGGGCTATGACATGTGCAACGAAAAGTTTTAGACATTTCTGGCTCTCCTGTGCTCCAACATCTGGGTGATGGCATAGCCTCTCCACAGCGACGTCCTGGGGATAACACTACAGAGAAGAACTGCAAGCACGTGGCTTTGCCTTCTACATGTAAGAAGAAAACCACTTTTTCTAAATTCGCTTCCTGTTCCCAACCAATAAAAAGTTAATAAATAAAATCTTCTTACCAAGATGAGCACATGCTTGGGTTGTTCGTAAACCTAGTAAGGTAGGTTTAACAGTGGATAACCAAGTACTAAGGACAAGAAGAATAATTAAAATACAAAAGATGGCTCATTCTTTTCCCTTCTATTCTGAGGCAGAGTTTTTTTTTTTATTACCATGTAATAATTGTACATACTAATCGGCTTTGTTATGATGTTGCCATATGTGTATATGATGTATTCTGATCATATTCACATCATGACTCTCTCTTGTCCTCCACTCCGCTGATCTTCTTCTCAACTAGACCCCCTCTTTTCCACTTTCATGTCATGTGCATGTGTGTGTGTGTGTGTGTGTGTGTGTGTGTGTGCAGCCCAGTGAGTTCAATCTTAGGAGAGCGTCTGTGAACGGTTATTTACAGGCATGAAGAAAATGTCTCTCTCCAACAACCATTAAACTTATGAATCCTCAAAAAGGGGTGGGGCTTCATGAGCCCCTCCCCCAGGCAAGCACAAGCGCCTGTGAGTTTCAAGAGCACAATGGTCTTATCGTCCCCAGAAAATAGCATTTCACAGCACCCCACCCCAGCCTTGAGCCTCTCTGTTCTTTCCAACCTCTCTTCTTTCTGGGATGTTCCCTGAGCCTTGAAAGTGATGATGCAGATGTCCTATTGGTAGCTCTCCTATGATGAGTTAAGAGCCTCTGCAGCTACCACTCCCCACTGCAAAAAAGAAGCTTCTCTGATAAGAGCTGGCAACAGCACTAATCTACAGAGACAAACACAGTTATTTAGAAGTCGACCTGACAGGCACATCATATTTGTTTACCAGACCAACAGTTGGGGCTTCCTCACTAAGACCTATAACCTCCCCCACTACGGCTACAGATTTTATTAATTATTTTTCTTGTTTTCTTCCCTGCCTCTTATTCCACTTCAATTAAATCATATACCACTGGCCTCCTGAGAAAAGATGTACATGGTGAAAAAGAAAATCAGTAATTGGACTTTTTCTTGGATTTTTGTTCATCGATATCTCTGCCAGACGGAGAGAATGGTTAGGGTGCAGAAAGGAACCTGTACTAGAGACACAAAGAGAGAAGGGTCTTCTGCCCTCTGTCTTTAGGACTATGGTCTGGAGATGGGATTGTACGAGGAGTCCATGGGATTCTGGAGATTCCCTGGCACCCACTTCGCTGGAGAACTCTTTAGAGAAGGCAGGGAACAGCTGCAGGGTGCTTCTACGGAGTTGGTACCAACAAGCATGAGACCCAGTACTGTGGCCACTGAGAGCTGTGAAGTCAAGGAAGCTCTCTGGATCTGGCTGATAGATGCCCCATGGCTACATAACCCTCCCAACCACTTCCATCTCTCAAGCTTTCCATGATGTGTAATTCTAGCATACTGGGGGAAATGGGTAAAATGAATGTGTTATGGAGATGGAAGCTGATTCCACACTCCTGACTCCTCTTCCACAGGATCCACTGAACATTGAAGAGAGAGATTTGATGGAGACATCTCATTTAGAGTTGTGTGTACCTCTCTCCCTCTCTCTCCTCTCTCTCTCTCCTTCTCTCTTCTCTCTCCTCTTTCTCCTCTCTCTCTCTCTCTCTCTCTCTCTCTCTCTTCTCTTCTTCTTCTTCTTCTTCTTCTTCTTCTTCTTCTTCTTCTTCTTCTTCTTCTTCTCTCTCCCTCTCTCTCTCTCTCTCTCTCTCTCTCTCTCTCTCTCTCTCTCTCTCTCTCTCTCTCTCTCCCCAGTGTCTGACTATGAGAGTCTGTATTTGTTCCCATGTGCTGCAGGAGTGAGCAAAAGATGTTAGTTTAATAACCCATGCATCCAACTCGGTGGCTATTTAGTATCTATATAGTGTGTGGACTCTATCTAAAAAGAAAGATAACTTTATGGCTTTGCCTAATAATGCTCATTTATCCTCCACATAAAGACTTTTTACCCTTTGCTTAAATAAGAGGAGAGAGTTCCAAATTTATTTTGATCTTGGAGTAATAGCCCAGACATTTATTTCTGTGCCAATGGTAAATATTCTTCAACTTATTTAATTCTACTTATCAACCAACAATTCTTACATGAAGCAGTAAAGAGATGTAGAAAAGACAGACTTCATGTCAAGAAACAAGAGATGTGTGCATAGCTGCCCAGGGTTTGTTTGAACTGACAAGTGATATTTATAACATCCAAGCCTGTGTTTTGGCCTCTCTTAAATAGAAAGTTCTGGGTAGTTTATCTACCTGGAGGGATTATATGAGTCTTCCTTCTTGAAGCATTCAAGTCTTCAGTAGCTTTGCTGTTTTCAGTTCCAAAGTTTCATGAATATTTTAATTGACACTTCTATATGGCAGGCAAAGTCATCCCTGTAGACATCAGCATTAATTTTCCCAGTCAGGAAGAAAACCTCCATTCTTATTATTTCAATGACATAAGGAGCTCCAGTTCATCAGAGTAACTTCAAAACCTCAGAAACATCTATTTGCTGACAAATAAAAACACTATGAACAAGAGAATCTATTCTCATTTCTAATCTTGATTCCTTGCCTGTGCTTTCTGCCTAGGAAAAAGCAGAGCCAGATATTATTGACTAATCTTAGAGCATATGTTACAACCCATATGATGAGGAAATTATTGTACTGCTTGATTCCAAATCACAGTTTAACTGAGATTTTATTGACACTCCCTCATCATGTCAGGCTAGCTGCTGGTGGTAATAAGATATATGGGAAGATAAATATCCTTTATGGCCATGGACCCACTAGTATATTGTCTTTGTAATGAAATTGGTTCTTTGCTTGGAGAAAGTTCTATGTGTGGTGCCTTGGCAGACAATGAGACTTTTTGTAAGCCTACAATAATGGCATTGGAAGCACCACTATTACCAGAAACAGTCATATCCAAAATGTGTGTTTGTTCAAGTACAAATAAATTCTACCTCCAGCCAGACTGTTAGCAAATGACACTGAACTAATATAGAGCTATTCAGATGAAGCAAATCACCAATTGTTCTGTTAGAAAATTTTTCTTCATCATTGTGTTTCAGGGACATTTTTATCAGATTTTGATGTTTTAGCCATAATTGACAGAATACTTGTAAATTCCAATTGCCTCCTTTCAAAGCAGTTAGCCATGAAAATCAACAAATTGGGAGACTGCGAACATGTCATGGAAGGGAGAAAGTAAACAGAAGAACCACCTAGGTGTTCATGCCAAGAACTTTGCATTGGTGACCTGTTTGAGTCTTTTAACTTCCTGCTCATTTTCCTGTAAGAATTGTTGATTCACACACCCAATATTAGGGCTCAGTGACCTAGAAGAGCCAGCCGATGGTAAGCAGCTTTGGTATCATGTCCACCTAATGACCCACAGTTAGAGGAACTAAATCAGTGAGTGATTAAATTAGTTGCCAAAACCATAAATGTAGGAAACACCAGGAATTTGACTCACATTTAGGCAAGTCTAGAGACTTCCCTAGAAAATGACCATGCTACAAACAACTAGGAAATGCATTTGTAATTAGTATAGAAAATATATGAAATAAAACAAAGAGAGTACACAGTAAGTCACAGGAAAGATCTTCAAAAAGAAGTTTACATTTAATTTAGAACTGTGGATTGACCTGCTAAGTGAAGATGAGGGGGAGAGAGTGAGGAGGAGTCATATAAGGAGAGTGCATCTTCTCCAGGTAAAGAGAAAACTGTGTGGATCATCTAAGCAAAGTCCTTTTCAGGACAACCATCTAGTGTTCTCTCATTTGTTACACTGAATTCAGTGATTTTTTTTTTCCTAGCACTTAGGAAATTGTCATGACTCTTGGAGTTTTAGACATTTCTGTCTTAGGTTGAGGATTTGGCTTTCTGTTTCGGGATAAAATAAACTCTTTCTTCTTTACAGAGATGAGTGAAGTAGTGGGGAAGGAGGACTCTGGCAGGTCAGAGATGAAGAAGTAGCATGGTTTCTGTCCCTCCTTCTTAAAGTCAACCCTGGAGAAATTCTGAAATTGAGTTACTGTGAATCAACCCACCTTCAATGACAGAGACTGCTACCATGTCTTTGAAATCACACAGCTGAACTAACGTTTGCTTTTCTAGTACAACACTGAGACCCAAGTTGTTTTCTGATGAATTGTCAGTTTCTTGGTTAAGGGTTTTCTTGGCATGCTATTCTTCTTCCCTTGTTCGTAGTGTCCTGAGCAGATACTCTTTCTCACTGGACCTGGACAAACATTTCAGGTTGTCCTTGGTGTTAACAGAATACTTGTATGTTCTCCTTTCTTTCCTTTTCCACTCCCCTCTACATAGGATATAACTGAAATCTTCATTCCTGGTTCCCCTTCCCTACTTGTAACTGAGGGCTGTTCTCCTGCCCTGAAAACTGTTTTCTTGCCCTACACTGGAGTGCCACTTGTAACTGAATGTTAATATAACTGATTTTTGTTGTCTTGCCCCAACTACTACTCTGACAGATCTTAACTTGTAACTAAATCCCAACTTGTACAGATTCTCACTATCTGTCTGATCTGAGAGCACTGAACTATCATGTATTATCCTCTATTGTACTAATTCTGCCATCACTGACTTTTTGTGAATGAGGTGGACCTTTTTTCTGGCTCCTCTACTTTTTCTCAACCTTGTAAAGCTGCTAAATGACATTGTTCTATGGTCATGTCAACAAACAGAATCTGTTTATTTTTTTAATTCAGCATACCAACCCTCACCAAGGAGCTGATTTCAGATTATATTTATTCCTCCAGCACTATTCTGCTGTTCCATACTGGTTCCTTCTTCTCGCCACTTAGTTAACCACTGAAGCTCAAGTCCAGCCTCTAGTATAGCTGGTATTAACCCTTTCCAATCGAATGGGACCATCAGGTGGTACAGTGCCCAGTTATTCAGCACCTGCTCTACATAGGGTGAATGCATATCATACGACACTACAACTTCCTTCAGTCACCTTAAATCACTCATTTTTGTCAGATGCCATTTTATTTCATTATAACCTTGGAGATCATCCCTATTGTCTGGAATTCACTGGCTCACTACTAGAAATGCTGAGGATGATTTGTGACCCTTCCACCTCAGGTGGATTCATTGAGGATTCACGATTAGATACCTCTTTTGAGAAGTGCTGCCTTATCTGATCATTTTGCCTTGTAAACTCTTCCTTATTTTCCTAACAGGATCATGTCTCACTATGTAGCCTAGCCTAGCCTTGGACTTTCGACCATCCTGCCTCAGCCTACAGAGTCCTAAAATTCTAAGTGTGTGTCACCACTCCAAGCTGTATGATCTATCTAATTTATCTAATATCCAGAACATTCCTGTTCTACGGTCATAGCACATAGTTACCTGAAGAAGTGGAGGCAGGCATGAGAAAAGCCATTTAAATTTTGTACTTGCCTTTTTCCCACACTTCAGTGAGACTCTACTACTTTGATACCTTTGATGAGAAACTTAGCACCATCCACACTAGATTTTTTAATGCCAGACTGCAAAGGAATTTTATTAGGCAAGGTGGTCTTTATATGCCTACCCTTCAACTCCAAGATCTATAGATTATTACATTTTAGGAAGTCTGTGTCACCCCAATGTGACTTCTCTTTAAATGGTCATCATTATGACTATAACAGAGGAGAGTTGTTAATGATTCATGCAGCAAAATTCATTATCTTGTGTGTGTGTGTGTGTGTGTGTGTGTGTGTGTGTGTGTGTGTAGTGTATGTACACGTGTATGCGTGGGTTCACAACCTGTGCATGCTTTGAGGGCTTCAGGTGTCCTGCTCTATTATTCTCTGCCTTATTACCTTGAGACAAAGTCTCTCACTGAACTTGGAGGCAGTTGGCTGGTGGCCAGCAAGCCCCAGCGAGCATTGCCTCTATCCTTCTCTAATGGGGTTATGTTTGTATGCACAATCACAACTAGCTTTTTACATGGGTTCTGGGAATTTGAACTCAGTCCTCATGTTTGCGTAAGTGCTCTCACCCAAAGAACCACCTGCCCAGCTATCACTGGCTGTTTCTTAAAAATTTTGAAATTGTCTCCTTAAAGTTTACTACACTCCACTTTCTTAATTCACCAAGATCACTGGACTTAGCTCTGAATTTCTACCCTATCAAAAAATCCATTGTCAAGTAGAGAGTATGGTAACTCCAGGAAAATATGAGCCCATAGACAAAGATATAGATCACATGGTTACAGCTATGCCAAAGAAAACCAGATTTAAGCTACATAAACTCTCTGAAATCAACCCATTCTAATCCTAGCAGGGATTTGAGACCAAAATGATATTTGAAGAAAATACAGATGCAACATCAAAATGTTCACAAAAGGAACAGATGAGAATATTTAATATACAATGTAATAAATATGGAACACAATAGATGATACTTGAGAGTGGACATTAAAAGATGAACAAAAAATTAGACTGGTGGAAAATCAGAATAAAGTACTGACCATTCCTGATTACCATTAGGAGGAAGACAACTCAGACAGAAGACATTCCACTATGCCCTGACTCTTTGTGCCTTATTGTCTGCTCAGATTTTCTGTTTCCTCATGACTCAGACCTTGTAGGCTGTGGTGTTTCCAGGAATCTGTCCATTTATTCTGGGTTATCTGACATGTTAACATTGCTCATAGCGTTTTGCTTTTTCAAACATGTGTTTCTTGGTATATGACCTTTTCAGTGTTTTTATTTCTACCTGACAGGTGAACTGGTCTGTCCAGTGAGTTAAGAAATCTTAAGTGTCAATGGCCTCAGAGCAATAAGGAAGTACTGTGAGATTTCTCTAGGGCTTCCTGTGTAAAGGGTGGAAACATGGAATGAGGAAGCAATAGGGTTGTGTTAGTTGGAAGGGCAGTTTCTCCGAACTGAGCAGCTTCGGGCTATCTGACCTTGTCCATACTCTGTCCATTAAGACCAGAGCAGAAACGGATCTTTTTAAAAGGTGGGATGCTTTGTGTTTCCAGCCAGCATCCAGGGGTCCACTTACTACACATACCGTTTTGTTTTTTCAAACATATGTTTCTTGGTATATGACCTTTTCAGTGTTTTTATTTTTCTAGCCTATCTCTAAAATTGTTGCTTTTATTTTTCAGAAAGCAAGTTCTGGGGCTGGAGAGATGGCTCAGTGATTAAGAGCACTTGCTCCTTTTCCAGGGAGCCTGTGTTTGGTTCCCAGTACCCATCCACATGACCAAAGAAAGACACCTTCTGAATATTTTTAACTGTTTTCAATTTATTTATTTTGATGTGTATATGTGTTTGTATGTCTATGTGTGGGCATAGTCACAGTACTTGTGGAGAGTTCAAAGGACAACATTTTTGGAAGTTAAATCTCTCCCTCCACCTTGTCTTTGACGCAGGGTCTCTCTCTGCCACTGCTGTACTGAGTACTCTTGAGTACTGTTATCTGGACTGAGAGCTTTTCTACTGGTTCTCCTGTCTCTGCCTCCCATCTTGTTGTAGCAGTGGTGGAATTACAAATGCATGCTCAGCTGGTTTTTACAGGACTACAGTCCCATTGGGAGGTTGCAATAGCTACTGTGTTTGCAACAGATGAGTTCTGTTCTGCTTTCAAAACTCAAGAAGTTGATGTCCTCACAGTTGGTCATACATGACAGTCTTGAATAATGATACATGCTCTGCCCTGAAGAAGGGAAAGAGGAAAACAATTTTAAAGGTTTTATTACTTCCTTCCATATTCCTGGTAATAATCCATCTTCAAATCCTCATAGTCTTCCTTTAATCATTGCTAACCCAGGAGAGGGATTTTATTCCAGAACTGATTAGAAACATCAGCTCCTCCTTCACTCAATGTTATTTTAGGGAAAGGTCCATCTTTCTACCCCTGTGGATGATTCCACAAATCATCAACTCCAGTCTCCCACGCATCCTAAGGAAAAAAGAGCACTACTATTTAAGAGGGAAGGTATGGTTATCTACCCATCACTCCATTCCCCATATTACCTTTTTGTGTGAGAACGTAAATGTTCTCAGCAGCACAGGACTGTCTATATTTCAATGTGCAGGAGCTCATGATATCGTAGCATAGCCCGAGATGATATTTCTTACATTTATAGCACATTGTTCGAAGAGCTGCCAGATACAGAAAGCAGTACTTAGCTGATTTGATTTGGAGAAAGTCTAAAAACTACAGCCTTCTCTACAGGAAGTTACTGTTGATCCATTGATGCTAACCTTCTCCCAATAGAACCCCTATAATAATAATAAAAATAATCTTGTTTTGCTTTGTTTTGTTTTTGGTTTTTGAGCAGAATCCTCTATGTAGCTTTGACTGTCCTAGAATTCTCTATGTAGACCAGATTGCCCTTGAGCTCCCAGAGATCCACCTGTCTTTGTCTTCCAAGTGCTGGGATTGTGCAAAAGAAGTTTACAGACACAAATCAAATATATATCATTTAAGGAGGTCAGGGTTCCTATAAAATTTATCCATAAGATTCAGGTAATAAATACCTTGTCTAGACTAAAATATTTGTCAATAATGGGTAATAGGAAACAAAGGGATTTTCACATCCTTACTAATAGAAAGAGAGTAAACATGACAGGAGAAGACTGGGCTCTAAGGATTTTAAGGTAATTTGGAGGGAGGTTTACACCTAAAACTGTCACAGATGGAGTGTTTATGGAGGACACCAGCCATGGTCATACCTTCTTCAGGTTCATGAA
The DNA here is from genome assembly GCA_026225945.1 of Cricetomys ansorgei. Taxonomy (NCBI): domain Eukaryota; kingdom Metazoa; phylum Chordata; class Mammalia; order Rodentia; family Nesomyidae; genus Cricetomys; species Cricetomys ansorgei. Next base: position 13,808,432 of record JAMJFZ010003914.1, on the reverse strand, counting down.
GGTCACCTGTGAAGAGAAGGAAAAACAATCTCCCTTGACACAATCTCACAGGCTCCTCCAGCCCCAATAGCCAGTTTTGGAAACCCATCCTTCCCCAGCATCTGACCACTTCTTAAGTAGCCACCAGATGCCTCTTTATTGTCAGGACTTACCCCAAACCGGACAGAGCAGAAAAATCATCCCCAGCACAAATAAAGCAAGCATTCTACAAGCCTTGTCTTCAGCAGCTTCCTGTAGAAAGTACTGGCTTTTTCTCTCTTGAGAAGAGAGGTTCACCTGTCCTTGGGCTATTCATCTAAATTACATCATCTTGAATTTTCCAGGACAGGCAGTATCTCTGTGTACCCAGGATCAAGTCATTATGTCTGATTCCCTCAGGACATACTCCTAAATCATAAAAGCAAAGTTGTGCCCTCCTCGATTCACCAAACCTGCTCCTACTTCCAGGTTGCAGGTCTTGACAAATCTTGATGTTGTTCCTTACAGCTTCCTTTGTCCCATCCTTAAAGGAGAGTGACAGCAATCCATTCTACCTACTGGCTTCCCTGCAGCTGCATTCTCCCTCTCTCTCTCTCTCTCTCTCTCTCTCTCTCTCTCTCTCTCTCTCTCTCTCTCTCTCTCTCTCTCCCTCTCTCTCTCTTTCCCTCTCTCTCTGTCTCTCTGTCTCTCTTTCCCTCTCTCTCTCTCTTTCTCTCTCTCTCTCTCTCTGTCTCTCTCTCTGTGTCTCTCTCCATTCACATACAATGATGGCATTAGATTGACCAACCAATAGCTTTCCTTTTTGCTTCCTCATTTCTACTCTTGCACCTTCATAGTAATTTTTCCAAGTAGAAGTCAGAGAGGCCTTAGTAAGTCTCAGGTTCTGTGCTGCTAATCCAAGCCATCCCATGACTTCTCAATATATTTAGGAAAAAATTCAAGACTTTTTGAGCTGACAGAATATTCCCTGGGTAAACTGAGTGACACCTCTCCATTGAGTCTTTTTCAGCCATATTCACCTTGCTGACTGAGGGCCCAACTCAGATGTCACCCGGTCAGATACAACAGCATTTCCTCAGCAGTCTATGTAGAACAGCACCTCTGACTCCCATCCTGTCTCACTACCTGAACTTGCACACCTGTTTCTTTACTTCTTGGCTCTTTCACTAGGACAAAGGAAGAGTTTTGTTTTATTTAGCATGGCCCATCCTTCACTTGGGGACTTTGAGTATAGAAAACATCTGATAAATACTTGTGTGATGAATGATTGACAGTCTTCCCACATCTACCTTTGCATTTATAGTTCATTCTTCATAGAGTAATCAGATTTACCAGGTGTTTTCTTTTATTTTGGAGATTATAGTATAATTATATTATTTTCCCCTTCCCTTTCCTCCCTCCAAACCCTCCCTCATATATACCCCTCCTTGCTCTCTTTCAAATTCATGGCTTCTTTTTTTCATCAATTCTTGTTGCATTCATAAATGTATATGCTTGTATAGATATATGATATAGATATAAGCCTAAGTATAACCTACTCATTTTGTATAATATTATTTGAATATATACTTGCTGATCTTTTGATATTGGGTAACCAACCAATGTGCTCTTCTCTGAGGAAGATTATTTCTCCCACTCTCAGCATTCCTTAGTTACCTGTAGTTTTTCACGTGGCCGGTGTTGTTGCCCCTAATGCCTTTATGCTTTGATATTCAAACCTCCTAATTGTTTGACTTCTTCCCCTCCTTGACAATTGGAACTTACCTTGCCCCCTGTGACATCCAGTCCCTACAGTGGCAGATAAACGACTTAACCAAGAGTACCACAATTGGGCTCTAATCCTATACCAAACTGTCTCTCAATTAGAGACTAACAATGATAATTATACATCCCCTTTTAGAATAAAAACAAAGGAGGGGTTGTGGGACTGTCCTGAAAACTAAGAGCAAGATGAAGTTGGCTTCGAACTCCACATCGTCCCTAGGGATGAAAATTCTTGATGTTTGGCCGCTCCTTGCATTTAGCCTGACAGCTTCACAGAAGCAAAGAAATGTAGTTGATGCTTTGTCCACCCTGTAGCTGGAAACACAGGGAAGCTCGAGCTCCACATGCAAATGAGGCTACTACCAGTATCCTTGCCTCAACCAATGGCCCCATTCTTGGGGTCAATGATCACTCCCCTGCCCACCCTGTAAATATACTCTAAGGCTGCATTAAAGTTGAGGCCGCCTGACAACGCACATTTCTCCCGAGTTCCTGTGTACTCGTTGACTCCTTAGGGTCCATCAAAGACAGGGTGAAGATGCCATAAGAACCGCGTGTCACTCACACTGTACTCCCCCGTGACTTTCTGCCTAGAGTTGGAGGACTGCAGGTGGCTCCACCTCTCCTCCGGGCTTGAAGCTGTGGCTGGGGACACGTGTGTGAGTGAGGATTTCTTTACAACAGGTCTGAGGCCTCATGAGCTTTCCCTGTCCACTTTGGCATGTCTATTGTTATGTTTCAGCTCATGTTTATGAAGTCATGTTTGTGACACTTTATATGTGTAGCTTCTGACAGTCTTAGGAAAGATAATCTCACAGCAAACTGCCTTTTCCTCTGACTTTTAACATCTTTCTGGCCCCTCTTCCTCAATGATCCCTGAGCCTTAGGTATAAGAATTGTGTTATAGATATATCCATGGGAACCAGACTCAACAAACCTTGCATTTTTGATTGGTTGTAGTTTTCAGTAATTGTCTCAGTCTGTTGCAAAGAGAAGCCTCCTTGAAGAGGAGTGAGGACTACACTTACCTATGCATATAAGGGCATATGTTTAGAGTCTATTTAAGTACTATGCTGGTTTAATAAAATGGTAGTTGCAGGTTCTCAAGATTTATGACTTCATTAGTCCTGGGTAGTTTCTTGGTCTCCAGTACTAGGCATGATTTCCCTCTTGTTGAGAGGGTCTTAAGTCCAATTAAAAGGCTATTTGTTACCATCAAAGTATGCATGCCACTGACTGCACCCTTAAGGTTATTGTGGCTACACTGGTCCTTGTTGTGGTTCATGGGCATCATAGCTGGGTAGGACTATTGGTTGCTTTACTCCTTTGGAAGTTTGCATGGTGCCTTCTGATATTAAGAGAGCTAGTCCTCATAAAGAAGCATTCACATCAGATCCAGCTCAGAGGCCTCTGGGCTATGTCTGAAGTGCAATAAGGACTTACCTTCCAACTCTGGGGGACAACCAAGGAAATAGCGACAGCCTTTATGTTTAGAAGGTCTCTTGAAAAATCCTGTCCAAAAACTAAAAAGAGAGCTTCTCATTCACGGTATTGTAGCTTTTGTTAGATTGTCCTTGTTTCTAGGAGAAAGTATTGTCATCCAAAATGAGAAAGTTTTATTTAAACTAAGTATGTATATTTATACACTGACTTAGGTATATTATAGGTTATTTGGTAAATAGTTTACAGTATGATTCCTCATGACTTTTTCAAATATCCTTACTGGTATTTTACTCTCCTTCTTCTGCATTTACCTTTTTTTCTCTTCCCTAGTTAGAGTTTCCCTTTCCCATTTCTCCAACCAGATCGTTTGTTCCCTGCTACTCCCCTCTCTACTGTTCTTCTGCCCCCTACCCTGGCAACGGTCCTTTTTACTTTCCTAATAAATATGCATATCAACAGATCAATGCGAAATAGTAAGTTAGTATAAATAAAAAGAAATATCTTGAAGTTTTAAGACTTTCTTAACTTCAGTTAATTACCATTTCAATTAAATAAAGGGTAATAAGTTAAGTGGAACTCAGCTTGTGAATTTTTAAGTAAAAATCTAACTCTATTACTTAATATCAGTTAAATATTATAACTAAACTTTCCAAGTAAGCACAAAGGAGGCGAATAATCAAGGTGCCATTTTTGCTTAACCAGTCAAGAGTTACCTCAAAGAGTGCAGGAAAAATGCTGTACTGACCAACCCAGAACAAAGTGTACTAAAATTCAGTCTCCAACTGTGCCAAATGCTCATCATTAGTGTGGCACATTTTGGTCTATGATTTGACATAATGTTAAGACAGATCATACTGTTCTGTTTATAAGCCAGGCAAACGTCCACACACAAAGAAAGTTGTCCTTGGGAAGAACTTTCAAGAAGTAGCCTACAATTCACTGAATAATATGAGGCTCTCCATGATGAGGTATTGGGTGATACTGAAGAAAAGAATATCTTAAACTATCACCTAATCCCATGATAGGTCCCTGGTTCCTATAATAGTAACAGTAATTGGGTACACTAAAAATGAAAACCACATTTCAGTCATGGCACCAATCTAAAACAAGCTGGCGAGCATGATAAACTTGCATAAACCATGCACTAGTTCAGTGTTTCAGAAATATCCAAATGTGTAGCCAGCACCAAATGGTAAATTACCCCACCCTCCACAGTCATCTCAATCCAACTCTAAAATATCACACATTGGGCCCTTATGTGAAATTTCTTACAAACAATCCAAGGGTCTTACACTGTCCAGTGTATCTATGGATGAAGAGAGGCCATCATGGACACAGAGTATCTGTCCATCTTCTACATCTTTAAGTATAAGATAATCAAATAGACCTGTAAAATATGTCCACACATTGATACTTCCATAATTTCATAGATATTCATAGTAAAACTCATATATTTGAGTAATTTTTTTGGCTTTCAAAAATTTCCTCACCATACTATAACACATTCTGAAAACAACACTTTTAATGCTACAAGGGTAGTCACAGGTTCCAGGGAATAATTACTCCTGTTTTCATGTCATTTATGAATTTGATACTTTGCATCTGTGATTTTCTACCAATTCTAAAGAATCACATAATGCTAGAGAATTGACCATGCATGTCTCCACAGGTGCTATAAAGTTAATAATGTTCCGTTACATTTTGGTCCTTCATTGAATTTTTCTTAGCTTTTGCACACAGCAGCCACATGCAAACATTAAGCCATTGGTCCAACTCCTTAGTGAATGTCTTCTTGCCGTGGATATCTATTCTAGTTCCTTGATGACTCCTTCTCCCCTTTTTCACTGCCCCCACCACTAGCTGTTTGTCTCCTGGCCACATCGTGTTCCTGGCAAAACACCAAAGAGCCCCATCTCTTTTACCATGGAACCTGGGGGGGTGTGGGGCCAGAAAAGGCCACAGGGAGGTATGGGGATCCTGGGCACAGCTCTTGCCCACTGCTGCCGCATGCCAGCCTTTCTTGTCTCTTACTCACTCTCTCCAACATTTTTTTCTTAATAAAACAACTGCACTCCAACAAAACACAAACAGTTGTATCAGAAGTACTGAGAAGCCCAGTCCAAAGTCTTCAAAACCTCTCTATTTTCAACTAAAGCAAAATGGAAGTCTAATTTCTTTCTTCACTCTGTATCTGCCTCTTTTTCTTTGGTGGTTATTTGCTTACTCCTGTGCATAAGTGTGTTAAACAGAGAATTAATCATTATCTCCGTTGATAAAGTCCAGGAACTACAGAGCCTAGCTGTATGAAGCAATCATCCATGAAGTTAAGGTTGTACCTTGGAACAGAAACAAGCATCTTTTGAGAACTAGTCCATCCCCTCAAGCAATAGGTTCTTCTTAGATCATCTTAGATCAACTGACCGATAATCAAGCCTGCCCAGTTAGACAGTTTAAATTTGTTTTCTATTTAAAAATAAAACTTCCGTCAGCATCTCAAATATAGACCTGTCACCAGCACACCTCTCTAATTGCTTCTACCAATGTGGCCACAATTATTGAATCTCTTCTCTCTACTCCTTGGCATTACATTAGTGAAATTTAAAATCATCTGAAAATTGATTACACTCACACACACACACACACACACACACACACGCACACCACACCACACCACACCTCTGTGTGCTCTCATTGATAGCTTTGTCATTTTTAGACTTCTACAGAAACTTAACCTAGTAGAGCTGCCTGAGTAACAGCCAACTTACTATCATACAACAATATAAAAACATAAATACATGCTGAAAATGCATAACATAGCCATGCATAGGGAGATTTTTTATTTTTTTCATTTATTGAAAATAGATTCTTTTCTCATACAATATTTCCTGATTACTCTCTACTCCTCCAAGTTTCTCTCCACTTCACCTTACCTCCAGATCCACTCCATTTCTGTCTCTCATTAGAAAAGAAAAAATGAAATATAACAAGATAAAACAAAAAACATCATATTGAAGTTGTATAAGACAACCCAACAGAAGGAAAAATGTCTCATGAGCAGGCACAAGAGTTAGAGACCTACTCATTCTCACACACAGGAGTCCCGTAAAAATACTAAGCTAAAAGCTATAATATATATACAGATGACCTGGTGCAGACCCACATAGGCTCTGTGCTTGCTGCTTCAGTCATTGTGAATTCATATGTGCCTTGCTTAGTTGACTCAGAGGGCCTTGTCTTCCTGGTGTCCTCCATCCCCTCTGGCTCCTACATTCTTTCCACCTTCTCTTCCTCAGGGCTCCCTGAGTTTTGTTGGGAGGGATTTGTTGGAGACATCTCATTTAGACTCTCTCTTTCTCCACATAATGTCTGGCTGTGGGTCTCTGCATTTGTTCTTATCTGCTGCTGGAGGAAGCTTCTCTGATGACTGAATAAGGCATTTTTCTTACATAGGGAGATTTTAAACACAAAGACTTTGCAGTTTTTATTTATCTATCATTTGTCAGTCTTTAAGTTAGACTGGTGATCTGATTTTCTTCATATCATTAAATAATCCTTAATTGAACATCTCCACTTCCAAAGACAGGACTCAGTACAAGGTAGAAATTTTGAATCTCAAAGGCATCATGCCTAGATAATCATAAGACTCTGAGAAGGCTGAGAAAGCAGCAAACTTAGTTTCAAATTGACCAAGATAAGTGTAGCAGGACACTATGAATAAGATGTTTATTCTACAACTTTTCTTATGTACAACTTTTCTTATGGTTTGCTCATTGTAAGCTAAGTAAAGCCAAAAGGGGCTGTAAAGATTTCTTCATTTCTCTCTTTCTCTTTCAAGGCTGCTAGAAGAGCAGTAAAGAGTTCTTTCTTTCTTTCTTTCTTCCTTTTCCTTTTCTTTCTTTTCTCTTTCTTGAGCTGCCATTTTGTTAAAAGATTCTAGGAAAAGACTGAGTTTTGTCTCACACTAAGATACAAAATGACACATAAATGATTACATGAAAACAATTACCATAAACACATATGAGAAACTGTTACTAAATAAGAATGTACTTTTAGTAGAAAAGACACAAAAAGTTCAGATCCCTGTATATTTGAGATGTAAGAAAGCCCTAGTGACTGGCAAAAGGTCAAGGGATGAAATTTGTTATATAGATTCAGGTGGTCAACTAGAATCTGGGAAAAACACTGGTTTTCTTTTGATTCTACGGATTCCTCATTTATTTTACCTCTGTGGAATAAGGTCTCCCAGCTAAGAGGCTCTAAAAAGACCCAAGCTACTAGGTTCAGAGCTTAGAAGATATAAAGGGCTGCCACTGAGCAGTCTTATAGGGTAATTTCATGGCAGTTGGCAGTTGGTAGTTGGTGAGTTGGTTTGATAGATGCTAGTGAAGCTCATTGTAAGCTAAGTAAAGCCAAAAGGGGCTGTAAAGATTTCTTCATTTCTCTCTTTCTCTTTCAAGGCTGCTAGAGCAGTAAAGAGTTCTTTCTTTCTTTCTTTCTTTTCCTTTTCTTTCTTTTTGGGTGGAATTGAAAACTCTCTTTCAAACCCACCCCAGGCAACTTGACTGTCTTTCAACAGCTTGAAAAAGTCTCAGATGAGGAGCTCAAAGGCGACACTAAGGTAGATTATTGGGGGTAAGTTTATTAGAAAGATTATTCATAGCATGGACAGGCAGACAATAGCATGTGTCTCTGAGGAGAGTTCAGGCCACAGAGACAGAGACAGACAGACAACACGGTGAGGGCTTTGAAGCTGATCAGACCCATAAGGTAGGAGCCACAATCCCTTCCTATACGAATATATATATATATATATATATATATATATATATATATATATTCAGCCCTATATATGGGATCCCTATATGAAGAGGTGGTGGGAAGCTTCACAGTATGAGCCTGCAGTCAGGATCTCTGATTCCCAAGCAGGAATTGGGAAAGAATTGTGCTGGATGTAGCCACCATTAGCTCCCTTTAACATTAATTCAGTTCCCCGGGCTAGAAATACTGGTACCTGGCAGTCTATTAACTAGAGCTGTGCTCTCCACAGGGCACTTGTCAGCCTCTGTCAGAGAGGATGCTGCAAGTCTTGAGGCCTAAGTAACAGTCTGGTCCGGATTCTAGTGTTACAAAGCTTAGGGATTAGCCTGCTTTTTTCTTCAAGATTTATTTATTTTATTTTATGAGTAGGAAGTGTTGCCTGAATGTATGTATATATCCCACATAGATTCCTGGTGCCTGTGGAGGCTGTAAGAGGACATCAGATCCCTTGGAACTGGAGTTAAGAATGGTTGTAAGCCAAAGGCTGGGAATTAAATCTGGGTCCTCTACAACCACCATCTAATGCTTGAACCTTTGAGCCACTCCGGGATTTGCCTTCTTGACTAGGGATGTTCTGGAAAATGTCATCTAGTTTCTATCGTTTTTTCACTGAAACATAGAAGAATATAAAAACTAGATTCAAAAGCTTCAAAGCCTCGCTCTTCATTCTTGAAGCTGCTGGAACCTGTTTCCTCTTGTTGGGACTTGAAGACTTATCTCTTCATAAGCAATGCTGGGAGAAGTGAGGAGATTGAAGCCTGGTGTCCTCCAAGGCAGAAGTTGTCTCCCAGCAAAGGGATTTCACAAGGCTCTCAGACTACATCTGACCACTTTGCAGGAAGGAAACTGAAGCCTGCACCATAATGGGTCAGTGTTGGGTAGGACCAAATCTTGGCCAGGACTGCTTAGATGTCCATATCCCCAGACATCCACTTAGACTTTAATCTCACATTAGGATCCCAAAAATACACTGGAGGGAGTCATTGGATCTCTTTGTCCCTCTCCCCAATGTAGCTACATTGAATAAATCTCACTTTTCTACTTTTTACTATTGATTTGGATGTTTTAATTGGCTTCTGACAGAGGAATGGCCAGCTAATGGCCAAACCTAGCTCTTTGGTGTGCAGACCCCCAAGTGTAGTAACAATAACTATGTAGAATTGATTTTTGTGTTACATTATAATGCAATGCAAGTAATTATATCACAAGATACTAACTATAACTAACTTGGATATGCATAAGCTATATGCAAATACTACACATTTGACATATTGAACATCACAGTTGTGGGTATCTATGGAGCTTCCTGGAGCCAATCTCCTCTTGATACTGGAAAACAACTATAATTAATATGATAAAGACTATATTGTAAAAAGAAGTTAACATGGTGGGAGCACTAACATTTTTTCATTATCAGTATTGTCTTCTGTTGATATGAGAATACTAGGGTATCTTTGAGAAGCATAGAGCCTTTTACTCTTGCTTTGGTTAGTCCAATAGGCTGGAGTCCTGGAAATGTGACAGTGACTTTCATGTTCTTGGCTTGCAAATTTAAAGAATGAAATTTAAAGAATGAAATTCCTAGACCAGAGAAGGTGAGTTTTACAAAGAGACATTATTATAGAAAAGGAAAAGGGCAGTAGAGTGGTGGGGGGTGGTGTTCTAAAAGGGGGTACCATGAGCCTCATTGCCTTGGGGTTAACAAGGCTTTCCTAGATGGAGGGATGGGTGTGGAGTGAACTGATGAGACTTATTTCCATCCAGGTGTCCAGGTGCCTCTGAGTTTCCTTCATGTACACAGTACAGTTTTCAGTAAAGCAGTACTCCTTTACAGGTCAAGTGACAAGAAAAATCTAGACACTCTCCCCTTTCTGCCATCCCTGGCTTTTGTCCCTGACAGAATCAGATACGTTTTGGCTTAAACCCTTCAGGCACCCCTGGTCTCCATCAAGCACAAGGCTGTGCACAGGCTCAAAGGCATTTCCAGCTTTTAGCCAAGAAGTTGTTCACATTTCAGGGTTCTTTTGCCCTAAAACTGCCTGGTCAACTTCAGGTTCTAGGTATCAAGACAGTGGAGATCACAGCCAATGAACTTGAGCTCTCAAAATAAACATTGTATGACTGGCTCCCCTTGGGCATGAATAATCACCAGTTTCTTCTGGAGGAGAGAGCTTCTCCCTGGAACCCAGCAGACCTATGCTTGCAGGCTTCCTAGCTTTGCTCCACATAAGACATCTGGGTCCAAATGAACAGAGACTTCCTGATGCTCTTCTCTCTCTTCTGCCTCATTGTGGGTGAGTTCCAGACCCTAGGAGTGAGCTCCAGTGGCAGGATCAAGGAAGCTGCACTGAGTCTCCATGTGCCCAACTACATCCACGTGGGCTGAGCTTTGACCATGTTGGGGAGGGAAGGGGGGTGATGGCCTTCAGAAAGCCCTCTCTGCCTTCTCTTCTCTTCCATCTTCTCTGTCTTTTCATGTACTCTGCCACATCCCTCAGGTGTGTAGACCTTTGTCTTATTACCCTTTCTTCCCTGCCACTCCATCACCTAGATGCCTAGAAAGATTTCCCTAAGATATCCATTCTGTTCACAAATCTGGATTGCTGAGGGAGCTAGCCATTCAATAATTTTATAGTGTGTTTTAGTTCTAGCCATTGGCTTCTGATACCCATTTCAGGGTCCTTCTTATAAGCTGTTTAGGAGAAGAAATTCTGTATGTACTGCAATCAGATAGATTTTTCCAAACTGGTCCTAAATTATCTATTTTGATAACTGGAGGCAAAAACTTCTTACAAGAATTTCTGAAATCAGATTACAATGTATTAAATCAGATACGATTTCAAACAACATAGTCCTAGTAAGGTGGTCAATAAATGCTATACTGTTTCTCTTTAGCACTATGGAGAGATTTTTTAACATTTTTTTAGTGTGTGCGTACAATACCATAGCACACATGTGTTCAGAGTAATCAGCAATTTTTGGTAGTAATTTCTCACCTTCCTCCATGTGGGCTCTGGAATTCAAACTCAGGTCAATCAGGCTTGACAGCAAATTTACCTGCTAAGCCAACTGATCAGTCTCTGGAAAGAGTTGGAGATTTTGTTTGTTTGTTTGTTTTGTTTTCAAATTGAACCTGTATTTCAATTATTGACTCTTCCAGAACCTCCTAATATATTACTCATTGACCATTTTTAAGCTATGTAGAGGTCAGACCTTTACACACATTAAGAGCTGGAGAGATAGCTCAGTTGGTAAAGTACTTGCTGCCCAAGAATGAGGGCCTGAGTTTGATGCTCAGAACTCACCTAAAAGCCAGATGTTGTGTTGTATGCTTGTAATCCCAGTTTCAGCAAGGCAGAGACAGGAAGATCCCTGAGGCTCACCGGCCAGCCAACTTAGCCAAATAGGCAAGCCCCAAGCCAGTGAAAGTTATCCAAAATGTAAAGACTAAAAGAGACCAGAACTTCTTTACTTGCTCAATGGCCTTTTATTTTCCATCACTAAAGACAAAACAGTTGATAAAAGGTTCAACTATGACTTCCTAAACACTCAACTGTCAGATCTTCATCTGCCTTCTTACCCTTAGAAGGCCCCTCCACCCAGCTCTACCATCTCTCTCCCATCCCAAACCCCTGCCCTCATGCCATGCTCTGTGTTCTCTCCAGAAGCAACATCACTGAAGTGTGTAACATGCCACCTTCGCACCCAGTCAGACCACTGCAGAAGAGGCTTTGGTGTTTGCCTTGCTCAGAAGAATGAAACATGCATGAGCCTGAGAATCTACTTCAGTAAGTTAAACAAAGTGATGAGAAACTTGGGCAATTTAGAAAATGGCTACAACAGAATTGCTTCTCTGACTCAGGCCACAGTACAAAGTGCCCTGAGCACAGAGGGTACAGCCCTGTGAGGCAGGCAGAAGTCACCGGGCAGGATGAAAACAGCCAAGCAGACTTTTACTTTGAAGATATCAAAGCACTGTTTTTCTCACTTTCTAGCAGAAGAAATGAAGCAGATGCATAGATCTCAGTGCTCAGGGACCACAGACAAACAAGCCAAACCTATAGCTTTTCAGAAAGTTCTGCATTGGTGCTCTTGGGAAGGAGACACTGGGAAGCCATGCATAAGCCTGTCTGGTTAAGGCCAGACATGGTCTGCCTTGGGGAATTAGATCATTCCTTTACATCTCTGGTTCTTTCTTGTTGCAGATAAAACTCTCCAGATATCATACATGGTGTGTCAGAAATTCTGCAATAACTTGACGTACAATTTCAACAATAGGATTTATGTTCATAAATGTTGCAACCACGATTTTTGTAACTTCAGAATCTAAGCTATAACCCCAGATCTCATTCAAGAAGGTCCTGGATGTCTTTCATCCTTATACTCTTCTTCTCTACCTTTCTACCCCGTATGCTCCGAGGATGCTCTTTAATTTCACATCATCTTTCCTGGTTCCTTCAACCTAGATATCACTTTGGGCTGCATTGACAGTTTTAAACAATAGATTTCTTTTATTAGTAGAATTGTCATTTTTATACTAAAAGAACTGTCCAAAGAATCTCTGCACAGTATGAAGTGAAACAGGACCATTCTGGAACTCTTTACTAGCTTAGATAGCTGAGGTAGACCAGAAAGCCTTCAATGGAAAATTCACAAATATTTCTAACTGAATATTCCATGAATCACCCCAGTGGTTAAGCAAATAGAACAAAATGGGGGTGAACACTGAAGATTTTGCTCTGTGAATGCAAAGTTGTTTCCTTTGGCAGACAGTGCCCATTTCAGACTCAGTCACTCTGTTTTTCTTGGCAACTAAAGTACATTCACACACTTTTTCACAGGGCATAGTAAACACAGGACTCCTGGGGCATTCCCAGATCAAATAAGGTCATAAGGAGACCTTTATACATGTGTGTCAATAGCACATTACATCACATTTAGTCTCCTTCCTTTCCTAACCTTTCTCCAATCCGTTCCTCTTTCACCAGCCATCTCTTCACCTTCCATTGCTACATGTATTCTCCCAGTAAAAGTGGGCTGCCCTTCAAATCTGTTCCCAATATGTCCCATGGCCCCTGAGTTGTATACCCTAGAGCAGGCAGCCTTTCAGGGTTCCTCAGCTGTGGTACAAATGATTCACACTTAGAGGCGTCTTTATCCTCCTCAGGGCATCTTCCAGGAGCCTTAGGTCAACATGTAGAGTACACAATGGACCTAGACCTTCAATCCACTACTACCTGTCTATAAATAATAAACCCCTTTCACATAACTTGTGTACAAGTGTAGTCTTTCTCATGGACCCGCATAGGTAACCTGTGGATGGTGGCTCTAAACAGCAGCCCAGGATGCAATGGGTAAAAGTACGCAACTGTTGTTTCTTGCAGTTGGCATAGTGAAGATCTTTGCAGATCTTCACAAGTGGGAGTCCTAGTTTGGGACCTTCTTTATGATGTAACCTATCCCTCTGGCATCTAGCATGAATCTGACCTCTAAGAACCTTGCAACTACAGATATTGTTCTATATTTCCAGACTAAATGTCAGTTATTGGGTACTTAGTAACTATTCACAGGAATACTTGTGAGTTTGAAAACTATAACTGAACTTTGAGACCCATGTATCCTCCCAACAGACTGCTAAAAATTTCATTAACTTATTCTATTCGGACAAAGTCTATCTGTGCATTGTAAGCCCTTTACTCCCTCCACAGAGAATGTCCTGGAGTTGTTTTCTTTTTTCTTTTTTTTCTTTTCTTTTCTTTTTTTTTTGGGGGGGGGGCATGCATCCATTTTTTAAAATTGTTTCTTCTCTCATATAATACATCCCAACTCCCTTCTTCCCCTACCTCCGCTCCTCCAAGCCCCCCCATCTCCTCTATGCCCCAGATCTACCTCACCCATCGTCCCACTTCCACCTCCACCTCTCCCAAAGAAAGACCAGTCTTCCCAGGGTTCCTGCTCAAACATGGCACAACAAGATGCAACAGGATCAGTCACTATTCCCTACTTCGAGGTTGGACTAGGCAATCCAGTAGGGGGAGGAGGTACTCAAGGGCAGGCAAGAGGTTCAGGGACACACATCCCTATTCCAGTGTGTATGAGTTATGCAGGGAGCAGCAGGCCAGGCAACCTCAAGACATAATTGGGGGACCCAGCAGGTTCCATGTCTGCCACTTCAAGCTCTGTGAGCCCTTAAGAGTTGATTAAGAGCCCTGATCAGTTGATTCCACAGTGTTTGTTCTCCTGGTGTCCTGGGACCCTCTGATCCCAGCAATCTCTCTATTTATTCTATGGGGTTCCCCGAACTCTGCATTTTGTTTGGCCCTGGGGCTTTGCATCTGCTTCCTCCGGCTGCCATAGGGAGTCTCTCAGTTGGGGATTGGGCTAGGCACCAATCTATGAGGAGAGCAGGATAACTTCAGAAGTTCTCTTCTGACTGGCCTGCCCAGGAATATTGGTCATGGGTTCCCTCCTTTAACATGGGGTTCTGCCCTTCCATTGTCCCAGAGGATCTTGTAGGGAGGAGAGGTTTTAGGAGGAAGTTTCCAAGTAGAAAGTTTGCTGTTCTTCTCTGTTCACACAAGAAGGGCTTGTCCTTCCTAGAATGGGTTGTTGTTTTTGTTTTTGTTTTGCTTTGATTTACAAGTGTCCAATATCACTTAAGAATATCTGAAAGTCCTGCTGTGAAAAACTTAACAAAAAAATTCCCAAATTTTCAGAATGAAAGAGAATTAGTCAGTCATTACATGACCTTCACTGCTTGAAGAACTGAGCATTCCTAGAAACTGCAAATGTCAGCTTTGAGCCGTAAGCTGCCTGGGCACATTAAGGGACAATAAATGGGAGAGAAGCTGATAGCTCTTGCAGAAGGACACAGACAGCATACTGGGTATGCTCATGCTCATATCTGCTGGTCAACAGCTGCACCTGCAGCATGTCTCAGGGAATAGGCTGTATGCATTCACCCAGGGACAAAGCAGAGTCTTGGCTGGAGGTAGCACTGAAGTGAGGCACAACTGTGGTAGGGATGGTATTACAATAGCTGCTAAGGAAGCAAGCACCTTAAAGTGGTAAACCCCACCCCCACTTTTAACCATCTGCTCTTTGTATTTTGTGAGTTGATTTATAGTGATATTTTTGTTTTTCTTTGCTTTAAGACAGGATTTCACTCTGTACCTCAAGCTGGTCTCAAACTTATTATCCTCCTACCTCAACCTCCTGTGTTCATGCAGAAAAAAAAAAGTCTGTGCATGGATGAAATTCTTACACATAAAATGCATTTAAAAAATATTTAAATAAATTTTCATTTGGTGACTTCTAGTTAGCTTCAGCTGTCAAGTTGAAATAGCTCAGAGTTATCAGAGAGTTTCAAACAATTGGGAGATTGCTTTGTTCATATAGGTCTGTAGGCATGTCTGTGGGCCATTTTCTCAGTTGCTAATTGGTAAAGGAAAGCCAAGCCCATGTGGTCAGTGCCATCCCTAGGCAGGTGATCCTAGACTGTATAAGAAAGTTGCCTGAGCATGATCCAGAGAGAGCAGGCCAGTAAGCAATATTCCTCCGTAGTTCCTGCTTCAATTCCTGCTTGAATCCCTGCTCTGATTTCCCTCAATGACAGATTGTGGCCTGGAAGTATAAGATAAAACAAACATTTCCCTCATCTCAAAAACACTAGAATATTTTATTTTTTTATCTGTTCATCCATTGTTTCCAGTTATTACTGTGTATGGATCTTTCCCTACAATGCTCTATGTCATAGCAAACTCCAAAAGTGCATTTTTCCTATGTGAAAGTTTTCTACAAGTCTTTTTGAACATTTTTTGGGTCATTTCAATTCATTCAAACCTTTTCTACACTGTCTTGTTTCCTTTATTTTAAAAAATGTAATTAATGTAGCTCTGGGGTAAATCATATAAACTGATTAAACTGATCTGTTTTATTGAAGCCTTGTCATTTTTAATACTACAAAGGATGTTTTTGTTGACCATTTGAGGGTGAATGATGGCACAATGCCCTACAAGCCCTGAGTTCTTTGGTTTGTTTCTTAAAGAACAAGAACATTTCGTCCATACCCACAAGATATTCATCACAATCACAAGATTATGGCTGAAACACTTATATAAAGTACTGGCTAGATTTCAACCATTTTTCAGTAACATTTCTTTAACAAAATAATTCAAACAGGATCACAGTATCACACTTAGTTGTCTCATCTAACCAGTCCCTCCAATCCAGAATAGTTTCACAATCTTGCTTTTGTTTTCATGGTCTTGATATTTTAGCATTTCTTCAGTTCCTCAAATTGGGTCAGTCCACAGTATCTGTCTGCATGATTACATTCAGGTAATGAATCTGCACCAGGAACATCACACAATGATGAACACCGAATGCTGTGTTCTTCCATGGGCAGGTGAGTCTCTTTCATTACTAAAGATCTTAACTAATAACAAACAAGGTGATTTCTCTTCTACCAAATCACTCATTTAGAGAAGTCAAGCCAAGATAGTAGAGTGGAAGCAGACTCTGTGAGACACCAGGGTTGAGAAAATTCAGGAAAACAAAGGATAAACTTTATACTGAAGAGAAGAAAGGAAGGGCATCAGAATTCACAAAAGAGTTCATATGGCTGGTGAAGATGGGTTCCCAGTGGGGGCAGAGGAAGTTGAAGACTCACAAGTTAAACCAGGTGAGCCTGTTCGGAAAGGGCCTGAAAGTCAGTCCTAGCCACAGAGCAGGCACATGCTTCTCACAATTCTTAATCCAAATGGAAACCTGAGCAACAAGTCAAAATGTGAGATATTCACTTGGGCATTCTCTGTACCTTGGTGAACTCTTCCCACACACTATCTTGAAACAGGACATATTTCTTGGTGCAGAGCTTCTCTAGGGCCCTGAAAACAGAAAATCACAGATTGGAGAACCTGCAGATATACAACCATATACCCTGGGTGGGAGATAGCAATACAAGGTTGTCATGGAAATGGGAGGGCTGAATGCAGACACGCAGAGAAACTTGGATATACAAAAGCTCAGACAACGAAGAGCTCACTGATGGGTGGCCCTGCCCTCTTGGTGAAAGGTAACATAAGAAACTTATGGTCCTGAGCCAGAGGTCAAGCTTCTTCTTGGCCATGCAGTTTTACAGTTGCAGAACTGAGAACACTAAGTGAACATTCCCCCACAGGCTCCTCCTTTGCACAGTGTTGGGCAGGATTAGAAAACACAGCCATGAGTCCTCTATAACAGCTCTCAGTACTCTAATTGTCTCCTCTACACCCAACACATTTAGGGCATTCCCCTTGACTTAGACATTAGTGACTCCAATATGTGGAGAGCTAATGTTGGTCTCAAGCAGTACGTGATATGCAAGGAAGGGAGGCCCCTAAACTAGTTGCAGCACTGTTGAGCAGCTGACACTTGAGCACACAGCAGCACTATGAGCAAGCTGAAACCTAACAGTCTCTAATTTGAACTCACCACACCTATTACCTGCCAGGCTCCAATATTAGAGAACTCAGAGCAAAGCTGTTCTTTTTTCATTGAAATATCCAAAACAGTTCAATTTTTGAAATATAAAGTAGTCCTATAAGTCAGTTAAGAAATAATAACCCTTGAACACATATGCACATTGTAGGAGGCATGAAGATCCTTTGGGCTCAATGATAAGAACTAGGGGAACCAGAAATGTTTAATACAGAGGGTTGTTCCAACAAAGGAAGGGATATATAACCTGTTATCCCCCAGAAGGCTGGGAGAAGATGTGATTAATAACCTTGTAAACTTTGAGCTGTATGAGTGTCCAAGAGCACAATGGATCCTTCCCCAGACCCTTATCATAAGCTTGTTTTTCTCAGTCAGTCTATAAACCCATCTTTATGGACAGTATCACGTGAACTGCACAAAGAGTTTCAATGTAGTCATGCCAGATCTTTATTTAGTTTACTTTGTGTTTTATTGCGTACAGGAGATTGAATTAATTATCAGCAGGAAAATTTTCACCAAATTGTGTTGTGCTTAAATATGCCTAAAATAAACTACGAAGGGTCAGACAACCCAAAGTTTGAACCAACACAGCCTACTTAGTCCTGCTGAACCAAACTACCTTCCTAACTCCCATGTTTCATTTCTCTGATGGCCATGGTAGTCACAAAGTCCCCCACAGCACATGTAGGCAAAATATAAAGAAATCACTCTAAATAAAGGAGGTGTAAAACCCTGCACAAAGATAACCAATTCTTATATAAGACAAGAATTAAATATGAGAGAATCTCATATACAGCAGGAGTTGAATTTGTTTTTCTACATATCACGTTCACAAGCATCAAAAAGTTTTACAGCATCACACATCACACAAGGTATAGGGAACAGGATCACACAAATTATTGGTGAACATATAAACTGCTAAATTCTCTACAGGAAGTAATAAGAAAATGCAGGATATTTTAAATCTGTCACTTATTCTTTAAAAATAAGCTCTTATTAATTCTGTAGAATTTCATACACATATACAATGTATTTTGATCAAATCCACCACCTACGCTTCCTTTCCAACTTCTATCTGATCTTCCCCTTCACCCCCATATCTCCCTCCTAACTTCATTTACTCTTTTCTTAAACCTACTGAGTTCTTTGAGCCTGGCAGTGGTGGCACACACCTTTAATTCCAGGACTTGGGAGGCAGAGGCAGGTGGATCTCTGAGAATTTGAGGTCAGCCTGGTCTACAGAGTGAATTCCAGGACAGTCAGAGTTACAACAGAGAAGCCCTGTCTTAAAGTAAATAAATAAATAAATAAATAAATATTAAAAACCTACAAGTCCAGTTAGTGATGCTGGTTATACACACTGTATATACAATGTGTTTTGATCAAATCCACCTCCCATGCTTCCCCTCCAACTTCTATTTGATAGGCCCCTCCACCCCCCCATCTCCCTCCTGACATCATTTACTTTTTTTTTACACTACTGAATTCAGTTAGTGATGCTGGTATGTGTATGGGGGCAGGGCTGCCCACTGGAGGGTAGGCTAACTACCAAGATCCACATTCCTGAAGAAACTGATGCTCCCTTCCCTAGCAGTCACCTAGTATCATAACTCCTCAACTAGGAATAGGGTTTTGTGAGCCCCTCTACCATCCAAATTGGAAATAATTTTAATGGCTTGATTGGATACAAGTCTTGTGAATGTACCACAACCACAGTGAATTTATACCCACATGGCAGCTCACAACCACCTCTAACTATAGTTCCAGTTGAGGTGCTGACTTCTTCTGTACATGTAGTACATATAAACTCACTCAGGCAAATATGCATAAACATCAAATAGATGAATAAATGAATATTTTTTTGAAAAGACAATTATTTAGAGAGTGGTTTATTGCTATGTCACTAACAACAAATATCACCAAAAACAAAATAGATTCTCTTCTAGGGGTTACGACTTACCTACCTGTGGATTCTAACCCAGTAGCAATAACAGTTATGTGTTGTATTGCCACACCAGTCATTAGTGTAACTTTTGGGATATACAGCTGAGTAAAGCTGTTGATGATTTTTCTCCCCCAGAATCCTTAAAGAACTTTCCATCCCTAAGAAAGCCAGCAATAGTGAGGAAGCTTTCAAGTAAGCATACATTTTATTTCTCTGCTCTGTGATCAAACTGTGTGGTGTCTTCAGGAATATGGTCTTATACCATCAAGTTCTAGAGGTGATTTGAGAGCAATGGCAATATCCTGTATGGTTCTGGGGTCTGGAATCTAGTTTTAAATTAATGTATCAGTAAATAAACATAGTTTATTGGATGTCTATGCTTTTGTGTCTATTTACCCAAATGGAACCATATTCTTCTTCCTCATATTAATAAACTCCAGGACTATAGTTCTATGTGATTCAGACTGACATCATTGCTGCCATCTTGAGATGTAACTACCATGATTACCATCAAATAGTCCTACTTAGTTTTCCACTAAGAATTTCCCATCATCTCATAAATAAATGAAGTCATTGGTTTTCTACAGAGGTTTATGACCAGACACTGTGCCATCAATGCTGAGAATGTGCCTGAAGTTTTTGGTAAATTATATATGATACAATTATATAAATTATATATGTGTATAATCTAAGACTTAGATAAAAATCACATTGTCCTGATCACCATGTATGTCCCTTATTTAATGACACAAATCACTGGAATCCACTGGTCTTGCCAGCAGTTAGGACCATGTTTCTGTCAGTAAATCCCCAATAAATTGCATTATGGGCATTTATGGAGCTTTCTTCTGTCTAAGAGCATCCTAAGGTCAGTTCATGTAAATTGGAACCCAGTTGTTCTGGAATAATTTCCAGTAATGTATCTTTCCTAGATGATCACCAGCTTTGCCACTACAGGTCACCCAGCAAGACATCTTTGACCAACAAGGATATTTGAGACCCTGATCCAAAGTTATCACATTTGTTTGGGGTCTGGCCTTTTTAACCATTCTCTCAACTTCTCACTTGGTGTTCATGGTGTTGGGTGGTGCTGTTGGTGGTGGTGGTGGTGGTGGTGCTGTTGGTGGTGGCGGTGGTGGTTTGTAAAATGGACCAAATTGTAACTAGACCAAAACTGATAGAAGGAAATAATTTAAAAATGGATAAAATAGGATTCATAATCTCATAGAAACCTAAGATGGGCTCAGAGTTGAGGAAGGCCAGACTTGGAGGACCGGATGGAAGAATATGATTCTTGTGAGTCTCCAGTCAAGCTTCGCTGTGTGTAGCTGTCCATTCTTGTTTTGTCTCCCTCAGGGTCTCCCTCTTACTCCTCCTGCTGTCAGTTACCTTCATCACCATCTCCTTCGTATTTCTTCTCTAGCTTGAACCTTTCTCTTAGTTTCTGTTTCAACTTAATTTTTACTTGCCTGGAATCATTCTAGGCACACAGCAATTTTCCCAGGAGTCATTTCATCTGAGAACTTACTGCCAGTATCTCCATTCTGTCCATGTGAACTAATTAGCCAAGCCTCGATAGAAGAACCTGTCATATTTTCCACATGACATGAAGTTAAACTATAATCTCCAACCTATTATAAGATTTGGTCAAATCCTCTCTTACTAATACTATAAATGTTTCAAAAATAATTTTTAGGTTTAAATGTTACATTCTACTTTCATAAATATAATTTGATAGGAACTAATAAGCAATCATAATGATGAAATCAAAGAGAGATACTGTTATATCTGAAATAATATTGCAAACAAGTATATAATTATATGACTAGAATGTAGTCTTTTTGGAAACTCTAAATATAGAGCTAACATGCTACCAATGAAAATCTAAAGTGAGTAATACATTTGCAGAGGGTCTTTTTCTTTGTGTATCTGCTGCACCTGTGTGTTCCCTTGTCCCTAATAAACACCTTTCTTCAACTGCTGACTAGCGCTGCAGCTGTCCATGGTGTTTGAGATTTCTCTGCTGCCACCTGTTGTACTCAGGTTTTTCCTGCCTTTTAATTCTTTTACTGACAGAGAAAATAACTCAATCAACATCCCTAGACAATAACCACCATGTGGACCCTCTCTTCACACAGATTTCTACAATAGGATCCTGAGAAAAAGAAGAACCATTGCCATTATTTTTCTCCTTGCAAAAGTGACTTGAGGTCTAGATCAAGCTTGCTCTCTGATGCCAAAGCACAAGGCTATAAAAGATATGAGACAATAGAACACTTAGCATTTGGGATTCTCAGGAGCCATATAGAACTCAAAGCTGGCTGAGATAATGCACACATTTAAAACCAGCACTCAGGAGACAGAGGCAGGCAGATCTCTGTGAGTTTATGACCTGTCTTGTCTACATAGTGAGTCGCAGGCCAGTGTAGCTGCATAGTGAGAACTTGTCAACAAACAAGCATCCAAAAGACAAAAAGGAGTAGGACTCAGGTGATTCAGTCAAGAGTCCACTTTTAGAGGTCATCTCACCAGTGAGGGCAGCAGACCAAGGCCTGTGGTGACGCTCTGGCATAGGAAGGGAAAGAACCTGGCTATGGGAGATAACTGTAGGAGTTGTCTGGAAAAGGTCAGCTGCTCACACGGCTTCAATAAGGCTTGCATGTTGGAGGGGGCAGGAAATCAAGAACAGTTTCTTCTGGACAGCCTTTGAAGTCTGGGCTGAAGTTCAGAAGGGGCTGAATTCTCTCAGATAGTTGAGCCAAGAGATTAGCTGGGCAAACAGATTAGTTTAGCTATGGATCATGGAGAGAAGGCTGGAGCTGCACCTCCACAGCCAAGAGTAGCCAAAGACACACTTGGAAGGCTGTGGCCACCAGCACACTCCACAGACGTGTATGGAGCCCTCCTTTTCTCCTTTCTCCATCTGCAGGCTTCGCTTCTCCTGGGGATGTTCTGAGAGTCTGAGTGCCTTTTTTCTTAGGTGCAGACTCTGTGGCACAAGTAGTTTTCTTCCAGAATACCAATAAGCTCTGGTCCTGGAAGATTAGAAGAGAACCTGACCCCAGCCCAAACCTGGAATCAGGCAGTTTCTGATGTTGGGAGTGCTGCACCAGTCCTCCCAGTGCCTCTGGGTTGTCCCAGAAGCATGACCCTGTGTACTTCCATGGCATCCCATCTCGGGAAGAACACACTCTACTCAACTCTTCCCACAGCAAAGGCCTAGGAGAGGGCTTCAGAGTCAGACAGTGACCCTCATAACAAAAGACACAATCCCAGACACTGCAATG
Organism: Cricetomys ansorgei; assembly: GCA_026225945.1. NCBI lineage: Eukaryota > Metazoa > Chordata > Mammalia > Rodentia > Nesomyidae > Cricetomys > Cricetomys ansorgei. The sequence continues at coordinate 13,785,716 of JAMJFZ010003914.1, read as the reverse complement.
CAGGTACCTACAACAGTTCTCCACATTAATCTGCTAGGGCCATGGAAGAACGTCATGAACTGGCTGCTCAAACCACAGAAATCTGTTTTCTGGTGGTTGAGGAAGCTCGAAGTCCAAGATCAAGGTGTTGACAGGGTTGGCTTTTCTGAGGTTTCCTTTCTTGGGTTGCAGGTGGTCATCTTCTTCCTCTGTGTTTTCCTCTATACATACAAATACCCATCCAGTTTTCATTCTCTTCTATACAGATACTAGTCATTGAATTATGTACCAACCTTATGTCCTCATTTAGTCATAATGACCTCTCTCAAGGCCCTATTCCCAAATATGGTCACTTTATAATATACTGAGAATAGAGACTCAACACAAAAATTTAGAGAACACAATAAAGTTAATTAACAATAAACACAATACAGTAATTCAGTCCAGATGAAGGACTGTAGTGGAGCAAGGAATAACATGGCCCATCAGGTAGCACAGAAGTGAATGAGGTAAGAAAACCCCTGGCTCTCAGACCTACATGAAGTAGACCTAAGAAAATCTCCTGGAGTAGGGTTTAAGAAACAAGAACTGAAAACAGAATCAGTGCATTGACTCACTCCTGGATCAAACCACTGAACTATGGGAGGTAGGAAGCCTGAGGCAGAGAGAATTAGATTCTCATCTAATCTTCCTGGACCAGAGTTTATTGGTATTCTACAAGAAAACTACTTGGGCTGTAATGTATGTATCTAAGAGGAAAGACATTCATTTCAGAACATCCCTAGGAGAAAGAAACACTGCAGATGGAGGAAAGAGGCAAAGAGAAGGCTCCAGACACATCTAGGGTGTGCCTTGATAGCCACAGACCTCCAAGTGTGTCTTTGATCACTCTGGACTGTGGAGGTGCAGTTCCCAGCTTCTCTTCATGAACCATAGCTAAGCTAATATGTTTGCTCTACTGTCTGAGAGAATTCAGCCCATTTTGAACTTTATCTCTGCTTCAAAGGCTCTAGAAGAAATGAGAGAGAGTGAGACTCTGGAACTTAGACTAGACACTGTCTGTGGTTTCAAAGCTAGTGCCAATCCCCCAGCTGTTCTGAAATGAGTATTTGGCCTCATAAATAATAGCAGAAATTAACATGCTCAATGTCTACCTTATCAGAAAGAAAAAATAGTAATTGTAAAGGTTTTAAATGGAGGAATGGTTATACAGGTGGAGAAAAACACAGCAGTTGGGGAAGTTAGCACATTTTAGAAAAACTAATAGCTGAATATCTCAACAACATATCAACACAGAAACTTAGATCTCTGAGTTCCTTTTTGCAGTGGGCAACGATATCTGCAGAAACTCAAAACTGATCAATAGGCGAAGGATAAGTGACTGGTGAATTAGCAGCTGTAAACGTAGCCTCTATACTATACACCCATCTAAGGCCCAGGGAATGTGGGGAAAGTGAGAGCTGGGGGGAAGAGAAGTGTGCTGTGCATGGCTATCTTCTCAGCATTACATGGCCACTTCACTCATGAACATGATCTGTGAAAACAAGATCTGCACAAGACTGAGCCTATCCACAGTATACTGCGGATGCATGAGGGACTCACATGGTTCCATCCCTCCAGGGAGAACTACTGGCAATTAATGCTCAGACTGGGAGGTAAGAATAAACTCTCTTCAGTAGTGTAGCCACTGGTAAATTGCCATGCTCCTGCAAAGAACCCTCAAACATGCTCATATATACAACCATAGTTAAACTCATTGGGTCACCAAAGCAAGCTAACCTCCCCCCAAAAAAGGCATAAAAGTAGAAAAATGACTGGCTAAAGAGAGAAAGAAAATCAGCAGAAGTGGGAATGGGCATGAGAGGGTAGTGAGGAAGGCATAACCAAAATACATTATCTAAATATATGAAATTGTGAGAATAGAACACACTATTATGCATAATTAAAATATGCTAATCAACAGACAAAGAAGAACCCCTAGGATAAAGTCTTGAATTAGAAACTTCTGGTCAGAGTCAGATGTAGTATCTCACACCTATTATCCCAGCATTCAGAAGGACAAGGCAGGAGGATAGCCATGAGTTCAAGGGTAATCTAGGCTAAGTGATAAGTTTGAGGCCATTCTGTGCTACATAGTGAGTTCCAGGCTATCCTATTTACAGAGTAATAACCTGTCTAGAAAAAGAAGAAAAGGAAGAAAGAGAGGGAGGGGAGGAAGGGAAAAAGCAGGGGAAGAGGGAATTCATCTCTGTACAGATAGCAAATATGTTGACTCTTTGGAAATTGTCTTTCAAAAGAAAAAGCACACTAAAGAATGACATGAGGATTTGCTAGATATCACCCTCATGCATGTTCTGGCCACTGTTGTCTACCTATCATACCGAGCCCTGCAGCTGGAGCACCTGTTAATATTGGAAATGAAATATGCCATCCAAGACATGAAAGCCAGCATCTAACTTACATACCACTTCCTCTGTCTCCATTAAAGAATGTTCCTAGATTTCTTCTTCATTCATTTGTTTTAAACATACCAAGGCCCACAAGTATGTTGCTAGTCCCAAGGGAGCTGTGGGGAGACAGATACAGCCACTGGTACCAGCAGAGCAAGGAGACAGTAATTAAGTAGCCACACATATGCTGGTGTCATAGTAACAGGGACTCCACATTCAGGGTGCTGAGACAGGACAGCTGAGATAGTTTGAGGGTGAAAATGAGCAGGTAAGGAGATGTTACTAAGGAAACAATGTTTGGCCAGTATGGCCACAGTAAAGGAAAATGTTGCTGCTATCTTTAAACAGTTCGTTGAAAAACTCACTTCTCACCTGGGTCTCATATATAATACAGGAAAAATAGTGGGGGTTAAATGATAAAGCCCTGAGCACAATGACTAGAACAACATATACCTATAATTAGTATTCACTGATATGATTCGTCCTTTCTGCCCCATGCCAGTGTGTGGAGAGTGAGAGAGGAAGGAGAAGACATGCATTATTATGTTACTTATATGCCATATGTCTGATAGTGAACTTTTCTATTCTAAATAGGCTATAGGATCCACTGTGATATATAGAAACAAATAAAGATATAGAAATGCTTTTACAACTCAAGGGACCAAAAAAAAAAAAAAAAAAAAAAACTTAGACCTCTAAGGAAGAGCTCTGAAAATTCTCATTTATAACTTAGGAGAAAAAACGGTGAAGAGACTTTACATTAGAAAAAAGAACATATAAATGGTACAGCTGGCATGGGAAACTATTCTGGTTGCTTTCCTCATCGCTGTGACAAAATGCCTGACCAAGCCGCTTAAGGAAGGAGGGGTTTATTTTGGTTCCTAATCTGAGAGTTCAGCCTGTCTGTGGTGGGAAGATATGGCAACAGGAGCCTAAAGCCTCAGGTCTTATGGCCTCCACAGGTGCTAGAAGAAGGAAATGCAGCTGGCTCTGGGCTCACTCTTCTGATTGGGTCCAAGAGAGCAGCATGGAAGGTACCCCAGCTCTTGGTGGCTCTCTCCACTTCTGCTGACGCAGGCTAAAACCTCCTCTCACAGACATGCTCAGGGGTTGCTCAGGTGCATCACGATCTTGCCAAGGTGACAGTGTTGACCATCACACAGACCTAACCTTACTCATCCAGACAGAGGCTAAGGTAACATGATGACTTAATAGCCAGTGTCCGGCTTACCTCATCTGAGGCCCGAGACTGAAAAACAAATGCTCTTAAAGCTATGCATTTGCCTTTTAGTTCTCACAAAAGCCAATTTTTTGTTTTTTCTGGGGGTAAATTTGATTTTTTTTTCCCAAAGAGAAAGCAAAATAAGATCGGGAGGTAACATTTTAGATAATAACACTAAAATCTCATTGTGCAGAAGACAAAGACAGCAGAAGCCAGATAGCTGCTCAACAGAAAGGAAAGCCTGAGGGGATTTGCCAAATTTCTTTACTCCTTAACAACCAAAAATGGGATCTCCTTCAGAGAACAGTATGGCTGCCCCATACACTGAGAGTACTCCATCATAGGAATGTATTTATAGAAAAGAAAAAACATGCCCTCTCCTTAGCAGCCAAGGAGAAAGGCTGGGAAAATAGTAGTGGAAGAAATGGCAGGAAAGATGTATCTCATTTGCCCCTGTTGGGCTATGGGTTTGTGTATTTGATTAAATAAATCTGGCCCTGCTCCAACATGGGCCTCAAGAAAAGTTTTTGCATACTGCCTTACACTGGTCTGGGACAGAAGCTGTCTCAGAGGCCATGGAGGTGAAGCATCATTAGCAGAAAGAAACAATAGGGTAGCATTGGTTTCCATGGGAAGTGGCCACAGTTAAAAGTTATTGAGCCTGCCCCTAGACTTGCACACCAAAATTACAGATTAGTGTAAGAGGTGCAGAAAGGTAGGAGAAGAACGTGCCAAGCCCACAAGCAAAGTAAAGACCCTGCCAGGCTGATCTGTGAGGAGGTCCACCCTGCAAGGGAAAATTGGACCATGCTTCCTGGGAGTATTGCCCCAGGCTACAGTAAGAAACCCACTGCAAGTTCAGCATAGATGTGATGTCACTTGGATGCGGGAAGATAAGATGAGATAAACTGTGGTTCCTTAACCTCTAATGGTGGACTCTCAAGGACATTTTCTTCTATGTTTAATAATCAAAGATAGGGGCCTAATGCTGCTCACACATTTTCCTAATGAATATACTTTATTAGTCTTGCGTGGCATTGTGATGCTTTAGAAATTACAAACAGAAAATATCAGGAGCAATCATATAATTTTCCCCTTGTGGCATTTTTAATCATCAAAATTTTGCCAAGAGGACCAAGATTTTGGAAAGATGGCTCTGTGAGTAATGGTGTTTGTTGCCAAGCCTGATGACCTGAGTTAGATGCCCAGGACTCATACAGTAGAAGAAAGAACTGTCTAGTGCACGTTGCACTCTGACATTTACACAGATGCTGTGGCAGGTACCCACACATGAGCATGCCCACTCTGTGCAGTTTTGCTGGGTAACAGAATTTCTCTGTCTTTCCATTCATCTCTCTCTACCCAACGCACAAGGGAGTCCTGCTCAGGAGACTTCTGTTGTTTAGGTGCTACAGATAATGTTTCTGGGTATTGCTGCCTATGATGTGTTGCTGGATACTGAATTGTCTTTTCCAGCTCTGGCCAATGACACAGTGCTCTGCTGTGGTCCTCTCTGAGTCTTCAGGGCTCCAAGCTGTATCTGTAATGCAGACTCAGCCTTTATGCAAGCTTCCATCCATGTATAGCTCTTTGCCAAAATGCACTCCTGGGACACAGAAAGACCGTATTAGTCCAGAAGCATGGATATCGTTCTCTCCCGCCCCCTGGAGGAAAATCCGAAGAATTACACTACTATTGGAAAAATTTTGTCAAACATGCAGCCTGGCCTCAGCTATGAAGGTGATTCTATGGAATAAGCTTTTTCGGGGTTGCTGCATCTTTGCAGCTTGTTTTAATGAAAACTCCTGGACATCAATTACAGTTCCCAGGATCTGCGGGATGGTGCCAACTCATTCTAATGTGGGTGTTTTCTGTAATGTGACACTGCCAGTCAGTCAAGTCACATCTATAAAAATAGCATGTTATCTCATAAAGGAGAGGAGAAAGGCTGTTTCATCCCACATGAACCCAAGATACTCAAGTGATTAAATCAGAGTACATGTTTGAATTAAATGGAGACAAATCCATGACTCTAGTAGAAAAAGTAGGCTGGGGTTTTTGTTGGTTGATTGGTTGGTTGGTTGGTTGGTTGGTTTTTCTCCTATAAACCTGGAAATTTGGGATTAAGAAGATTAAATCAGCCAGGCAGTGGTGGTGCACACCTTTAATCCCAGCACTCAGGAAGCAGAGGCAGGCAGATCTCTGTGAGTTCAAAGCCAGCCTGGTCTACAGAGTGAGTTCCAGGATAGCCAGAGTTACAACATAGAAACCCTGTCTTGAAAAAAAAAAAAGAAGAAGATTAAATCAAATATAAATGGAGATAAATATCCCTCAACAGAATAGAGAAAATCAAATCCAGAAGCAGGTGGTGATATAAAGATAGAGATACTTCTGAGAATAGAATCTTACGGCAAAAAAATAGTAGCGGGGCAAATTTTACAAGGAGTCTGAATCTTCTCAAGAAAGTAGCTCACTCCTGAAGGTAAATATCTTGGGGACCACAGAAGACTACATTCAGACACTATCATCCAGCATCATTTTTCCAGCCAAGTTGTATTTATTTTGAAACATTTTAACATCCACTTAATTTTTAATTTTTAAAATAACGCATGGCTGCTGCAAATTGTAAATAATATAGGCACATTAAAAAGTTAATGCTTAGCCTGCATACTCTCAAATAACACACTTTCAGGATGACCAGTTAAGAGCCTATCACAGCACACTACAGGGATTGCAGGTAATGTGCTAAGTGGACTACTGTCACAGGAACCCTTGTGTGACCAAGGAGTCTCAGGATGGAGACTGCACCAAACTCAGTTCTGAGGCATCTTCTCTTGTGCCCTCTGCTGGAGCATGCCTGTGTTGTCATAGGATGAGGCAGAGAAGCCAAGACTGGGCCTCAAGGGCTTCATCCATTTATTGGTATTTATTGGTCTCACCTTTAAATATAGTTCTAAAATTTGGCCCATTAGAGAAACAGGGAACACTAATCAATTATTGACTAAAACTTTGCTCTGATCAATTATTGACTAAAACTTTGACTTTTTTTCTAATCTGTCCCTTTTGGGAGACATCCATTATGTTGTAAAATAAGGAGTATTTTATGTCCTATAAGAATAAATAGGAACAATATAAGCCATCTCTGTAAAAATAAGATATATTCCACTGGAAAAGACTTTCAAGTATAATAACTAGGAATTGGGAATTGGCTACAGAATCTTTCCTAAAAGACAAAACAAATGATTTCATCAGCTGAAGAAAAGATACATCAAAGACTCCATTCCGCACACTCTAACCACTTAGACAACAAAGCCATATTTTATTATTGTAGTTCTTTAAATTCTGAATAGCCACAGAAAGAGTGAGCTTGAAGATATGTCCATAGTAGCCTCCAAAACTGAAATACAAATGGGAAAACAATAAAGAAAGAGAATATTCAATAACTGTGTGATAATTATTAACATTGTATCTGATGTGAAGAACAGGACAGAGTAGTGTAGACCAAGAATCCTCCCAAATTAAGTGTAGATGACAACCTACAGATCCAGAAAGATTAGAGGGCACCGAGCAAAGTAGCCCCCCTCCCCCACAGCCCCTGATCTACATTGAGTTATACCATAGTAACAGTACAGAAAATCAAAGACACATGAAAACCTGAAAGATGTCAGAGGTAAAAGTCACATAACCTATAAAAGATAAAAGAGGGCCTGGAGAGATGGCTCAGCGGTGAAGAGCACTGGCTCCTCTTCCAGAGGACCCATGTTTGATTCCCAGCACCCACATGGCAGCACACAACTGTCTGACTGTCAGTAACTCCAGATCTAGGGAATCTGACACCCTCATATCAATATACATAAAATAAAAATTAAATAAGTTATTTTTAAATAAAGATAAAAGATGAAAATTAGAATGACATTCTCATCTGAAAACATGGAAGCAAGAAGAGAGAAATAGTTAAACTGCTGAGAGAAAAACATGGACCTGGAATTCTGTCTCCTTCAAAATAATCTTTCAAACAATGAAAGAGATTTTTTTTAAATATTCTCAAACACATGAAAACGAAGAGAATCCATTTACAAGCAGCTCTGCCTTGCAAGAAATGTTAGGAAAGTTCTTCAGAAACCAGAAAAACTATACAGGCAGGAGTCCATAATTATACAAAGCAAGAACCATTAGCGCAGGGGGAAGTAAAGACAAAATAAGAAATTCCATTTTTCTTAGTTGATATAACAGTGAACAATTTGTTCAAAATAATGACAACAATATACATTTGCATATATCACATATAACAGGAAAACATGCATATCATATGTGCAAGAAGTGTATGGAAGCACTGCTGTAGGGGGAGTGGGAGAAACACGGTTCATTTTCTTAGTACAGGTCCTCGTGCTACCTGTGAAATATGTGTTATTAGGAAGCAGACTTGGATTAGTTCTAAATGTATAGCACAAACACTTTTAAAAGTTTAAGAAGAAAAAAATAAAAAGTAATATAACTGATATACTAAGAGTGAAAACCAAAAGATACAAAATGATTGACTCCAACCACAATAGTCACAAAAAGAATGAAATAAAAAATGAGGACAAAGCACAGGCAATGAATAGAAAACAAAACAAATATGATAAATATTGACTGAATTCTGTCAACAGTCACCTCAAATATCAATGTTTTCACTGCACAAACTAAAAGATTTCCAGAAAGGGTCAAAAGACAAAACACAACTGTATTCTGTCTACATGACATCTCTTCATAAGCTTACTAGGTGGCTGGTTGATTGACTGATTGATTGATTGATTGACTGATTGACTGCTGTGTTGGGGCTCAATCCTTCATGCATGTTAGAAAGCATTCTACCATTGGGATACACTACCTAAGCCAAGAAATCATATAGACATATAAAGTTAATGTATGGAGAAAGATACTCTGTGATAGACTGACCAGAAAAAAACAGGAGTGTGTGTTTTAATATTAGACATAGCAAACTACACAGCAAGGATAAAGTTTTATAAAAGATAAAGGTATCAATTTTACAATACGACATAACAACCTTTAACATGTATGTACCTCACAACTAATCATAAAATGCAAATCAAAGGTATTACACAGTCTTCTCAAGTTCACATAAAATATACACCAAGTCAGACCACATTCTAATCCATAAAACACAAATTGCCAAATTTAAAAAATAAAACCTATATCAATGCTCTCAGATCACAATGAAATTAAACATAAAATAATAATTGAGAAATATCCAAACATATGGAAATTAAACATGCTTCAAAAACACATGAACCAAAGATGAATGTCAAAAAACATAGAAGTATTTTTAATTGAATAAAAATACAACTTATCAAAATGTGTGCAATGCAATTAAAGTAGCATTCATTTATATCATCAAATACAAGTAAAAAAAAAAGGAAGATCCAATATCAATCACCTAAGCACGCTTTTACCTTAGGAAACTAGAAAAAGAAGAGCTTGTTTTAAATGGACTAAAGAGCTCAACATATACCTCACCAAAAAGAGATTAACAGATGTCAAAGAAGCACAAAGAACATCATATCCCATCAGTGTAGCAGTACGCTACTGTGTTGTTCTCAAGAAAGACAAGGAATCATTTTCATAGATGCAAATCCTGCCAGACCTCAACAGAGGGAACTATCTGTTATGGAAAGCACCATACTGGACAGTGGAACCCGATCATCTGATCTCAGGGGTTTTTATTGATACAGAAGCTCCTCCAGTGTTCAAAAAATTGATAAAAAAATTTTAAAAAAAACTTTGCCCTCTCATTCAAAGGCCTATCTGCATAATGCAGGAAACCTGTAGCTTAGTTTCATCTCACAATCCTTTAGCATTCGAGCTATGTCACCTTTATAGTGGGGGAACTCAAGGCCTAAGGGAAGTTTTCTCTCCTGTTGCTGGAGACTGTAGAAGAGAGACTACAAGAATTCCTCCACAGCAACTTTGCTCTTCCACAATGGTTGTGCTAGAGATCAGTGATCAGATGCAGATCATGAGAAAGCAACCATCTTAATCACAGATTTACACAAAGCCCTCACCTGCAGATAATACAAACTGCCAAAGCTTGGCAGTCCCTCCCCCAACAATGTACAAAACAATTATTATAAATATAACTAGAAATAAACTCCTCTGACATATCAGGAAAATGCAAATCAAATTAATAACAAGCCATAGTTTCATCATCTATTTATTAGAATAGCAACATTAGAACATTGACCATACCAGATATCTATAAAGGATGTGGAGAAATAAGAGTTCTTATTCACTGCTGATGGAAATGCAAATAGTTCAACGACCATTTTGGAACACAGTTTAGCAATTTCTTACAAAACTAAAATACTTTTGTTATTATGTGATCCAGCAATCATGAGCTTTGCTAAAGGGATTTTTAATTTATGTCCTCCATATATAGATGTTTATATCAGCTTTACTGATAGTTGTCAAAACTTGGACACAACAATGTCCTTCAGTAGATGAGTAGACAAATAAACAGCAGATCATGGAATGGAGTGGCATCATCCTGCGTGCTTGGGTCCCGGACTACGTAATGGGAACATGAGAATTCGTCTCCCTTGCTTCCTGACTTCAGATTGGTGCTTCCACCATGATTCCCCTGTCATAATGCACTGTACCATAGGACTGTGTGCCCAAGTAAACACACCCTTCTTTAGGTTGCTTTTGTCAGGTCATTTTATCACAACAATAAAAGAGCAACCAATGTATTCTCTTTAGCCACCGGAAAATTGAAAATGAAAACTTTGTAAGACACCAACTCATCCCAATTGGATTTCTTTCAATTTTATGTGTATTGGTGTTTTGTCTGAATGGACATCTATAGAGCATCCATGCCTGATGCCCACAGAGGCCAGAAGATAGCACTGGATCCCTTGAAACTGGAGTTACAGATGGTTGGGAGCTGCAATATGAGTCCTGGGAACTGAACCCTGGTTCTCTAGTAGCCAGTGTTCTTCACTGCTGAGTCATCTCTTTAGTCCTCTCCCCAGTTGGATGCCTATCATTAAGAAAAAAACAGCAAACGCTGACAAGGATGCAGAGAAAAACCAAACCCTTATATACTGATTTTTATGGGTTAATTCTGTAACATCCCAGTTTACTAAAAGTGCTTATCAACTCTAAGAATTCAGGGCGTGACCTTTAAGGTTGATTAGATAGAGAATTATGTCATCATCAAGTATGGAGACTTCGACTTCATTGTTCTATTTTTATACCCTTTATTTCCTTCTCCTGTCTTATTGTTCTTAGCTAAGACTTTAAGCAGTGTGCTTGTCCATATTAATACTTTTTCAGGAAATTTATGAGGTCAGTTGTCACTAGTAGTTTAACTGTTGGAGTCCCAGTCTAGTATTTTTCACTCTCCATTTTGTTGATGAAGAAAGTTAATTTTGATATGATTACCTAATTTATTGTTCTTTTATGATTTGTGGTTCTTCTGTCCCTTCATTTAATAATTTGCACAAATGTGAAAGCAATGCTATATTCCAGGTGGATGGAGTTGCTATGAAGACTACCTAAGGACCACAAGTCACCAAATTTCATTTAGCCAGTAAGCCTTATAATGGAAGGGGGATAGATGAGGGGCGAATCAAGAGCCCACAGGCTGAGAATCAAGTAGAAGAATAAAAGAATGGAGATACTTACAGTGAGGGTAAAACATAGTCTCTTCCAAAGCAGACATTCTTCAAAGGCTTCACAGGGAAACTAATTTATCTGAGCACTGTGCTTTTGTTGGCATCCAGTAAGCCTCCCATGAACAAAATAAATGTCTTCTTACAATTGCACATCCAACTATTATATTTTCTTTGAGTACTATTTTTTAAAACAACATGATTCTATACCTTGGGCAATCACCAACTACTACTGCATTTCCAAGGATTATTCCAAAATGAAGAAAACAGAATGACTTTACTCAGTATGAACAGAGGCATAAATCAAATATTCAGATGTTTCACCATGTACCTCCCTGAGAGATGTGCTCACCGTCCTCCTCCATGATACATCCTTGGGCTAGTCACCTAATCTTACAGATTGTAAGACCACATACCAGATAGGACGCTTCCAAGAACACAGCATCCCTAACTCATTTACCCCTGCACTCCCAGGAAGGTGCACACCCTAATTTCATAGGTACTGGAAAGTCACTGCACAAAGTCCTCCATTGTATCTTTATACTATTTACTGTAAAATTCTTGCTGAAGTTGACCTAAGTCTCTTCCCTTAACATTTTTACTCATTGACAAATTTTCCAACTCTATCATCCAGTAAACTATCATTGATCACTTTACTAAGTGTGAGGCTTGCTGCTAAACTAAGACACTAGTTGAAGACCTCACAGAACTTAAAATCTTCTTAAAGAGATTACAAGTTTGTTGTGCATAATTGACTGTTGAGGACTAGAAGGGATTCAGATTGGACAATCTTACCAGAGAAGCTTCTCTTCAGAAAGGACTTTGGCTGACCACTCAGGGATTGGATAGCCAATGAAGGGGCTCATCCTTGGGAAAGACTAATTCTCCCTCTCTCAGCAGTCATTAGTTACCTGCAGTTATTTGTCTAGGGGTGGGGCCCCATGACATTTCCCCCTTCCCTGTTAGCTTGTCTATTGGTATTTTCATTGTTTATCATGTATAGGCAGCCATACTGCTGAGGTATCATGGGTACAACTTATCAGTCCTGAAATCATATATACAACAAGCAACACTAAAAGGAATCAGCAGATTGTATTTATATATTTATATGCATGTCGTAACAGTAATAATCAAAGAAAAGATGGTAAGGCCATGGATTTAAAAGAGTAATGGGAAGGAGGGCATGGAAGGGGTTAGAAGGGGAAAATGAAGTGTAATGATATATTTTAAGTAAAAATAAAAGTTTACAAATAGAAAGGGAAAAGGGGAATTTGAAAACTAGTGAGGAAGTAGCTTCAGTGGGAAAGACAGTTAATGAAGGCATCAGAGGAACAGCAAATGTCAAAGGATACAGGTTTTAAATAACTGGACAGGCTGTTAAAGAAGCAGGTGTTTGCTACTTCAAAATGAAGAGAATGTAGGGCTATGAGTATGCAAGAAGGTCAGTCAGAGAGACACACCTTACTGGAAAGATGGACTCTGGGTAAACAGGAGGGATCACAGAGATGGTATCATGGTCCTGATTCTGAGAGTCTATAGTTAACAGTGTTTTAGTTTACTTTCTGTTACTATGATAAAGCACTCTCACTATGACTAAAAGCAACTTGAGGAGGAAAGAGTTTATTTGGCTTATACTTCCAAGTCATGATCCATCATTGAAGAAAGTCAAGGCAGGAACTCAAGGCAGAAATCTGGAGACAAGAGCCATGAAGGAATACGGCTTTCTGTGCCAATCTCTCTCTCTCTCTCTCTCTCTCTCTCTCTCTCTCTCTCTCTCTCTCTCTCTCTCTCTTTCTCTCTCCCTTTCACTCAGAGGTTTATTCTTATCAGCCCAGGATCACTTCATAGGGATGGTGCTGAACACAGTGAGCTGAATTCTTCTGAACTTATTAATAATCAAGACAAAATCCCACAGATGTGAACACAGACTAACCTGATAAAGACAATTATCAAACTGAAACTTTTTTCAGGCGATCTAGGCTGTGCTGAACTGACAGTACTAACTAGGACAAATTGTATAACTTCCAAAGATTTTTATATCCCAATCTCTGTTGTCTTGGAATGTTACTGTAAATGTGCAAAAGAACTTTTAATATCTGATTATGTTAAGGATTGTGGGATGAAAGATTATCATGTTTCGTGTGGTTGGGCCCCTAAATAAAATTACACATAACCTTATAAAAGAGAAGTCAAGAATTGAGGACATTGTTTAAAGGTAGAGTTCTTGCCTAACATATGCAAAACCCTGAATTTGATTATCAGCATCTGAGGGGCATGGAGAGAAAGGAAGGAAGAGAGAGAGAGAGAGAGAGAATGAGGAATGTGATATAATAATGAAAGCAGATTTTGAAATTATATGTTTTGAAGAATGAGAAATGAATCACAAACTAAAGGACATTGGTAAGGATATTTGTTCAGCCACTATAAGCTGAACAAAAAGCCAATAAAATATATTTTTCCCTTTTAGTGTCTCCAGAAGGAACTAACCTTTTGCTGACATCTTTATTGCAGCACCATAAGACATCTGTCCTCTGGAACTTTGAGAGAGCAATTTATGTCATCATAAGGCACTGTTTGAAGTTTATTTTTTACCATAGCAGTAGGAAACTAATAAAAGTATCTAACTCTAAGAATATAGAATTGAATTTCTTGTTCACTATTGTACAATTCCAGGAAGTTTATTAAAAAATTAATATTTTTCTCAAGGATTGAGAAATATACCAAAATCCCACTAATAGGAATAAATGTATCAGTTGTAAATTTGTCTCAAATGGAACTTTGTTGCCAACAATCATTGTTTCACATCCTCTGAAGCTTGTTAGCTACTGTGTGACCGTGGGTACATTGATGAACATTCCTGAGCTTATTATTTCACTTGAGGAAATTAAAATCATTGCTCATACTTCCCAGAGTTGTTTTTAGGATCCAATGTGTGAAAGGTGTGCAAGAAGGAGAGAAAGAGCGCCTTATCTGGTGAGGTCTTAGAACTTGCTGCACACCTAATTCCTACAGAGGACAGGGCTGGCAAGGAAACAATGAAGACCTCAATGGTTATTGGTTTTAAATGAAGCCCAGACAATGGAGCTACACTAAGACAAGGTCACCTGGAAGAGAAAGGTAATGAGACTTGCTGACAATTAGAACATGGGTGGAGAGAATGCACCCCACCAGAGATGGCAGCATTCCAGAAGGAAGTAAATCTCCTAAAGAAGCTGGGGTGGCCGTAAGGGTCACAAGCAAGAAATTTTCTTCTAAAGGTTTGTTCTGGAATGAAGCTGAATGGCCCAGCGTGAGGTGGGGACCAGACTGTTTCATATCCTGGAGTAAACAGCAGGGACATTATGTGAGACAAGGCAGAGTGCTGGAGGCATGTTCCTAGTGTTAATCCCAGAAGGGCCAGGACAGGAACCACCCAGACACTGTGCTCAGATCCCAAGAAGGAGCTCACTGGGAATGCCCCTGAAGAAGCACCCTCATTTCTTCCTTCACCCTTAACTTCCCAACCATACGATTAGCTGGGAACCTCCAGATATCCCAGACTTCCAGCGTGATAAGCACTGGAACTTCCTAAGGAGGAAAGATGGAGGTGCTGGAAGACAGGAGCTAGGGAGTTGTGTGTGGATGCTTAGGACAAACTCCTCCTTTCCTATGACTCAGACTGGAGAATTTTCCAACATTGGGATAAGCTGTACAGGAAACCTTCATGTTAAGTGTTCCTTCTCTGGAAGCCTTTGAATTTGGAATCACCATTTCCCATTTCCTAACCCCAGGATGAGCAGACATTTCCCACTTAATATATAGACAGGTTTCTTGAGGACCAGAAAATCATCACACTCACTTGCACACACATAAGGTGAAGGAAGCCAGAGGAAGCTATCTTACTCGGCTGTAGCTAGACAGCTGGGCAGCCTGTACTTTCCGCATTATCAAACATCGTTTGTTTTTTTTGTTTTGTTTTGTTTTGGGTTTTTTTGTTGTTTTTTTTGTTTGTTTGTTTTGGTTTGTTGGTTTTTTTTTTTTTTAACAAAGAAAAGGGCATTTCCTCCTTGTGCCTATGTTGGCGATTTCTTCCTGATCTCCAGCTTTATAAAAGGGTGGAGTAGCCATCCTTTACAGTGCCTCAAGCCAACTTCTATCATCCAACATGAATCCAGTGACAAAAATCAACACACTGGTCATTGTGACCTTATCTCTTCTTTGCTTCTGCTCTGTGCAGGGTAAGTTTCCACAAGTGGGCATAGGGGGTTCTTAGGGTGCTACTCTCTAAACCACTGTGCTCCAGTGTCACTCAGGCATTGCAGCTCAGATCTGAAGTCTGAAATTGTGGGCAGTAGAGAGACCACATGCGATCTAATCAAGAAGAAAATAGAGTAATTTCAGAGAAACAGGACAATTTTCAGACCTCCAGTTTCTGAGCCTTTATTCTTAAGTTTGTGATTTATTTCTCTTTTTCCTTGAAACACTGCTTTGCTATATTCTATACAACACTTTCCTCCTTCCCCTTTCTTTTCTTTGCTTACATCTTCTCCATGTACTTTGTAGGGATCTTAACTACATGGTTAAACTCAAGCTCTTCAAAGCTTAACACTGCTCACACAAATACCCACCTTCACTCCTCAGGCAGATCTATCTTCTGAGCCTCCATTTTACACCAGTTAATGCACACTCTGCTTGGAAGTCAGCCTTGACTCATAGCTCTCTCTTGTAACTAAATAATAATAATAATAATAATAATAATAATAATAATAATAATAATGGCTAATTCCCATTCTTTCAATTTATTAAATGTTCCTTAAGTACAATGGTGTTTCTATTTTGTCCCTCTTTTGATATCTGAAATGGTAAACCAGAAAATATTAGAGAAAATGTAGGATTATTCTTTTATAAATTTGAGAAAGACCTTTCTAACTATAACTCAAAAACCAAGGGGCTTAGGAGAAAAGATTACATAAATATAAAACAAAGCAAGTAGGGCAATATGGGAGGGTTTGGAGGGAATAAAAGGAAGGGAGAAATGATGTAATTATATTAGAATCTAAAAAAATAAAAATAATACAGAGAAAGAAAGAAAAATCAAAAAATTCCTCTTGGTAAAAAGTCAATTCATATTGTGAACAAATGGATAATGTCCCTAATATACAACGACTTCTAATTTAAAAATACACTAATACTCTAACAGGAAAAATAAGTTAAAGACATTGAAAGTTCACCATAAAGTAAGTACAAATAACTATTAAATATACAAAAGGGTGCGCCATCTCACTCCTTATATAGTAAGAGAAGTACAAATTAAAAGAACCTATCAGACTGTCAATATTCAGAAACTTAATGCTACAATGTCCTAGTTGTAGTGAGATCAGAATGCCTAAAGATTTATAACAAAAGTATATATAATTTCATTTCTTTTAGATTGCATCTTGCAAATCTATCAAAATAATAATTTAATTTTTATCTAGCAATTCTACTTATATGATACAATCACATGCAAATAAAATTATATTATAATGACCTCATTATATAGTAATGAATAGTGTTCAGTGTTGTTTATTGTAGCAAGTAATATCAAAAAATGGAAATAAATGTACATAAGGAATTGATTAACTAAAGCATGCTACAAAGCTACAGTGGAATATTATGTATATAGCATCATATGTTGTTCAAAAGAAATCAAAGTGTAGAATATATATAGTATGTATACTGTATGGCTATCATATTATATTATTATAGCTATATATGATTATAGCTATGTTATATTATCTATATTATAAAAGGGAACTCACTCCAGGTATTCATGGATACCAAACCCTGTGAATTCTCAAGTCCCTGGTGTACAATTTTGCACTGTGTTTGCATCTAACCTGTGTACATCTTCCTGAATGCCTTAAAGCATCATTACTTATAAGTGGACAAACTCTTTGGTCATGCAAAGACAATCAGATTTGTCATTAGAGAATACTAGCAACATTGTAAGGGTAGTTTTAGTGGAGCAGGGAGAATGGAATACAGAACACAAATGTCATAAAGCCACCATCAAAACTGGATGTAAGCCAAAGGCAGTCAAGGCCTCCTCAGCTCTATGTAGATTCTGATTCAGTTGTGCTGGAGTATCTGAGATGAAAGGTTGAAATAATGTATTCCCTTTTTCTCCATCAGCATTGCTTAATCCTTAAAGCTAAATTCCTCATGGTATCTGATGTCACCTCTGTGCCCCGCCTCTCCCAACCTGTTATTACCTGATCACAGAGACTCCTAGAACATTTCTCTATTTGGTGATTCATAAAAGAGAGAAAGTCAGGCTGAGCTAGGTAGAATCATCAGCAAGGCATATAACCTCAGTCTGCTCTGAATATTCCATTCTTATGTTAACCTCTATGCCCTCCCTCATAAATCCTCCAACACAGTTACCCAAATCTAACCTATATCTCCAATAATAAAACCAAGTCCTTGGCTAGAGACGTCCTGCCTTCTCAGGCCAATGGAATCTCTCTTTGTTATACTCAAATTGTATTGTTCAATTTATCCAATTGACTATATATAATTATCTTTGATTCTGTATTTTATTTGACTTCAAATATAAGTAGGTACTAACTGGGTAATAGAAATAATACCATCATTATTTTAATCCACCCTCTATGTTGTCTTTCAACAAAGCTATGTTGAAAACCAGCTGATGGAGTAAACAGACAGGTTTGGTCTCTGTGTAACACTGAAGCCTTTCTTTGATCTTGTAATCACTTGTTCTCATAGCCCTCCATTTCATCCTAAATATTCTACTCTCCTTTCTCAACAAATGCAGGTCTGATCTGTAATGTCTGTGGCAAATCATTTGATTCAAAGTGTAAAAGGGATGAAACCAGATGCATAGCACGCAGTAATCAAATGTGTTCTACAACATCATACTTTTCTGGTAAGTAGAACTGATGCAGACGCCAAAAATGCCTTCGAAAGACTGTCACCCCTGCTAGTGCCTGGGATAAAGCACTTAGCATCATTTAGCATTGCTAAGTAGTAAGGCGATGAATAAAATGTGGGGAGGTGGGGAAGAATGATTTCCAGTTCCCCATCAAGGGGCTAGGCATCCAGAGTCAGAGTCAACATGGGAGTGTGACCCCTAGGAGCCAGGGAAGGGGATTCAGTGTTAAGGTGTTTTCCTCTTGGCAATGACTTTTAGAAAGTTGTATTAAGGTAATCTCCTCCAGCATGTATAACAGTCTTCTTTATTTTTAGGATCAAACCATCTATACTCAAAGCAATCGTGTGTGTCTAACTGCAAGGAAAAACAGAAAAACAAAGGAAGAGTTCTGGTTAATGTAATCTGCTGTGATTACAACTTGTGTAATGTTTTCTAGATGAAGAGGAGTCTCTTGACCAATATGAGGAACATGCTTCCCTATACTGTCCCCATGATGACCTGAGATCCCTGAGATAGCAACAAGGGCTATGTCCTCATTTCATTGAAGGGCTCCTTGACCGTACCATTAGACCCTTAAAATCACGACCACTGCAAAGCAATCCCATGCTTACCATGTTATTTTACAGTTCCAGTTTTCAATGTCTAGCCCTGTTATAGTCTCCCAAGGATTTTTACTTCAGCCTCTCGAATCCATAAATGCTGCTGTAGGTGACCAAAGAGACGTGGAAGATGGGATTAAGGATCTCAAGATAGAAGGTTATTTTTGGATTTCTAGGATAGTTCGATGTACCAAAGTACAAATGTCCATATAAAATGGTGTGGGGTGAATTGACTATAGAAGAGGACATGATTCTGTGATGCTGGAAGCAGTTATTGAAGTGATATCCCTTGAATGGATCGAAGGGTCAAGAGCCAAGAAATACAGAAGGCCACTAGAAGCTGAAAAACGCAATGAATTAATTTACTTCAGTGACTCCAAAAACCAGCCACACCGCTACTTGATTTTATCCCCATAAAGTTTATTTCTGACTTCAGAGTTCTACAAACTGAATAAATGTGTGTTGTTTTGAGCAAGTAAGTTTGTAGTCATTTATAAAATCAATGATGGGAAGCTAATTCAATCTCACTAAATGTCTGGGAATGAAAAGTGTTTGTAATCATGACCTGTACTCATCAGCCAATCTAGAATTTTTTGTTCCAGATTTAGTGTGTCCTGAAAGAGGAGAGGAAATGCAGAGTAATTGTTGTGAGTGAATGAAAGGTTAGTCCTTGAAGTTCAACCTCTCAACATGCTGCAGATGATTCTCCAGATATGACTTTGAAGTTAACAATACTACTTTCTAAAGCAATCAGGTATGTATTCTAACAGATGAATTTACAGTTTCTCATCAGTTCATATACTGACTGTTCCTTTCAAGCTCTCCTGAGTATAAGTTTCTGTGCATATAGCTTTGGTTTTGTTTTATTATGCTGGGATTTTTATTGTCAGGCCCCTAATCTATTGTAGCAAGTCACTCACAATGTTATTGAGGGAAAATATCCATTATTATTTTTCTCCCAATATTCTTTGCTATAAAAGAAGTTATCCATTTATTTGTGATGTTGTTTTATAATATATTGAAAAAGGAAAATTCCCTGCTCTCACACAAAATTTCTGATACCAGAGGTATGAGTTTCTCCACACAAATGAATCCTCTGCATCTCCAATGGACACTGGAAGAGTGTCCCACAATTTAACTCAACTCTGACATGAGCAATCCAATTCTGTTCCCACAGAGTTGGGGGAGCCACTTTCCCAGTACACAATGTATTCTTATTCACCAGCTCAGTAGCACCCCAAACTCCTTTTGTTTGGAATTTTAATGGAAGATTCATAATAGAGCAATAATTTAAACTAAGTCATCAACTGTTGGTGGTTAATTCAACCTTCAGTCTCCCACCTATCTTCCCAGAGATTAGGAACAGAGGGAGGAAACTGAAAGTTCTAACTCTCAATCACAACATTGGTCCCCTCATGATCAATCCCAATTCTGCAGTTAGCTAAGTGATTCCCCCAAATCATCTCCCTATATAATGCATTTCTCATATAATACATCTGACCCCTCTCCTTCCCCCCTCTGTGCCTTCCAGCTCCCCATTTCTCCTAAATCTACCCTCCCACTCCCTTCTCCCCAGATAAGAGCAGTCTTCACAGGGTTACCGCTCAATTAAGGTATAACAAGATAGAACGAGGCTGGACACTAATCCATGCATTGAGGGTGGATTAGGCAACCCAGTAGGAAGAAAAAAGTTCCAAGAACAGGCAAAGGGGTCAAAGGACACCACAAACACACACACACACACACACACACACACACACACACACACACACACACACTCCAGTCTCTAAGAGCTCCACAAAAATACTAAGTCAGACAATCTCAAGATATACCTAGGGGAACCTGCAGGTCCAAGTCGGCTGCTTCCGCTCTGTGAGCCTCCAATAGTGCTGGTTAGCCACAAAACCTTCAACCTATAACCTATCTTCCCTAAAGGAGCCACTGGGACAATGAAAGGGCAGAACCCCATGCCAAGGGAGGAAATTAGACTGGATACCCAGGAGATGATTTCTAATGATATCCTGCTCTACTCATAGATGGGTGCCTAAGCCAATTCATCAGAGAGGCTTTCTCTGGCAGCTGATGGGAGCAGATATAGAGACCCAGGGCTAAACAAAATACATACAGCAGGGAATCCCTCCGAAGAGGGGAAGAGGGATTGCAGGGACCAGAGAGGTAGAGGACACCAGGAGAACAAGTCCCATGGAGTCGACTGGATTTGGGAAATTTTAAAGACTAATGAACTTGATACATTTCTAGTGAGAGTAATCAAGGTGAAGGAAAGAAGTCATAAACCTGTTTGTGGCAAAGAAAGATATAACATTGCAAGAAGAATTCAAATTACTAATCAGCTGACACATGAGGGGATACTAGTGTGATCACCTGGGTGGTCCCAATGTACAAAGGAGAGAGACAGTGTGAGAGTGATCCGTTGTGATGAAGATTAGCCATTGCTGGGTTTAAAAATAATAACATTAACATAAAATTGTCTTTAGCCACTAGGTTTGCAGAATCACTGATTCCTGCTCCCTTTTCAACCCTCATACTATGCAGCCACACAGCACCATCTCCTGGAGACACTGTTCCCTACAGTTCTGCCTTGCAGAAACTTTAGAAAGGGAAGTTGAATAATGACCACTCAAAAATAAATATATTACTGTATCTTGTAAATGGTACTTTATTTGGGGTGAAGAAATAGTGACATTTCAGGGGTGACTAACTTAGTAGACCTTTAATGTAATAACAAATGTCTTTAAAATATTTAGAAATGGGGTTGGGTGAGATGGCTGAGAAGTTAAGAGCACTGGCTATTCTTCCAGAGGTCCTGTATTCAACTAGAACAAACACATAACAGCTCACAATCTTATGCCCTTTTCTGGTCTGCATGCACACATACAGACAAAGCACCTGTATACATAAAAAATAAATCTTAAAAATATATAATTATTTAGAAAGAAGACATGTCTCTTTAACAGACTTAGAGACTGCTGCTAAACTTTGTACTATAAATGCAAAATCATATTCTAATCAATGTCTCTGTCTCTGTCTCTGTCTCTCTGTCTCTCTCTCTCTCGCTCTCTCTTTCCCTCCTCCCCCTCCTCTCTATCAGCCATGGGATCATACCAAAGACCTGTCACAAATTAGGCAACTTCTCTAGCACTAAGCACTTTGCTGCACCCCCATCCTGTTCTGGAACTTTTGACTAGCTGATTGTAACGTCTAAGACTCCATAGGAAGAGACAAAATGCTTGTAATTAGCTACAAACAGTGGAAAGTCACTTCAAAAAATGTAATATAAAAATAAAAAGTAGAGAGTAGGGAAAGACATACACAATCTAGACAAAGAGGCAAAGGTTTGTGAAAATAGCCATAGCGGTCTGCACTGATACTCTTGAGACTCAGAATCACTCCAGCAACCAGCCAGGAGTTAGGACAAGGGAGGAATAGATTCTCTTCTACAGCCCCTGGAGGGATCCCACAGGCATTAGGCCATGCAAGGAATATTCTCCCCCTACGGCCACAAGGATGAGCCTTTTAGGCTGTGAGAAAATTGTTTTGAGCCAAGTTTGTGGCGATTTCTGTATCCTCTCTCTCCTTCAATGGATTTACTGTGCAGATAGATGCCCAGCTCCTCACACATCATGGTTCTTATGAGTCTGTGGTGCTTATCAAGGTCCCCCTCCTTTCATTCTGTCGTGCTTGTCCAGCAAGGTACCTGTTTTCCATAGAAATAATCCTCATTATATACATTTCACACAAATTTAAAACTGCATTTATTCTCTGCCCCATCCCAACTTTCTTTTAAACCACAGGCCTAAAGAAGGTATCTGACTCTTCAGGACCTTAGTAGATAGTGTTCAGGCATGGGTGGTACTGTGGTCCTTTGTGCCTACCACTATATTCCCTTTATGAAGAAGTTTAACTCTCACCAGGCAGGGTTTGCGCACCTTTAGTCCCAGCACTTGAGAGGCAGAGGCAGTTAGATCTTTGAGTTCGAGGCCAGCCTGGTCTACAGAGGGAATTCCAGGACAGCCAGAGTTACAACAGAGAAACTCTGTCTCAAAGGAAAAAAAGAGAGGGAAAAAAAAAAGTGCAACTCTCTTTGAGCCCCTTAAGAAGACAAAAAATCCCTTTGTCATTTCTCATGGTGTCTGTTTTCTCTCTTAGAACAGTTCTGCTTCATGCATAACCCATATCCTTCTCTGGAAAGCCAGAGAACAAAGTGGGGCTTTTCTCCTGAGCTGATCCACATATCTACCAGAGGACAATCCTGTGTAGCACATTCCAAGAAAGGTGACTGTATCAGTCACTGATACAGCACTGGCTGTATCAGTCAGGTTCCCTGGAGATAGGAGGGAACACACACAAAATAGGATTTCTATTTTTCTCCAGAATAACCAGGGTAAATTATGTGATGAGTTAGAAGGTTCCTTCACTTTGGACCTGCTATTTTCTTGACAGGGAAGTGGGCTGAGAAATGACATAATAATAATTATATACGAATGACTGATTACTAGGCATATTGTAAAACCAACAGATTTTGGTTATAAGATGAAAGTTCATTGATATAGTCAGTTACTTCAAATGCATCTCATTAGCCAAAGTATCAGTAGCCCTAGTACAAATTTTTGGCACACTGAATGTCAAATCTGTAAATTTTGTTCTGTGTCTTCAGGGAATGTATTATGATGTTCTCAAGCAGTCAACACAATGCATGGATTTCTGTGAACCATGAATTTTCTAACTAAATCTTAGATGTTTTTTCTAAACAAGATTTTTTCAAAAAAAATGTTATTTTTAATTTTATGTATATATGGGGGGTGCACCTGTGAATAAAGGTACCTGAGGAGTCCAGAAGGGGGTTTTGATCTCCTAGAGCTGGTATTATAGGTGGTTGTGAGCTGGAAACCAAATCTAGGTCCTCTTCAAGAGCAGTATGTTCTCTTAACCAGTAAACCATCCCTCCAGCTCTATATCATGTTTCTTATTGGTGGATGCTTTGCTTAAACTATGAAATATAAACTTTACAACAAAATGTATTATGTAATGCACATTATCAGTGAACTTCTACTTTAAAAATGATAGTTTCACTTGTATTTTCCAAATGTAAGAAAAAAAAATGTTGAGTAGTATACAGTCATCTATAATTCCAGCTCCAGGGTATCTGACTCCTGCTACTTGCCTTTGTGGATACCTGCACTCACATGCACATACCCACACAGGAATACAAAGGAAAAATTATGGGTGAAGGAAGATTACTCAACAAAAAGGAGGCAGATGACTACTTTTTTTCCACGGAAAATTGTAAGGCACTCTGATTAGTATATAGGGAATCTGTGCAGGTTTTTATAGACTGTTGTTTAACTATATGTAATAACATGCTGAGATTTGGTGGGTATCAAAGGCTGTGTCATAAGGAAGTAGCAGAACAGAAAAGTGTTGAGGCCAGCCAATCAAAGCAACACAGTTCTCTTGAGGGGGAGAAGTGGGGATTGATAAAAACATGGCTCAATGGGTAATCTCAAACCACACTGGCCCCAACAAGTGTTCGGAGCTTTGTTTTATTGAGAAATTACAGGCTCACACCCCCAAAATTCTACATTCCATTGGTCAAAGCAAAGTGCGCAAGCGAAGTACATGAGTCCTTCAAAATATCAAACTTCAGGAACTTTAGAGATAACATGGTTTTTCTCACACCCAGTATCCCGGGATGGGAACACAGCTTGTACCATGATCCAAGGTTGCATACTTGGGAACTCAGCAAAACGATTTTGTGAACTTCAGCAAAAACCAATTCTCAGAAGATAGCAAGAGCAAATCTCAGTAAAGCAAATCTCAGCTGTACTGTTTAAGCTCAGCTCCCCACAGGTATCCCTTTTTTATTTAAAAAAGAACAAGAAGACTGTGCCTAACTTAGGTGGCTCCTTAGAGCTATGATCTTACCCATCATGGGGTCAGAAAGGAGCATATGCCTTCTGCCCTGTCTTAGGTTGTCATAAATAAGGATAACATTACCCATCCACTGGCTATCCAGCCTCCAGTGTTCCAGGGTTTATACTTGAGATTTTAGCTTCATTTCTTTTATTTCCATTTTTATGCCGAAAATACTGCTGAGGAAGGTACGAATCAAGTATGGACCAAGGCACAAAATAAGCATAATAAAAAAACAGCGAGTGCTATGATAGACATTCCTAGTTGTCTCACCAATTCCAAAGAAGTTCTTTTAAGATTTTCCAAAAACTTAGAAGCTGCAGCTGCAGCATCAAACTTAATGGGGCCAGCATCTTTTAATGCTTGACTATCTTTATGCAACTGTATTAGGTCTAAAGAGGTGTTAGCATTATGCCAAATGCCTTGAGGATGAGCACATATTCTTTTCCAGCTGTGTTGACTATCATTATAAATCTTAGAGGTTACAAATCCAATGATAATTAGCATGACAACTGAGTTGTGATTGAACCTTCAGAACTTCTATTTCATCCCCAATATACATAACCATTTCATAAAGAGTATTAGTTTTCTGTTCTAATATAATGTCAATATCTTCTTGAATACCTAAAGTCATAGTAACATTTTTTTCAAATCATTTGCATAATGTGAATTCTGAATGGTCTGTGATAAAGCAACTGCAATGGTAGAAGCAGTATCAATTAAAGATATAAGTGCAATTAATTCTAAAATTACTAATTCAATCACTCTTCTCTGCCTAGATAAAGTCTTAGTAATTTCTTCTAATACAATTAAACCTTTATCATTATACCAAGGGTCACTAATATCAACTGGTAACATCAAAAATGAAGGTTGATGAAGTATTATAACAGCTTGAATAGGAAAAACACCTTCAGCTGAATTAAATGAAATACAATTGGATAATTTTCAATTAGTATATAAAACAGAAAAATACTTTCTTTGAAAGGTAATACCAATGAACAGCATGAAAGGAGGGGAAACATAAGCCAAAACCTTCCTTATTTCAGGTTCTTTCACTCGTTTTCCCTTGTCCTGCATCTGTCCACCAAAGTCCTGCTGTTAAACTTTTCCTTGATGAACTTCCTTATGACCAATCCACAATATATCTTTGAGTCCCAAATATGGCTCTTCTGCAAGGATGTTGAGTATAACAGTCCTTCCATAATATAGTCATATTTGGAGAACGAGTTTCTTCTTCACAAGGAGATAATGATTGAGGAGAATTCAGTCCTACAACATTCTCACCTTTTGCAGGATACCAAAAAGTCACATTTTGTTTACTATTTTGAACTCGAGTCATTTGTAAAGTAAGACAGCCAGTTATAGGAGTAACTTTAGAAAAACAAATAGGCAAACCATATCCTGAACCTGAATAATTAAAAAACTGTTGAACAGGTTCAATTTTCTCTATGAAAGGTTGTCCCAATAGATGAGTGTCATTAACTCTCACAATGACTTCTGGATCTTTCCATATGGATGAATGAACAAGAGGCAGATCAGGAGCATAAACCCAAAAAGTGTCAGCTCTCATTATGGGAGTCTGCATGCAAATCAGTGTTATTATCACGCTCCAAAATCTCCATTTGGTGAACCAATCTCTCCGGCAACCACCGAGCATTTCCATTTTCCTGTGGAAGAATAGAAACATGCTCTTGCCCCCATATTAATATGGGGTCAGGCCCAATCCCCGGTAAGCGAATCTTTCCATCTGTATGCCAAGAAACAATCAGCAGCAGTCAGGCCTTTCTTATCTGAATTTAAGAAATTTTGAACAAAAAGAGTATGTTTCAATAGGTTTTGAGGTATTTTTTGATATACCTCTATCTCCCCCTTCTTAATTTTATTTAATTGAGCCTTTAGAGCACCATATGTTCTTTCAATAATTCCTTGTCCTTGAGGATTATAGGGAATACCTGTTGAACAAAAGCACTTGTAGTAACAAATAAACAATGAGAATGGCATATTTTTTATAAAATGCTGTAACAAACCATCTAGACTGAATGAAGGCACTTGCATCAATGTACACACAACAAGGTCATCATACCAAAACCAAGATAAATTGTTGACAATAAAACATGAGGAAGTTATCTAATAAATGTGTTTGGAGACATGGAAAAATTAATAGTCATTATACAGCTCTTGTTGATTTTACAGATTTTACCCACATCCATAGAATAAAGAGCACATTCAATTAAAGATAAAAAAAATTTCAGTCACACAAACCAAACATTTGGTAGCTACCCATACATCCATGCATTGCATCAGAAAACACATCCATACATAGACAAAACCTTTTTTTATAAAACAGGCACAAAACTTTTTGTACACATGAAACAGACAAACCAAGACAAGAAATGTAGACTAGTGATCACCAAGATAAAAATTAAACCAGGCCTGGAAAAAGGA
The DNA here is from genome assembly GCA_026225945.1 of Cricetomys ansorgei. Lineage (NCBI taxonomy): Eukaryota > Metazoa > Chordata > Mammalia > Rodentia > Nesomyidae > Cricetomys > Cricetomys ansorgei. The sequence goes on along the minus strand of JAMJFZ010003914.1, from coordinate 13,758,507 downwards.
ATGGAGAGGCACTAGGAACTCTCCAGAGATAGCTTGTTTTTTTTAAATATGGGTGCAGCTATAATTTAGAGAAGAGTATAGGCAGTTCCTGTATAAGCAACTGGTCATAATTATATTTTTCTATTTTAGATGGAAAGTGGAGTCTCCTGACAAGTAGCAGTTGAAGTCTTTGTAGGATGTCCAAGATATTCAGGGAAATCCCAGTCCTTCTTTAAGCAGAGCTCTCCACATGGTTGTATTAGAGGATCCGGAACCCAAAGTGGTACACCAGTGTCCTGTGAAAACAAAATAAACATTCCTTCTCTCAGGGGCCAGCGTTAATAAAGTCTAACCTTTAAAAGCAGGTATAGGAGTTTTTTACTTTTTAACAATTGTATTGGAAGTGAAACTGAAAGCACTTTCATTTATCCATAAAGTCAGACATACAAACTCGATGGAGATGATTTTTGTCAATGAGAAGTACCTAAAATCTGTATTTTGGACAATAACCAAATGAAATTTAAAATCCTGAGCTTGTGACTGTTAATAGCAGGGCTAGATTATTAGAATTCTATAAAAACATGTATCTAGAACTCCATTAATGTTATAACTCTGAACCTTTGAAATCTTTAAATCATTTTCTTATACCTTTTCACCAAAATCACTTTCTCAGACCTTAACAACTTACCTAGGCTTTCATATCTGCAGACTTTTAAACCTCACATCTTAACATTTTCTGACACTCAAAACTTAAACCAGTTTTTTAGACCTCTATATTTTAAACCTCATAACATTCTTTTAAACCCTAGTATTTTTTCCTAGACCTTAAACTTTCTCTTTAATCTGACCATTTACTAGAGACATGAGTTTTTAGTTTGAATAACTGTCTTGGAAGAAACACTAAAAGTGAAGCTTCTTGAACTGTAACAAAGGTAACCATAAATCAGTTTGCCAATTAGTTCAGGAAGGAAAAATTATTTATTTATTTGCCTTCACAAATATATGTCCTGTGTCTCTTTTTACACAATTATACACAAACACCAATAACCATGAATATATTGACAATATGTTTTTTGTAAAATGTAAAACAATGAATCATTTTGAATGGAACTTAGAGGCTATCAGTAATATAAGAATCCTAACTGATTCCACAAAGACTATTGTTTGAAAAACCTTTTATAACTTTTAAGATATTAGAGAAATATACTCAGTAAGAGATTGAAGTCTATCAGCTATAAATTTACATAAACCATTAAATCAATTTATGGAAATAAATTGTATGGTTTTAAATGCTATATTGTTACTCTATGATTAAATTAAAATATTTATCTTTTGATTTAAGATGTTAGTAAAAAAAAACTTAATTCATTTATATGTACTCTTAAAGACTCAGTGTTGAAACCAATATTCAAAAGACATCAATAAAGGGAAAATGGATAAACACAACCTCACTGCATAAACCTTTTTTGATAACTGTATTTTAAACCTCAAGACATTTTTGAAACCCTCATACTGAGGGTGGGCAGGGAGTGTGTCCAGGGAGTGGTGACTCTGCCCTCTCCCCTTTGCCAAGGACCTGTCCCCAGCAGCTGCCCAAGGCCTGCAGGCCTTGATTGCTTCTTGGATTAACCCTTTCCCTCCTGTTTCCTTGAAGTAATGGATTTCCCATAGCATCCCTCCTAGATTTGCATTCATTAGCCAAATGATTACCAAGTTTGCATTTTGGACATAGACCAGGTATTCTAGTACCTTTATTTGGAACCTTCTGTTTATTTGAACACCGTTTCACCTGATGTCCCATTTGCCCACATCTATAGCAACTACCAGGGGGTCTAGCCATTCTCTTCCCCTGTTTTCGCTGCTGAAAAAAAATACCTCTTTAATAGTCTTTCCTTGTAAAGCAGCTGCAACAGCAACACCCTGAGTGTAGGATCATCTGATATCAGCACACAGCCAGATGTAATCATTTAAGCTTCCTTTTTTATGAAAAGGTCTAAGAGCGGCTTGACATGCACAGTTAGCATTCTCAAAAGCAATTGTTTGACTATCTGGTACCCATTTCAGGATCTCCCAACATTCTCCCAGCCATTTGTAACAATCTGGCAACAAAGTCTTGAAATGGCTCATCAGGTCCCTGTCTTACTTTAGATAAATCTTGAGTGCCCCGAGAAGTGGGTAGCTTAGTCCAAGCCTTTTTAGCTGCAGCATTAACTTGCACATATACTCCAGGGTCATACTGTAATTGATTAGCAGCATCGGAATGAATTCCTTCACCCGCTAACATATCAAAAGTAACATTAAGACCTGAGCCAAATTAATCTGAGCTGTTGCTTTACATGCATCATCATATTCTGATTTCCACAGCAAATAATCTCCTCCAGATAAGCAAGCTTTAGCAATTTGTTTCCAATCATTAGGAGGCAAGGCTCCTATAGCCATTGCTTCTAGTAAGGCTTGAGTAAAAGGAGCAGTAGGCCCGTATTGAGCACAAGCCATTTTTAATTCTTTTAATTGCTTAAAAGGAAAAGGTTGATGTATACACCATCCTTCAACTTCAACTACAGGACAAACAAGTGTCATCTGGGCAGCTTCAGCATCTCCCTCCTCATAAGCCTTTTTTATACCCTTTTGTAACAGAGTCATTTCTTGTTTTATTTTTACTTTAAAAGGAGGAGGAGGATCTAACAACAATCACACTAGGAGCTCTACTCCCTATCTTAGGTGTACAAATCTTAGTTTCATTTTCAATTTCTCTATATTTCTTTTCTCTTTCTATCAATAACTGCACTTGCATTGTAAAATTTTCAAACATTCTTTCGATGTATTTTATCAGTAGCTGCACTTGCATTATAGAATTTTCAAACTTTTTTTCTATGTTTTTTGCAGCACATAGCAGCAAGTGATAGCCTGCTTTTTCCTCCTTTTCTACATTGATTTTATTTAAAGCTATCAATGGAGGTAAATCATCATCATGATAATGTGCAGCTTCCTCCTCCAAGTTAAATTCTTCCTTTGAACTGAGAAGCTCCTTGTCTACTTTAATTTTCTTTCTTATCTCTAAAGAAAATTCATCATAAGTTGGCTTTAACCATGGAGCAGAGCGTTTACTTTCGTTTTGAGCATCATGCTCCAAATTTTCCTGTTCTCTCTTCTCTATATTCTGCTCAGTTTTTAAAGCTTCTGCTATTTTTTCTTTCTCATGCCTCTGATCTAAGCAGTCTTTTATGAGAGCCCACAAACTGAACACATCCTTGGGAACTTTTCAGGTCCATGAACATGATGGTAATTATTTAATCTGTCCCCTACTTTTGGCCAAGTTGCAAGATTAACAGTTCCATCTTCAGGAAACCATGGACAAACTTTTTTAATACATTTTAAAAAGTTATGCAGCCTCTTAGGACTTACATCTACACCGCGAGCGTGAAGCATATCTTTAAGCATTTTCTCAAAGAGTTTCTGACTATTTCCTGATCCCACTTTTACTCTATTCTACTCACGGTCACCGTTGTCTATGGACAACTAAATAGAGGTTTTTTTCTCTATTTTACTCACCACCACTGTTGTCAACGGACAACTTAAATCAAGACTCCTGCGGCCTTCAGCAGTGTCCTTCACTACTTGCTCTCCCGTACTCAAGCATCCATGTTGGGCACCACTTGAAGAGGCCAGCCAGTCAAGGCAACGCAGTTCTCTTGAGGGGGAGAAGTGAGGATTGATAAAAACACGGCTCAATGGGTAATCTCAAACCACACTGGCCCCAACAAGTGTTCGGAGCTTTGTTTTATTGAGAAATTACAGGCTCACACCCCCAAAATTCTACATTCCATTGGTCAAAGCAAAGTGCGCAAGCGAAGTACATGAGTCCTTCAAAATATCAAACTTCAGGAACTTTAGAGATAACATGGTTTTTCTCACACCCAGTATCCCGGGATGGGAACACAGCTTGTACCATGATCCAAGGTTGCATACTTGGGAACTCAGCAAAACGATTTTGTGAACTTCAGCAAAAACCAATTCTCAGAAGATAGCAAGAGCAAATCTCAGTAAAGCAAATCTCAGCTGTACTGTGGAAGCTCAGCTCCCCACAGAAAAGTAAATTTGTCTCTTTCAACAATAGTTTTTAAAAAAGAAATTACAAGTCAGATTCTAATTATATCATATCTAATTATGCAACTCAGATTGTAAAAGCTAGCTATGTCATAGCATATTTAATAGCAAAAAAAAATGTACTAACAGATTTTATTAAGCAATGTATGGAGAGCATTACAGATATAATGTGCTCAAATACAAATTAGAAATATTTGTAAAAAGCAGTTTGTCTCACCACACTGTAGCAAGGGGGTTGAAGAAGATGGAAAAATATATCAAAATTTGGAGAGTAGATCTACTAATTTTCAGTTTAATGGTGTGATGATCGATAGCACTGAGGCTATAAATGCTGCTTAACTTCCCATTTTTGTAGAGTCATTGATGATTAATATGTCACAGGAAAAATGGCTTTTTCCATTAAAAGACACAGCTCGAGAGGCTAGAGAAATGTCTCCAAGGGTAAGAGCATATACTGCTCTTGCAGAGGACCTAAGTTCTGTTCCCAGCAACCATGTTGGGCAGTACACAATCATCTGTAATTCCAGCTCCAGGGTATCTGACGACTCCTACTTGCCTTTGTGGATACCTGCACTCACATGCTTGGAACCCACACAGCCCACAGCGCTGGACTTCTGTGGAGAGCTCACCCCTGACATGCCCCTCTATACGTACTGAGCAGAGCCTGGGTCCTGTTCCCCTCAGAGGTCCACAGCTGGGGCTCTTCAGGTCCCTCCAAGTGCAGGGAACTCCATCTCAGACCGGCTCCCTTGCCAGGCCCAACCCTCCTCCAGGCGCCAAATAGTCAAGCTGTCTGGTGGGCCCTGCAGGTGGCCATGGCAGCAGACAAAGTTGAGGACTTAGCTGCTGGCTGCCTGATCCCTGCCCAAAATGGCATCTCACAGTTATCCGTGTTTCTGCCGGGAAACAAATTTGACTTTCCCCAGCAACTCCTGTTTGGGGCTGCTACTTGCCTCCCTCACCACCATGTTGGGGACCTTGGGGTCCCAGCCACCACCTCTTGTGCCCACCATGAACCCCAAATGGTGCCAAGGACCACTAGGGAGTCATCATATTTCCCCTTTGAGGGAGTCTGACTCTACAAGGCCAGGAAGTTCTGGAACTTGAGATTCTCCCCCGCCCCAAGAAAGCTCCCCCACGGTTCTTTCAGGGACCCCACTCCCAGATGGCTGCAGGTTCCCCAACCTGGCAGAGCAGCACAGAAGCAACCCCAACTAATACAAATGGTCCTAAGCTGGGCCCCTCAACCCTCTCCAGATTTGCCAAATAAGGGCAAAAAAATCCCACCAATCACAGGCCACCCTGAGAGGCTCTGCCCCCCCACCCCCAGCTTAGGGACACTATAAAAAGCAGGCTTCTGGGGTCTACTGCAGGGGGCGGGGGCAGCTTCAGTTGCTGCCTTCCAAGTGGAGGCAGCCACCAAGAGAAGATGAAAGAACACCTCAGAGCTGCAACATTGAGGACACCTTCCCACCTCAGCGATGTATGGTCCCTGGGCTCCCAACTGCCAGGGTACCTCCCTGTTAGAACTGTGTGATTCCTGGGCTCCCAAATGGCAGGCAGCTTTTCCATTTCTGTATGAGCTAAATAAAAATCCCTAATACAAGGGACAATTACAGAAAAATCCGCAGACTACTTACGTCGTTATCTCTATTTTATTCATTCAGTTTTCTTCAATAAATCCTCAAGTGCCTCGGAGTTAGAACAAGGGACCTGAGCAAAAACAAGCTAGGTGAGAGGATGGAGTATTTGGAAGAGTTAAGCATTATGGATTTTAAGAAAAAAACACCTGCTTGTGTTAGAAAATACAACCATCGGGTTTTGGATAAAATTCTTTGGATTCGATGCATCCCAGTGACTAGAATATTTAACTATGGAGGTCTTTTTTCCAATCTTATTCCTTATTCTCAACAATTCCCAAAGCATTAGGGTACCTTTTTTTAGGCACGTGTACACACACACACACACACACAAAACATCCTGACATAACTTGATATATATATATATGTATATATATATGTATATAGATATAGATATATGTATCTATATATACATATATATCTATCCTGATATATATAGTTTTTAAACACATTTTTATTATGTCAAGAGAACGCTCAGAAAGGAGAGTAATAATAGTGCACTCGGAGAGCACATTGTGCCTGAAGGGCTGTGGCTAGCTTTGGTCATAGCGTCCTACCGCGGGTTGCAGAGAAGGCCCACGCACAGGCCGGGCCAGCCGCGCCCCAGAACCCTCTCCGCTCCCATCCTTGCTGCCGAACCCGACGAAGGCAGCTGGAGGCCTCTCCGCGGGACTAACAGCCAGAGCCAAGGCCAAAGCTGCTGCGCCACTGGTCGGCGGGTTTCCAACTCCACGCCCCAAACCCCGCTTCCCTGCCCGCGGGGGAGGACGGAAAGAAGGCGTGCACCAATCATTATGTAGACATGGAAAACGACTGACCTATGGGCCAATGAGAGAGATAAAGGGCGGAGCTAAGGGTGTGGTCTCGCTCTGGGATTTAAACTTGAACAGCCGACCGTTAACGACTGTACAGTGCGTGGACGAGTTGTGCGCCTGCGCGAGTGGGAAGCCGTGCTCCGCGGAGAGCTGCGACTAGACAACTAGACTGGCTGCGGCGGCGGCGGAGGCTGGTGACGTTCGCCGAGCGGGGCAGAAGCGGACCCTTCCAGGGACAGGGTGAGGTGGAGGCCCGTGCTCCTTCCCTCGACCGCCGCGCGTGGATTTGCCTTTTCCTCCCCGGTCAGGCTCTTGCGTTCAAGGTACATTCAGGCGTGCGCTGCCCCGGGGCGTCCGCGTCCTTAGGCGGCTGCCGGGCAGAGGCCTCCCAAGCCCCTCCAGGTCACAATGTGCACGCAGTCTGCGCCACTCTTGCCGGGCGACCGGCCGAGCGACTGAACCCTCAAGACCGGCGTAGAGGCTGGGGACGGGTCTCCGGGGAAGGAGCCGAGCTCCCGGCACACCCGTAGCCAGATGGTGCGACCGGTGTCGTTATTGTTGGAAGTGCAGGGAAGTCGCCTCAATGTTTGGGTGTACAGCCAGCTGTCTATAGCGTTTGCTTAGGATATAGGATAGTGGGTAAAACTGAAGGAACCGTTCTGTATGGTAGAGATAAACCTTATAAAAACTGTACAGTAATAATGCAAACAAAAATATTACAGTACCCTTTCACGTTTGTTAGGTTTTTCAACATCCAGTGCTGAAGAAAGTGAAAAAAGTAAGCACTAACGCGTGTGTCGAGGTGATCAGTTTTTCTAGAGAGCAGTTTGTCATTTTACTCAGAAGTTGCACCATAACTTCAGTTATATCCACATCCAGGAATTTAAGAGTTAAAAATCCCACCCTCCCAATCCTTTCAGCTTGGAGTTAAGTAACCCGGCAGCATTACACTGCTTAGGATGATTTTTAAGAAAAGATAGGTACTTTGGTCAACTAACCATATTTATTAACAAAATATAAGATGTGTAGCTTCTGTGTAAGTTTCTGTCTAGCTGGTGAGACTTTTATTAGAAAGCAAAGGAACTAACATAACCTGTAGACATTATGGAAAGTTGCATTTCACTCGGTAAGCATCTACACATTTGAGGGGTAAAAATGAGGGGGACATAATTTGAACACAAAGGAAAACAGCACTTTTATCACTTGTAAGGATGCCATTGAAAATCCCTTGGCTTTAGTGTCCAAAATCTCCCCAGGCCAACTCTAGAAAAAAAACATTCAGTCCTTGGGAATTTGTATAAATATTACCTCTCTGAAGTAATTTTGAAATAACACATTTGAGGACTTCTCATTTGCTTCTGTGATAACTATCAAATATAAGGTCACTGAACCCATTCTTTTTGATTCATACCCAGGCAATCTCTTGAAAGGATTTTACTCAGATCTAGGGACTTGAACTCTTATTTCTAAAGACTCTTGTAATATAACACCTTTTAGTTAGAGCATTTTTTCCTAAAGTACTAATGTTCTTTTCCTAATGTTCTTAAACTCTATTTTCTTTTCTAGGTTTCCTTTTTGTTAACTCAAAATACTGCCCGTCAAGGCAAGCCAAAATAAGGTAAGAAATTGCTCTGTTAGAGGTCCAGAGTTGGGATTCCAGCACCCAATGGATGGTTCACAATTCCCTTTTAATTCCAGCTCCAAGGAATCTAAACATGCACTCTTCCAACCTCTACAGACAACCATGTGCACACATACACATACATAAAAATGTCCTTTTAAAAAAGGACAAAGCAATCCTTTTTAGAATATTACCTTGACAATAAATCTTAAATTACTTTGTATCACTGCTATCCTGGCTCTGCTAGGATGTGAATGCTATTGCTATGTTGTACCACTTCTTCACAAGGTATCTCACATAAGCTAATTTATCTTCTAAACCTGGAATTCTTTCCCTAAAGTCTTTGATTCTATACTCCACCCCTAGGAGCCATAGCACTTAGGCAGCACCAAATTATTATAAATATTGTAGCTAACTCTCTATGTGTTTCTTATGTTTTAGGACACAATCCCTATGTGTTTTGAGTCTTGAACATAAAACCAAACTAGTTACTGGTTAACTAGTAAATAAATGTTTGAGTTTTATAAACATCTCTAGTAAATGTAAATAATACTATTGCAATGACACTTACCAAAGTAGAAATCAAAATTCACTTGCTATGGTATTTATTGTTACAAAGAACAATGAGTTAGGGCCTTGGTGGCTCACACCTTTAATCTCAGCACTTGGGAGGCAGAGGCAGGAGGATCTCTGTGAGTTCAAGGCCAACCTGGTCTACAGAGTAAGTTCCAGGACAGCCAGAGTTACAAAAAAGAAACCGTGTCTTGAAACCCCCCCCCAAAAAAAAGGATTTTATATGTTTGAATACTAGCATTTATAAATATTAGCAATGCTTTTGCTACAAAATATCCTGGCTTTTAAATTAACTTCTTCTTAGTGGCCCCTGAAGATATGAATGTGACACACTGGCTTACCTAAATTAAGTTGTGTCATTCTCCAGCCATACTTAAGTATGTGCTAATTTCCAACCCTTCAAACAACTTCTATTTTCTACATTAGACTGAAAAGCTTTTTCTTGTTTGGTTCTTGAGAAAAGACCCAGGCTGGCCTTGAACTCTGTGGTAAGGAGATAACCTTGAATTCCTGATCCTGCCTCCACCCAAAGGCTGGAATTATAAGAGTGTTCCACTATACCTGGTTGGCTCAAAACTTTTTTCCTCTGTTTCCCAGTTCTGCAAAGTTGAATCTTGCAGAACTTGGTCAACAAGAACCAAAATGATCAAAAGAAGAGTACAACATCACTTTTTTTTCAGAATCTAAAATATTTACCCTTACCCTTGGGAGAAAAAGTTAAACAGGCTCTGCACTTCCTGCCTCATTAAAAACATGCTGTGCTACATTGAATTATATAGATTCCAGGTGGCACTGACCCATCTATCCAATCTTTAATTGATGGGATTTAATACTTCTAAAGTCACACTTCGGCAAAGATCTTTCAAATTGGTGGTTCTCTCATCTGACTTGAAAAGGGATAAAAAATGTTCTTTGTGGTACCAGGCTTTAATGAATGTGAACACAAGGCACAAATTCCAGGGGCATGTAGCTCACAAGGGCTTTTTGCTTCTTTCATAATTCTTTTGGACAGGGATTAGAGAATATTTAGATGCTTTATTTTAGCTGGTGGTTGTTTCCTAGATCCTGGTAGAGATCCTCGCTTCCAGGGATTATGTAATGTTAATTTCTGCCATCTATTATACAGACCCTTTTTGTAGGATTCTCTAAAACAGTATTTTCTTCTGTATCAGCACAGTCTCTTTTGACTTTTGTTTCTTCCTTATGGAGTAACTGTGGGTGCTCAATGCGTCCTCTACGTACAAAATGCTGGATCCGGGATTCCAGTCCTTGGCATTTAGGGCGATCCATGAGGGACTTATATGTGCGCATTTTCACTCCTTCTACAAAGGCACTAGTTTGCTTTTTGATAGAGGGCTTAATGTTTCTCCATTCTGTTGTTTCATCCATCTTTGTTCCTGCCCCACATGTTATCATAACAGAGTCTAGTCCTTGGAGCATACTATACAGCATGTGAGTTTTAACAGCATGATTAGCCCATAGCTGTTGTAGGTGGGTAACATTGAACTCCTGAACCTCGTGATCATAAATCCATGTGGTATTTTCAAATTTACAGTCGTACAAGACTAGAGGAAATTCAACAGCCATGCTAAAGAGAAACAAGTATGAGAATACACAGCAGTTAGCCAATAGTTCTTTTTTGAAATACTGAGTTTTAGTTGAGATTAAGGGGGCAGGGAAGACCTAATGTAAATAGTAATATCTAAGAAAATACACACTGTCATAATCTGTAGCAACAGTTTGATCTGTATTAAGTAAATGTCAATGATAACAAATCACTAAAACATGGGTTGATATGGCTCCCCATCATATCATAAAATTAAAACAGGTTATTTATCCAGATTTGTTCATGACATTCTCACAACCTAGGAATAAACTTCTGAAGTCTGTTTAACCCATTCTACCTTCCTACAATTTCAAAAGTCAGTAATTAGGAGCCCAGTCCAAATATCAATTTCCTTGCTAATGGGAAAGAACAATGAGGAAAACTAGTAGTTAGCACCCCTCTCTTACATGTTCATAACATTCTACAAGTTAGATTTGAAGTTTATATAGGGAGCTAGGGAGATGACTCAGTGGTTGAGAACACTGGCTTCTCTTCCAGATCTGGGTTCAATTCCCAAGTGCCCACATAGTGGCCCCAAAATATCAGACACCTTTTTTTGGCATCTGGCTACCAGGCACACAGTGGTATCTAGACATACATGCAAGCAAAACACTTAAACACAAAAAGTAAAATCTTCTAAAAGTCTAAAGTTTAATGAAGGCAGTATCAGAGGTTGGGTTATTTCAATAACCATATAAGAGAGAAAGTTATACTAGTTTAACTTACCTATATTGAGGTTTCTGGGGATTTTTCTCTATGTCCAGCAATTCATCAATAATCTCTGGCTTCTCCATTCCTTGGCCAATCAGAAAGAGGATAGCCATCATACACCGAACTTGATGATACAGGAATGCCTGGCCAATCACTTCAAATTGACATAACTGGAAAGGTTCTTGCCTATTCTCCTCATCCAGGCTCTGGGCCACTAGTTGTACTTGTGCAGACAGAACAGTTCTCTGAAAATTAATTACTCCATTGGCTACATCCATTTTACACAAGTTTCTGAAATCATGAGTGCCAACATACTTCTGAGCTGCATAATTCATGGTTACAATATCTAAATCAGCACGAGGGAAAAAATAGCGGTAAGTCCGCTCAAGACAGCTGAACCTAGCACTGAAACTAGGCTCTACAGGGGCCCAGGCTAATACTCGGATGTCTGCAGGGAGCACCCGATTGAGAATGTGGGTATAACGGATCTCTTTAGCAACATCATCAGCTTCATCTTTTAAATTAGAATCTTCTGAATCCCTGCCACTTGGAAACCGAGAACGTAGATCCAGAGAAATCACCTGTGGAATTATAGAAAGAAACTGTTTCAGAGATGATCTCAAGACTCAAGTGTGTACACAGATTTTCTATAATTACTTGCTTTGAGAAACAATATATTGGCCCTTACCTGTCCAAAGGCACTAACTCCTTTGTCTGTTCGACCACACCGGTGATAGTTGGATGTCTGTCTGCTTTCTACTAGTCGGGTCTTGGTTAAAGCCTCAAACAGTTTCTCTTCAATGGTATTGCTTGTGTTTTCCTGACTGGCAAAGCCCTGGTATCCCCAGCCTAGATAGGCTATTTTTAGAGCTACATGTCTTCGGCCATGAGCACTGAAATCAAACACACGCTTAGCCTTTCCAGAGCGTAAAGAATTTTCTCTGATGCTTGAGTCTTTAATATTGTTGTTGGCCTGTTCTTTCTTAAGTCTTTCCACCTCCTGCTCCAACTCCTTTACTCTGTTTAGGAGCTTCTCAATATGGTTTCTGTCTGTGTTTTCAGCCATAACAGCCCAGGAAAGAAATACAGGTTTATCCTGTGGGAAAGAGAACAAGAGAATATATCAATTATAGTGATAGTTCCTTTGGTGATGTCAGTGTCACATGATTAAATATCTAAGTTGGGCATAGTAGTGTAAGCTTATAGTCCCAGTATTTGGGAGGTAGAGACAGGAGGAACATGAGTTCCAGGCCAGCCAGAGTTATAAAACAAGATACTACCTCAAGAAAATATCTAAGATTTAATTTGATGTTAAAGAGAGTTGCATTTGCTTGCCGGAGGTTCCCAAAGGTACCAGCTTAATTATTATGGATTGATTCCTCAGACATTGTTCTTTTACATTCTTTCTGGCTACTTCACTGGGGAAAGGGAAAAAATTTGACCTTTTTCTTAATTTTTTAATATTAAGGAAAATGCCTCTTTCATTTTTCTATTCCTCACTAACCAAGATGACTGAGGATTCATGTTGGCTGGTCTCCCCCTATAACATTTCCTCTTGATTTCTAAGTACATTTGTCCAGTATTTTTAATGGTAATTATTTATATGGGCTACATATGATTGCTTCTATACTTCTACTGTTAGGTAGTATTAGTAAGTAGCCTGTATGTTGTTATCTAACATTCTTTTTGTTTTAAAGGTGGCACAATAGAAGCTATCTTAACTGAAGAAATACTATCAATGATTGTATTTCACATTGGAAGTAGAACCTGGAGGCGAACTTCTCTTACAATTTAACTAGTTTTAATGGCAGAAAAAAGGTAATTAATAATTACTTTTTTTACAACCAAATTTCATGTGTTTATAAAGATTTCTCTAACAGTTAGCAATGGTCTGGCATAGTTTGGATCTGGAAGTTGGAATTTCTGGTGTATTTCAGTAACAAAAGAGCAAAATACCACAGTCTCAACATTGAGGTGTTCTAGTTACTCTGTGATTGTGCTTGCTTGTTTAGCATTTCTACATCTATTATAAGGCTGACTGTGTCTAAATGTTACTTTTTAATCCTTGGAGATTATTTATGAGAAAGGATTAAACATTTAAAAACTAAATTTACTAAATTTAGTTTTTTACTAAAATTACTAGAATGGGAAAATGCCTTTTCTTATGTTATTAAATTAGCAGAAAAAGCCTTGGGGGTAAAAGAGGTTGGACTTAGACCACTGGTATGCTAGACAGTCACTCTTTCACTAAGCTGTATCCCTAGGGGAAAGGCATTTCTAAGTAGAATACTATAGAAACCCAAGAACTGTAGGAGAAAGAAAAGTAACCACCTAACAATAAAACACTGGCTGGAAAAGTAACAGCAAACAAAACTTGGAGACGTGTAGCACAATAGTAGAATACCTGCCTAACATATGCAAGTCTTGTTTGATTTCACGCACTGAGAACTTGTATATAACTTGGTATGTAAATACATAATCAGATTTAAAGTAAAGATCAAAAAAAATGTTAACAAACTGAGAGGTAAATGAGCAAAGACCAGCCATTTTATGCAAACAAGAAAAAGCTTACAAAAATATGAAAATATGTTCTAGTAAAGGAAAACAGTTAATTGTGGAACAGTCCTCAAGAATGTGAAAGTTTGATGGTACACCACTCTAGAGGGATAGAAAACTTTAGAGGTAATTCCATGCTAGAAATTTAACCTATACTATATGTTGTACAAGTGTGTAAACGCTTACAAGATACAGTAATAAGTCTATCAATAAGGGACTGGATAAACAACAACTTTTAAATGATGAGTTTTAATGTGCTGACAGAGTTGAATCACAACTCTCTTTAAAGTTCAGGTTTGTTTCATGTTCCTTTATAGTGTGAGAAAACTGAATGTAGAAAATTCTAGCTGCCTTTTAGAGAAATTTCATCAGGGAAGGGAAATCCTTGCTTTAAATTATATGCATATATTCTTCAATTTCAAAAGAAAAAGAGTAAGGAAACAAAGTAGCAGGCAATAGGAAACTACCTTAAATCCAGTCAGGAAACTAACCACTGGGTGTTTAAGTGGTTGATTTGAATACTCAGGTTATTAGAACAGATTTATCTTAGAGTATATGTATACATGTGTGTATTGTGTGTATGTGTAAGTATATCCCATATTACTTTTTTGATGTTCAGGTTATATCACTGAGGAATAAAAGCAAAGATTCAGTCTGATTCAGACTGCCGGTTACAATTCCAGTCCCACTAATTAGCTATGTACTTTTAGACAAGTTAACTTCTTAGAGCTTCCTGTAAAAGGGAACTAATCCTAAAATATAAGGATTATATAGATTAATAAGCATGTAAGAGTAATGCCATATACATAAAGAATCCTCTAAACATGTTATATAATGTCCACTAAGTATCATGCTCCATTATGTGTAGTCTCAAGCTTTTCATATGCCAGAATTCAGCCCATGGAGCTGGAGAGATGGCTCAGTGGTTAAGAGCACTGGCTGCGCTTGGACCCAGGTTCAATTCCATATGGCAGCTTACAACTGTGTGTAACTCCAGTTCCAGAGGATCTGACACTCTCACAGACACATATACAAGAAAAACACCAAAGCACATAATAAAGAATTCAGCTCATATCATAGGATCCACTAAATGTGCACAAAAGGCAATAGAAAGTGTAAGAGTAGAAGCAAAAGCATGTAACATATCTCTACCACAACTGTTGAATTTATTATTGCTTTGCCATTTTTTCCATTTGGCTATAAAACTGAGACAAGAACAAGCAATTAATGAGGTGGAAACTGACCAATATGTTATTTCTTACAGACAGCCTTATAGTGTAGAGGAAGCAATGGAACAACTGGTAGGACCTGGTGGACAAAAATGGGCCAGTATGGATCCAGAAGAACGAATGTTAGCTGCTGCTACTGCTTTTACACATATTTGTGCAGGGCAGGGTGAGGGAGATGTTAGGAGAGGAGCCCAGGCTAGCCAGTACGATCCCTACAGTAAAGCCTCAATAACACCAGGAATGAGACCTACTCTTCCTGTGCAACTGCACTACCCACAGATAGGAAGCCATGTCACTTCGTCACCAGTTTCAGAGGCTTCCCAAAAATGTAGAAAGCCAGTGATGAAGAGAAAGGTGCTGCGCAGAAAGCCAGATGGGGAAGTACTAGTGACAGATGAGTCTATTATCAGTGAATCTGAATCTGGTACAGAAAGTGAGTTCGATCTTTGGGACTTAAGACATAAGCTGATGAACCTGCAATTCCAAGAAGGCACAGAATCCCCAGTTGATGCTTCACAAAAATTTAACCTACCACATGAATACCAAGGAATTTCACAAGAAGATCAGCTCATTTGCTATCTACAAAGAGAAGAGATGGGCCCTCCTGTTTATGAACAAGACTTGATTGTTGCCAGCAGACCCAAGTCCTTTATTCTCCCCAGGCTGGATCAATTAAGCCGAAACCGAGGCAAGACAGACCGAGTAGCCAGATATTTTGAGTACAAAAGGGATTGGGATTCAATGCGATTTCCTGGTGAAGATCATAGGAAAGAGATACGATGGAGTGTTAGAGGACAAATGCTTTCCCGAACAGAACCCCAGGCCAAGCCTCAACATGTGTATGTTCCAAACAATTACCTAGTACCAACTGAGAAGAAAAGATCTGCCCTTCGTTGGGGTGTCCGTTGTGACCTTGCAAATGGTATCATGCCCAAGAAGCTTCCCTTCCCTCTTTCTCCTTCTTAAATATTTTTTTAAAACCTGTCTCCTTCCACAGGATTTAGGATAACTATTTCTTTATTTCTCTCCTTTCACATAAAACAACTGACTTGAAAAGCCCCCCAGAATATAGGATAAGGACTTCACTGGTTCTTCCTTTGTTATGTCACATAGGTGTCATACACCACTTTACACTTTCTAAATTGCCATTCTCAAATGCAGCAATTGGGGGATGGGGGAGCTATGTGAATTTTGTCAAAGTGCCATTTTGAAAAGGCTTGTAAACTGGTGGGGTGTTTATGTTTTAATTAGTGGGCATTAAGCTTATCTATTAAAGAATTTTGGAAAATGGTAAGTTTTAACCTTGTTTTGAGTACTTCCCAATGTAAGACAACCTGGAGTCTAGGCCATGATTCTCCCTCTTGATCATCTAATGATATTCAAAGTTTTTGTATATAGCCTTACATGAAGACAGATGCAAAAATGAACCAGATTGGGTAAAGATCAAAATACTAGTTCTGTTTTTTGCCAGAACTTACATTCTTAATATATCTAATCCAGAAATAATATTTTAAAAAGAGTTGTCTATTTCAAGCACCAAATTTAGGCATAAAAGCTGACAACAGATGGCTGTTCAAGAAGGAGAAAACCTAGCCATTACTACCTTCAAAAACATTTTCTGAACAATATTTGGGACTACAGAATACAATTATCCAATCTCACCCACAGCTAGACATGTTACCAGGAAGAAAAATACTCTGTGACCCAACTATATTATGAGTACACTGCAAAAAAGTAAAAAACAGCAACAATAGTATATCTGAGCCAGGACAATGACACGTGTCTGGGAATACAAACCAAGTGATTCAAATTCGTTGTAAATCAAATAGCAAGATCTTTCATACATGCAGAGCACAGGGAAAAGCAAAAAACAACTCTAGGTGCAGAATTAAAAGTATATCAGCTTTTCAAAACACTTGCTTTAAAAAAAAAAAAAGTGGTTTACCTTTACCTGGATCTCAAAGTTCAAATCGCCATAATTAAAAGATAAGTGCCCTAGTTTAGCTTCTCATAAATTGGACCAGGAGATCAATCTGGTCATCAGATTTGTTTTAAAAGAGACGACCCCAAGACACTTGGCCCAGAACTGTTTTCTCCAGCGTACTAGGTTTATTAGTGAACTTCAGATGGTAGGCAGGTATTATGTGGCAGTGACCACATATCCACAAAGGGAATTTCTGGGTGCATTAAGCATCCACCCTAAAATATCAAGCCTCGAAACTTTTGAGTTTCAGAGGGGTGTGGAAAGGTGTGGGCACACATCTCGTGATAAGGGCTCAAGTCGTTCTATGATCATCTGAAAAGTGTCACGTAAAGCAAAACCCAAAGCTAGTTCGTGTCTGAGCAATTCTGGCGTAGCAGAGACCCTCTAACAACAGTTACAGAATCTAAGCCCCGCTGGTGGGACTTCGTTAGTTCCAAGATGTCCCAGTCACGACACGAGTTGTCCTAAGTCCCACTTCATACACCAGCGCCTTTCTGAAGCACTTAAGTACCGGAACAGGAGGAAGCCATTTGGCCTCCATTTGCTCAGTACTCTCTAGAACTCAAAAAGCATAACTAAGAGTCCACGCTTACCTTCCGGTCGTCAGCGCACAGCAATGCTACTAGCAAGCAGGAAGCCGTGTCTTTGCGTCCCCACTGAGCATGCGCGACCGCATTAGGCGGTGCGCCTGTGATTCTGGGAAATGTAGTTCTGAGGCCTGGGTATCGGCTTTAAGCCAAAGCCCACCGTATGAGCAGGTTTCTGATGCAGCCTCTTCAACCCAAAGCACATTCAATAAAAGAACAAATAGCGAAATTATAGTTCTGGCCTAAAAATTTTTAAATGCTGGATATCCTATATGAAAACTAAGAGACTGAAGATCCAGTTCCAATCTTGTACATCATTTAATTAACAGAAATTTAACATTGAAAGCCAAAACCATTTACTACTAGAATGTAAATGCAAAAAGTAAAAGGAAATGCTGTGGCCTGAAAAATGACTGAAAATTGTGACAGAACAAGGCCAAGGAGTGTTGCTTCAGCACCATGGAGAGATCATGGCGAGAGTTTGATTTTCTATTTTTGTCATTCTAAAAATGTTGCCCTAAATCTTCCAGTCAGAAAACTGAAAATCCTGGCACATTCGTCCAAACTAGCATAAAGGATCTACCCCGAGCTTTGCAATATATATTGTTGGTAGTGGTGGCCCGGATTGCTTTAACAAGGAACCACACCTTAGAATAAAAATTAAAATACGAGTGTATGTGGGCACATCACAAACATCCAGGACTGAGACAGATGTCTGCATTTGAATTCTGCTTTCTTTCCGAACCGAGGGTCAAGTCCATGTGACTCTCCACTGTTCTGTGCAATCTCACACCTTGTGATGCCCTGGCAGACCTGTCCAGGGAAGCCCCCGCACGAGAGCCTGCAGCACGGTTGTGGGTACCGCTTCCGTGCCTAGTTTCTCTTAGGTATGCGGATGGCCGGCTGGCCAAACGGAAAGCTCGCGGGTGCCCCGCAAGACTACGCTCCGCACCTCGCTCTCCTTCCGCCCGCCCCGCGCCGGGCCCGCGCCTGCGCACTTGCGTCGCACCACGGGTGGTCGCGAGGCGGACGCCGGCCCCGGAGCCTGACCATTGGCCGCTGAGCAGAGCCGGCGCTGCCCCGCGCGGGGGTGGCAGCACGTGCCGGGGGCGAGAGCGGAGACCGCAGCTATGGCGTCGTTACTTTGGGGAGGCGACGCTGGGGCGGCGGAGAGCGAGCGGCTGAACAGCCACGTAACCGCCGCTGAGCAGGGGAGGGCCCAGGGGCGGGGGCTAGAACAGAGATTCCCGAGGGAAGTCCCCTGGGAGGGGGAGCGCCCCGCTGGCGTTTGGAGTGGGGTGTCAAGTGATGGGGGGATGGAGGTTTGGGCAGGGGTGGAAGGGCCACGGAAAAGGATACTCCCAATGGGAGGGGAAACCTTTGATTTGAAAGGGCGAAGACCTCTGGAAATCCAGAGAGAACGCAGCTAGTCCTAGCTCTGCTGAGTTTTCTGCTCTCCTGATTTTGACCATTTAACAGGCTTCAGATCTTCATTCTTTACAACGCCTTCCCCCTTGTAGGTGTTGTAAACCACCCATCACCCAGGTGCTGCCCATATTCAGACTAAGAGAATTAATAAAGAGAGACTGTGGAAACTCCCATCCTTTTATAGGATAATCAATACAGTAGACTGATTCCTAAAATGAAATCATTAATCCCTAACTTTGCAAAGGAGGCAGTTTGGAGTGGTCTTGCCTGCCCTTGCTGTAGGATAGCACCAGGCTTCCTGCTTAATGCCCTGCTTTCTAACATTGGTTGAAATTTGTGCCTTTCAATAGTTTTCAAATCTCGTCCACCCCAGGAAGAACCTTCGTGGTATTAGGAGTACTACAGTCCCAAACATAGGTGAGTGCTGTTAGGCTAAAGCAGACAGGCTTTGATTAATTAAGCATCATTGCTTTCATCCTGTATCTGCCAGCTGAAGTAGCTTTGACTCCCTTAATTTACATGTAAGATCCTCCACCACCTCTCAATCACTTTACTCTTCCGGAGTCTGCATACACTGTAGTATCTATGAGACATTTTAAGAGTGCACTGTATTTTTTGCTCATTTTCCTTTACATTTGTTATTTCTCTTTTACCCTTTTAGACAGCTCTCTTAACACCGAAGATGATGATGATGAAGATGATGTAGGTAGGAGACAAGTTTGTTGGCATGTACATACTAGCATTGCTTGGTTCATTATCACTTTGACGATTTTAATGAATACGATTTCATTGGAAAAGCACTCTTTGCTTTCTTTTTAATGGATATTATTATTATTATTAATGAATATTTTAATGAATATTAGCAGTAAAAAAACTAAATTTGGAGTGGGTATATTTCTTTAGACAAAATTGAAAAAGAAACTGCAAGGAGTAGATTAAGAATTTTCAGTTTGGCAAGGAAGAATTAGGTCCTGTTGCAATTAGATGTTGGTTTGCTCAAGGTCAGGGGTTGGTGCAACAAAACTTAAGAAACTGGATCTTTGTAAAAAGGAATTCTCAGTGCTACAGCATTCCTTCTAGATCAGTGGTTCTCAACCTTCCTAACGCTGCCCTTTAATACACTTTCTCAGGCTGTGGAGACCCCCAACCATAAAATTATTTTCACTGCTACTTCATAGCTGTTATTTTGCTACTGTTACAAATCCTAATGTAAATTTTGATATGCAGATGATCTTAGGAGTCTGCTGTAAAAGGGTCATCCAACTCTCCAAAGAAGATGCAACCCACAACCCACAGGTTGAGAACTGCTGTTCCAGAATTTTCTTTTTGAAGAAAGATGAAAATAGGTTACAGTTGTTTTGTATACTGCTACCAAGTAAAAGATAACAATTAATTAGATGCCATTCCGGAGGTTTGATGTCTCCTCTTGTTTTTTGTTTGTTTGTTTGTTTTGGTTTGGTTTGGTTTTTGGTTTTTGGTTTTGTTTTGTTTTGCTTTTCTAGTGGATTTGGCAGCCAATTCACTCTTAAACAAGTTAATTCGTCAGTCCTTAGTAGAATCCAGCCACCGAGTAGAAGTCTTACAAAAGGATCCCAGCTCTCCACTCTACTCGGTGAAAACATTTGAAGAGCTACGGCTGTGAGTATCCTAACTGTTAGTATGTAAGAATGCTTATGCTAGTAAGCATTAATAAACTAGTATGCTGGTACTAAAAAACATCATAATCCCTTTTGTTTTCTAGTATGGTGTATTTAAATAGATTGTATAATTTTACATGCAATTAAAATATAACTCAAGGAACACTTCGGTATCCAAGTTGCCTAGAAAACTGAGCATGTTTTGGAAATAAAATATGTTAATCTTGGAGGAGTCAGGGGGATACCAAGCCAAGTAAGGCATGTTGTCAGTTTCCGTATCAGCATCCAGACACAGGCATTGATGACCCTTTACTCTCTTACCACATTTTAAAAAGTCATAAGCCTTTACTTTCCTAACCATACTTTATTTCAAATAGTATTGAAATGAATAACATTCTCAAATGAGTTTTCATCCCCAAGAGCTGAAATTTATATGGAGGTGACAGATATGTGTGGCCAAACCAGGCTTATTTTGCCTGCCATGCACAGTAGGCAGAATGGACCTGGTTAGCTAGCAGTGTGGCCAACCACCCAAAATGCAAATCTAGACCCACCTTTTGCCTATGCACAGGGGCCCATCCCTTGAATTAAGAGACTGTGAGTAAGTGTGAGCAGCTGCTGGACTCCTCATCCCAGGACTTGCTGTAGCTCGGTCTTACTGATATTTAGCATACAATTCTACTTTGTAGTAGAGAAATGACTTGTGGATCTGGAAGATGTCTTGCTTGATTACAGAGGATTGGCTTCCTGTTTCCCATTTGGTCTTTGTTGCCAGGATCCCAATTGGAAACACCCAATATTTGGTTTCCAAGAGAAAGATGTGGTAACATACGAACTTATATATAAAGGAAAATATCCAACATCCTATGCCTGGACACTTTCTAAGTGGTAGAGAGGCCTGCCTATGATTAAAATGTGGCTGCCAGTCATCCACCAAGTAGCATTCTAAATTAAGAACATCCAAATGAAGCCAGGCACAGTGGCACATGCCTTTCATCCCAGCTCCTGGGAGGCAGAAGTAGGTGATCTCTGTGCATTTGAGACCAGCCTGGTCTACAGAGACAGTTCCAGGACAGCCATAGTTAATATGGAGAGACCCTGCACTAGGTCCTCGGCATATATGTTATAGTTGTTCGTTTGATATTTTTGTGGGACTCCTAACAGTGGGGCTGGGAGTATCTTTGACTCTCTTGTCTGATCTTGATACTCTTTTCCTCTTATTGGATTGCCTCATCCAGCCTTGATATAAGGGTTAGTGCCTAGTCTTATTGTATCATGTTATGCCATGTTCAGTAGATATCCCTGGAAGACCTGCTCTTTCTGAAGGGAAACTGAAGAGAAGTGAATCTGGGGAAGGGGATGGGGGACTAGGAGGAGTGGAGGGAAGGGAAACTGTGGTTGGGATGTATTATATGAGAGAACAAGTTTTATTCTTATATGGTTGGGAGGCAGAAGCAGGTGGAACTCTGTGAGTTGGAGACCAGCCTCATCTACAGACTGTGTTCCAGGACAGCCAGCCATAGTTACAACAGAGAAACCCTGTCTCCATATACATACAATTTTAAACCAAAAAAAAGAGAATATCCAAATGTACTCATGAAAGTTATAAACGTTTTAGCCTACATGGGTTGTTCTCACTCTAACATTTTTCTGAGGAGTACAGGAAAGATGCATTTACAGTTCCTGCATCAGCAAGATGAGATTATAAATATTTTTTTTCTTTTCTGAAAATTTCTATCACTCATGAAAAGGAATTTAACCATAAATGCCACTTTGTTTCCCAGTTTTATGGAAAAATAGCACTTGTATTAAATGCATATACTCTGTTATCAGATGATCCTTCTCCCCCACCATCTCCTTTACAGAAAGTTTGGCTTTAGTTCTTTACCACACTTCCCTTAGTCTAGGCTTCTAGCCTGGCTTATTATTTTAGTGGTCCAACTTAGAGGCGTGATGGCATATAGTTGGGGGCAGGTTGAAGTATAAGAGATGTATTTGTAAGTATTTCAGTGCTTGTAGATGGTTAATCTTCATTGCCAACCTCATGGATTTGGAATGACCTAGGTCACACACACCTGGGTGTGTCTTTAAGGGTGTTTCCAGTGGGGTTAGCTGAAGAGGAAAGAGCATCCTGCATGTGTGTGGTACTGTCTCATGGGCTGGGGTCTTTGGCTGAGTGAAACGTAGGAAAAGGAGAAAGCGAGCTGAGTGTCAGCAGTCATCTCTCTGTGTCTTCTGCTACAACCACAATGAGACTGGCTGCCTCACACTCTCACCAACTGCCCTCCCCGCATAATGGACTTTACTCCTTCTTAGACCATGAGCTAAAATAAAACCTTCCTGAATTGCTTCTGTCAGGTACCGTGTCATAGAAAAATGGCAATGCTCGATTGCAGAGTGACTTACCTTAGAGCATTGCTGAAAGCTGTTAACACATATTGAGGCTGCTAACCAGCAGAAGCTTTGAGTGTTTGAGGATATGTATTCATCTTCCATTCATTTATTTTATAGAAAAGAAGAATTACTAAAAGGGATTTACGCAATGGGATTTAACAGGCCATCCAAAATCCAAGAGATGGCACTCCCTATGATGCTGGCACATCCGTGAGTTTACAGGGTAGTGGTCTTCCAAGTTGGTTGTTTCTGGTTTCTTCTGTTTATACCCAGGATCTTGTATTCAGTTTATGCCCAGTCATCTCCTCTTTTTCACAGTCCCCAGAACCTCATAGCCCAGAGCCAGTCCGGAACCGGAAAAACAGCTGCCTTTGTCTTAGCAATGCTAAGCAGAGTGAATGCCTTGGAATTGTTTCCACAGGTAAGCAAGAGCTGTGGTGGGAATCATCGTAACTGCAGAGCCATCAATGTTTCAGCAGTACCTGGTCTTTCTGCAAATATATGATTACTGCAGTGAACTGTAAAATAGGCACCTTTCATAAAGTCCTAGAGCATCGAGTAGAGCATGGGCTGGTGATGCACAGCACCCGGCCTTAGAGTCCAGCTGCCTCCTATCCCAGCCTTGCCACAGCTTCCCACCGAAGTGTCAGGGCCAAGTCCGTAAATCTCCCTGAGTCTGTTTCCTTTCTGTAAGGACAGCACTCTGAAGGCATGGATCATCGCTGATCTATTCACACTTGACTCCTCATACCCAGCGTAGTGCCCGAATTGTAGAGACATGTCTTCAAGCATCGGATGGATGAATGAATGAGTGAATGGATGCTTTTCTCCTAAGCTCATCATGTGGATTTGATGAGTCCATGGACGTTTTTAATGCCATGCTTGGGATAAGTAAGCGTGTAATGATGATGGCTGCTTAGTTGTAGGATGAGCAGGGCATCCAGTCCACTTCACTCATTTATCAGAGACTCTTGGGGAGAAAAGTGTCTTCCTGTGGTCATATGGAGTGGCTGGTCAAGGCTCCCAGCTCGCTGTTCTCCTGGCCTCATTTGTTAACACAAAAGGAATCTGGTCCTCTTTCTCTTTTCCTCCAAAGAGAACTCACCAAGTTCTTTCATGGGCTGACTTCCCATATGTGCTAAAAAACCCTTTCTCAGCAAGCTGCCAGCGACTCCTATAAACTGTAGATGCACATGCCTGAGGCCAGACACAGAAAGTGTGCTTTTCAGATAAGGTTACTGAAATTTATATTTAAAGTGTGGTATCAATCAAAATTATTCAAAAGAGCCATGCTTGAACCCGTGTGTTTAAAATGTGTGTGGAAACTATTTTTAGCACTTTGGTAGTTGCCTTCTCTAAGATCCTACACATGAATGCATTAAATATCACCAGTTTCTTCACCACTTCTATGGGGGATGGATGAGCAAATGGGAGTAAGGGGGAATGTTATTCTGGCAGGAATATGTATTTATAATGTGGGTTAAGCAGAGCATGCTGGAAACACTTTTAAGAGCAAGCAATAGATGCAAGTGTGCAAGCTGTGATTTCTCTTGCCTTCCTCGTGGGTTCCCAGCTCCCCTTCTCTCTCCATCAAAAGACAGTGACCAGTAACTTGTGTTTCTAAATAGCCCTGTAGAAAGGAATATATAAAGTAACTATTTCTTTGTCCTTTGGCCTTCTCTCTCTCCCTGTTTCCCTTCCTCTCTCCCTACCTCCCTGTCTCCCTCCCCACCCTCTCTTACTCAGTATTCACCTCGAATTTATCAAATACTCATCAACTGTCAAATTATATTCAATTTAAAATGTTCCATTCAGTTAAAATCTTCAGTGTCGTTTCTATGCTTCTTTCCATACAGCTTTTAATTGTGGTTCAAATTTGAGCAGTGGCTTGTATGAACCTTCCTCCTCCCCTCTTCTATCTCACAGTGCCTCTGCCTGGCTCCTACCTATGAACTGGCTCTGCAGACTGGCCGTGTGGTTGAAAGGATGGGGAAATTCTGTGTGGATGTTGAAGTGATGTATGCCATTCGAGGAAATCGAAGTATGTACCAGTCAGCCTGTCTTAGCTGTTTGTTAAATCCTGGCTCCATACCTAACTTCTGTGCTTTCTCATCTCTAAAATAGGGAAAATATAATTGACTGACATGATTCACATAAGCACTGGCACAGCCTGGAATGTAATGAGGACACAGCAAACAGTATATCATTTCCACAGCTTATAAGAGTACCTTTTTTTATATTCTTCTTTTTGACACTTGGTGGTAACCAAACAAGCTTTATTTGGAATTTTTTTTTCATTAAAATATTATGTGTTTACTATAGAAAATGAACTTTAAAGGCTGGAAGATTAGGAGACGGAAGTTTACCCTTCAGAGGACAGAAAGCCAACCTTTGCTCTCTTTTGAGCTTATGCAGATGCATCTGCACTGTTTGTTTTATTGAGTGCTCACAAAACGGAAGCTTACCATCCTACTGACTAGCTTCATGTACCCCATATTTTTTTACATCTAGCCTATAACTGAACATTTTTGTTGTTTCCCGTTTGGAAAAGATTTGTGGTTTGGAGCATTTTGTTTTGGAGGTGCCAGAGAGATACACTAGGGCCTTGTGCATGGTAGGTGAGTGCTTATCCTGAATGTACCCCAGTCATCTTTACTGTAGAGGAAATGGGGTCTCTCAGCTCATAAGGTAGCAGGCTGTCCATGGGCTTCACCCCCTCCTGCCAGTCGCCAGAGCAGCTGGCTTTCCCTGCCTGTGCTGACTGCCACACCTAACCAGTTTTCCCAACAGCTGTGCCGTTGTTTCATAGGACAATAGAAAAATGCCAATGTGGTTTTGTTTCTTTGATCTGCTTTTGGTTTGGGTTTTGTATTTTGGTTGTTGTTGTTTGTTTTGTTGTTGGGGGAAGGGGGTTGTGGCTGTGTTTTGTTTTTGTTTTTGAGACAGTGTCTCGCTGTGTTGTGCTCTTGAACTTATGTGAGCAAGTGATCATCTCACTTCAGCCTCCTGAGTAGCTAGGCCTACAGGATGCCACTATATCCAGTTTATTCTAGCATAGCTTTTTAAATGATCATGAAGCACAATCAAATATATAGGGCTACTACTACCATAAACCTAGAACTCTGGAATCTAGCCTAAAATTCTACAGAACCTAAACACACCCATGACCCTCAGGGTTTGCATTTAAAGAATGGAACCAAGCCCTGTCACATCACCCTGGTCTGTGTCCTGGTATAGTGAGTGGAGCTGTTTATATCTACAGGAGCACTTAAAACCCTTTTCTCCACAGTTCCTAGGGGCACTGAAGTCACCAAACAGATTATAATCGGTACTCCTGGGACTGTCCTAGATTGGTGTTTCAAACGAAAATTGATTGATTTGACTAAGATCCGTGTGTTTGTCCTGGATGAAGCAGATGTGATGATTGACACCCAAGGATTCTCTGATCAGAGTATTCGTATCCAAAGGTAATCCTCACATTTATCCTTTCCTCATGGATTTTCAGTCTGAATGATGAATTTTTGTTTGTCTTCTCTTCCTGATTGCTTTCATTGCTTAACTTCTTGCCATCTTCACCTTCAGATTGACTTCGGGTCTTCATTACTTTCACCAGCTCAGGGACCTTCTGTAATTGCTGCCTTCACCCTGTCTTTGCGCCTCTTTGCTTTATTTTTGCAGTGCAGGCTGACAGGTGAAATGTACAGCCTGGCTCCAGTCAGATTCTGCCATTCATGTTTTATATCCTGAGCAGAATTCTGAAGGAATCTACTGAAGGCTGCCTTGAGGATGTGATGGCTCATGGGGTAGAATAGAAAACACAGTGGTGTCGGATCAGGTCTAGTCCTGACTTGCTTCTAATTTGTAAATCAAACCATTTCCCCAGATAACACATTTCTGGACCCTTTGTCACGCTAACTGAATTTGGGTTTGGGGAGGAGAGTTACAAATCTGCATTGCCTTTTTTTTTTTTTTTTTTTTTTAATAAAGTAGTATTTACTCGACTTTAAATCCAGTAGTATTGGAAGTCTTATGAGGAACAGTAATCTCCTGCTCAGTTCTAAAAACATGATACTGATCTTTATATCTTAAATAATATGCTCACATTACTGTTTCCTGATGTAAAGTCATCATCTCCTGACTTCAGTGCTTAAATCATAAGATCAACAGATTTAAGCAGTACCCACCCCTCAGTGCTTAAATGTTAAGAGTTTGATTATGTCAACATGGTTCATATCATTCTGAATACACACACACACACACACACACACACACACACTCACTCTGTTCACTGCTGGGTCAAGAAGTGCAGTGTTATTATTTTGTTTATATTACACAACTTCTCCTCTAGACTTAATTATTGCCTTTTTCCCATGTGTTACCCCTGTGTAGGGATCTTTAGCTTTTCTCCAACCACTCTATCATGTGTGTCATATGTAAGTGATATCTTCAAATGTCAAATCATGTTTTCATGTTTATAATTTTAATTATTTCTTTTAATTCTGAGATTATAATTACATCATTTCCCCCTTTTGTTTCCTCTTTCCAAACCGTCCCATGTACCTCTCTTTGCCCTCTTTCAAATTCATGGCCTCTTTTTTTAATGAGTTGTTGTTATATGCATATTGTTTGTATACATATATTCCTTAGTAAAATCTGTTCAGTGTGCATAATGTTATTTGTATGCATGTTTTCATGCATAAAATACAAAAAATAATACCATTTTGTATTGGGTGTGCTCTTCCTTGGGGAAGACTACTTCTCCTGCTCCCATCATTGCTTAGTTACCGGTAGTTATTTGTGTGGGGTTGAAGCCCACTATGTGTAGTCCTCAACCCTCATCAAGGAAACTACTCTTTGCAACAGACAAAGACCATTATAGAAAACCACAGTTGATCAACTGTAGAGTTGTTGAGCCCAGTCCCAATAGATACATCTACAAAGATCTGCCCCACCTAAGGCTCAGGGATCATTGAGAAAGAGGAGGTGGAAAGATTGTGAGAGCCAGAGGATCAGAGAGTTTACTGCAAGGCTGTTTCCTAGAAATGTCAGAAGCTACACCCATAAAGTGTCACCAGCATGACTGCCTAAACGTGAGCTGAGTGAAGACAGTAACAAGAGACAAAGACTGGATGGGGAGAGACCATGAGGCCTAAAACCATGTTTGTAATCCATTGACTCCTGTTTAATCCTGGAGCTCTCTCAAGATTTCCCTCCTTAGACCTGTCGGTGTCCAGCCCTGCTGTGTAGTCTAGTCATGGTTGTGCTTTTTCTCATTTGCAGTATTGCATCTCCCAGTTCCCGGGTTCTTGTGTAAATTCCTTAGAATACTGGGTTGTATTTTCTGATCTCTTCCTCAAAGTATATAAGAAGTTTGAGGTTTTTTAACTTGTATGTTTTTCAAAATGTTCTTATTATCCTGTAAATCTGGCTTTTTGGCTGATACTTTTCTGCATAGGAATCTTGTATTGAAACCATTCTCCCTCTAATTTCAGATGCAATATTGAAACAGGAAAGCTTTCCCTGTGTAACTTTATATGTAATCAATACTGTTAGCATCCACTCCTGCTCCCCCTTATCTAATATTTCTCACTGGAGCTTTTTGATGCTTTCATTTTCAAAACTTGTGCCTGCAGGTTCTGGGGAATTCTCTAACATTGTTTCTTTTCCTAGAATGACCAGCTGTTGAGACAGCCAATGTAGGGCACAGACATAGCAGACAAGAAGTGTTTAAAATAGAAGACAATTATATGCATGTTTCTAAAGCAGGATGCCATTTCTGTTTCCTGGTGACCCATTCTCTGTTCCCATTCTCGCTGTGTTTCCAGTCTGGAGAAGGACTCTGTTTGCATTCATTGTACTGTTTTCATTCATTTTATTCATTGTTCCATTCATTTCCAGAGCCACCAACAGTGATAGTCACCCTGCCAGCACCCTTCATAGTTAAAAGACCTTCCTAAGTGTAGTAGATGTTAAACTGAAAGTGGCCAAAAGCTTTGAAAATGAAAGGCTCCATATTGTGATCAGATACTACCGTTTTTTAAGATGTCAGGTGCAAAGTATACAAGACATGTAGCTGTTAGGACAGTTTTTGTTTTATGTAATAAGGAGTTTGTGAGATAGAATCTGCCAGAATTTATATTTACACTCTACCACTAGTTTATATTTGGATAAGATATGAGCAAACCTGTTTCTTCTCCAGTTTTTAAATCAAAGCTGCTTAGATCGTATGTGTGTGTTTCTTGAGAAAGACTGTTTCTCTGAAGCCCAGGCTGGACTGGGACAAATGACATAGTGCAGCTCATCCTCAAGCTCATGACAAGCCTACCTCAGCCTCCTAGATGCTGAGAGCCATTTTGACGTGTAAGCCAAAATGCTTGACGGGGTGTGTTTTTGTTGCTGAACTGTGATAGAGTATGGGATATGCATGTCTGAAGCATGGCCTAATGGATCAACACAGGTTTAAAAGAATCAGCTCTCACACTGAAAGAGCGGCCATCTGTTTTGTTGTTGTTGCTCCTTTTATTGAAAGTAGGTTCTTGCTGGGGGCGGTATGCCACACCTTTAATCCCAGCTTTTAGGAGTTAAAAGCAGACAGATCTCCAAGTTTGAGGTCAGCATGATTTACAGAGTGAGTTCCAGGACACCCAGGGATACACAGAGAAACCCTGTCTCGAAAACAAAAAAAGAAAAAAGAAAGGAAGGAAGAAATAGATTCTTTTATCATACAATATATCCTGATGACGGTTTCCCTCTCTCTAGTCCTCCTAGTTCCTCCCTAACTCCCCTCCCCTCCCGATCCACTCCCTTTCTGTCTCTCATTAGAAAAGAAAATAGACTCCTAAGAGATAACAGCCAAACATGACAAAATATAGTAAGATAAAGCAAAACTCATCACCTTAAGACTGGACAAGGCAACCCAACAGAAGGAAAAGAGGCCCAATAGCAGACACAAGAATCCGAGACCTACTTGTTCATACACTCAGGGGTCCCGTAAAAAGACTAAGCTGAAAGCTATAATATATACACAGAGGACCTGATACAGACCCATGTTGGCCCTGTGCTTGCTGCTTCAATCTCTGTGAGTTCATATGAGCCTTGCTCAAGAGAGCCTTGGTCTCCTGGGGTCTTCCATCCCCTCTGGCTCTTGCACTCTTTCTGCCTCCTCTTGGGATTGGCTGAGCCCTAGGTGAAGGATTTGATGGAGACATCCCATGTAGAGTTGTTGTATAAACCAGGTTTTAAACTTTCTCTACTTAGCACTCATTTTCACTGGAGAAATTTTTACATGACCCCAATATTTAGGTACATGGCATAAGTGTGTAATCAAGCATTTACTGAAAATAAGTAATAAACAGATGTATTTTAAAACAGTTTGTTAGCATGCATATAATTTTACCATTAATGATGTAAACAAATATGCATAATTATGAGATAGATATGTCTTTTTATCATTATATCAAGAATTAAATCTTGTCTGAAACAGAACATATACAATATTTCTAGAGATGATTGATATTTTTAAATTGCCAATGCTGGGAAAACCACTTTGCATAAATATGTAATACAAATAGCAAAAATATACTTCATACCATTATGGAAATTGTTAGAATTTTTTTCCTAACCCCAAGCCACAGTTAATAATTTTTTTTTTTTAATGAAACTCAAGTCAGCAACTCAGCCCAACAATTACAATACACTAATTTAATAAGAACATGCTAAGGAATGTTTCTATAAGAGCAGAAAGCTTTGTAGGGCGCTCATGAGCATTTAGTAGTGACCAAATCAAGCTGTCTCAAGCAGCATTTGTTGGCATTTCCTATGGCTTCAGTAGCGTACAAAGCACACATGCCATGTGCTTAGAACCAAGACTACAGTGAACCCAGACAAGCACTGCTAGAAACACATGTTCATTATGTGTTTGATTTTGAGTTAATTGCTGGTCATTGCCTGCTCAGATGCCTTTTACTGAACTTCAGACTGTTTTACAACCCCACATTCAGTTACACAACTCCAAATGGGTCACAGCCCACAGTTCAAGAAGCTGTACTGCAGCCAGGTGATGGTGGCGCACACCTTTAATCCCAGCACTCGGGAGGCAGAGGCAGATGGATCTCTGTGAGTTCAAGGCCAGCCTGGTCTACAGAGTGAGCTCCAGGACAGCCAGAGTTACTACAGAGAAACCCTGTCTTGAAGAAAAACCGAAAGGAGGAGGAGTTGCAGCAACTTCATGCCATGGAGTTAGATACCAGAGGCAGCAGAGCAATGCATGCTCATTTGGGAGCTATGGCTGAGATAATTGAAGGACTAACTACACCTCAGCCCTGGCTTCGTGAGGAAGCCAAATTTAGAAACTTGGAAGCACTTGCCTTTCTGTCCCTAAACTTGTAAGACTGTCTCCACATTGGCCTCTCGCATCTCTGTCCACAGCACCCGGTCCTTAAACTCTTTCCTCCAGGTACTGTGTTAATCTGTGTTTTGTTGTGTATTTCCTTCTGTCTGTAGTTAAGCTGTCTTTTTCCTGCCTGGATCCTACTGGTGATGTTTTCTGATCATTTCCTTTCCATGACTTCCTTTTCTTGTGTTATGGATACAACATCCACCTTCCCTCTCTGAGGGCACTTTCCATGTTTTTTTCAGGGCATTTTTGTTGTTGTTTGGTCTGGTCTGTTCCTCCAGTTTGGCTAGCCCTCCTATTTTGTTTGTTTGCTGCATCTCCATCTTTCACAAAAGGTGAACTTCTTCTCCGTATCTGGCAGTACTTGCCTACTCTTTCATAATCTGAGGGACTGAAATTCTGGTAGACAGCTCAGTGTGCTTCTAACTTGGAAGCTTTACTTCAGGGTGATTGTCATGGGGGGGAGGGGCATTAGAACTATGTGATGTTCTGACTTCCTTCCGGGAGGGAGAGCTTAGCTGCTAAAGTCCAGGGTGAGAAGAGGCTGCGGGGAAGTATGCGTGCCTTTATTAGGTTCAATCCCTCAGCCACGATTTATCTCAACCTACCATATCCCCAAATCCGGGATTTCTACACTAGTCTCCTGGCAGAGTGTGCTTAGCTGCCTGAAGTAAGGAATTCAACTGTTCCTTATGGCCGGGGGCCAAGGGAGATTCCCGTCTTGCCATCCTCCAACCAGTAAGTTAGTGTGTTTGTGTTGTAGAGTGAAAGAGTCAGAACTCAAGAAAAGATTTAGTAGTCAAAGGGGGATTTTAAAAACTCCCTTTTATTTTCTACTCAGGAGAATACTGTGTAATAATTAGAGCATTTATGTTGGTTGCTCACGACCCCCAGCACACCCCTCCTCTGTTTTCCTCACTTTGGTTAAAATGATTAAATGAGTGGTTTATTTCATTCCCTTCAGATGTATATCCATTGTGAGATTGCTAAATCTTACAGTAGGAGGAAATTGACCTGAGTGACTGCTGACCCTCCAGAATGTATGCCTACTCACATTCCATATATGCTTTCCACATTGCTGGTGGCAGGTAGGGAGGGGATGTTTGACTTGCCACCTGAAGGCAGATCCGACCCCACCGCACAGCACCCCATAGGCTGCAGGCATGCACAGAGCAGCTGATGGCGACGGCGTCTTCCTCCCTCTCTTTCAGAGCTTTACCCTCCGAATGCCAGATGCTCCTCTTTTCAGCAACCTTTGAGGACTCTGTGTGGCAGTTCGCTGAACGAATCATTCCTGACCCCAATGTTATCAAGTTACGAAAAGAGGAGCTGACCCTGAACAACATCCGACAGTATTATGTGTTATGTGAGAACAGGAAAGACAAATACCAAGCCCTGTGTAATATCTACGGTGGCATCACCATTGGCCAGGCCATCATCTTCTGCCAGGTAAACCTGCTGCCTGTGTCATTGCCATGGGAAGATTTCCATACAAGGTGGGGGTGGGGTTGTAATATTGATAGATGCCATCTAGCCAAGCACTGTCTTCAGTTTAATCCTCAGAACAGCTCTGCATAGAATCTCCAGTTTAGGGGTAAAACTTAGAAAGGTTGGATGATGGGATAGGATCATGTGATGTTAAATAAAGGTCCCCCTTAGAGGTCTTGCCCCCATCACATCCAACGTAGAGGTTTCCTGTAGCCTTTTCAAGTTTATGATGTTACTTACTACTGAGATCCCACCGTTTATTTCATGTGGCTTTTGGGAGGTATTTCGTCGTGCTTTTTGCTGACACTTTCATACTCGCATTTTTATTTTGTCCCTACCATGTGAACATGCTAAGCCTTATGAGCAGGGTCTTGAGACGTATCCCCTGCACGAGACTGGCATCTGCTGGCGTGTGGACAGAACTGAAATCCTTTGTAGAATGAAAATAAGTTCAGCTCTGCCACAGGATAGCCATGTAAACTGGCTACCTAGTTACTTAGCTTTGGAATTATTTTCTTTTTGGTCCATTTAATAAAAAATGATGGTGATGATGGTGAAGATGATGATGATGATGATGATGATGATGATGATGATAAAGATAAAGATGATGATAAAGAAGAAAAAGAAATCAGGTAGCTATTTTATTGTGTACATGAAGATGTTAGGCGGCTTCTGCAAAGGACCCATGCAGTGCTTTTTGGCTTTGTTTTGCCATCAGTTTGTGGAAGAGAAGGCCAAAGCTTGGCCAACTTGAGGGAACACGACTCTCATAATCACAGTCAAAGAATGCAATGCCACATTCTAAGGCTTCTTGGGAGACTGAGGAAGGAAGCAGAATCCGTCTTCAACATTCACCCTGCACAAGCATAACAGGAATAGCCAGTCTCTCTTTACCAAGCGCTCTTCTCTCATAGACACGGCGCAATGCCAAGTGGCTGACTGTGGAGATGATGCAGGACGGTCACCAGGTGTCCTTGCTGAGTGGGGAACTCACGGTGGAGCAGCGAGCCTCCATCATCCAGAGGTTTCGAGATGGGAAAGAGAAGGTTCTTATAACCACCAATGTCTGCGCTCGAGGTGTGTGAAGGTCGGATGTGACTGCTAAAATTATGCACTATGCAATTTAGAGTTTGACTGTTAAATCCATGCACAATCCAGTTTAGAGTTTGACTGACATGCACAGTCAGTAAACATGCTGTAGGCAAAATCAGAACCCTGCCACCTCCCCAACATTGCCTTCCCCCCTCTCTGCAGTCAGTCTCCTCCCAGACATAGCCTCTGGCAGCTTCTGATGAGATTTGGGTGTGTGTTTCCGTCTCTTCCAGACCACCACCTAAGTTGAACCATACAGTGCGTAGCCTTTGAACCTGACTTCTTCCACCTACATGATGCTGCTGAGTTCCCCCAGCTTCCTTTGCTACATGAAAATGAACAGTAGTTCATTTTTGATTTTTTGTTTTTTTCCCATTGGGAATAGTATTCCACTGATAGTTCAGTCATTTGCCAGTTGAGTATTTGAATTGCTTGCATCTAGGGATTACTCTGAATGCATCTATAACAAAAATTCATGCAGAGGTCCTTGTATCCACAGTTGTCATTTCTCTTGGGTAAGTACCTAGCAGCGGAACTACTTTCTAAGAAACCGCACAGGTCTTCCGCTGTGTCTCATTGTGCACTCCCACCAACAGGCTGGGAGTGTTGCAGTGTTCCGTGTCCTTGTCATTCAGTAATCTTGTCTGTTTCCTGTTTCAACCATCCATATGGACATGTATGGTATCTCCATGTGGTTTAAATTTTCATTTCCTAATAACTAATAATGTCAACATTATTAGTGTCTCAGGTGTATCTCGGGTGTTTCAAGTTTTAAATCTGTAGCTGCAGGGTGGAGATCGATAAGAAAGGGGACTGCCTACTTTCTTCATCCCTCCCATATCCTTGCTCGAACCTATACTCAAACCGTGTTCTCTAGGTCATCTGGAAGCGAGTACAGTGAAGTCCCTGCTGTATTAGGAGTTGGTACAGCCTTTGTCTTCTGGAAGTATAGGCTACCTGAAAAGGGGTGAAGCCCCTGACCTGTTGTTGTCTGCGGTTATCCAAAGGGATGTCGTGCTGTCCAGATAGTGACTACTAACTGTCAGCTCTTGAAACACCAGAGTGTGACTGAGGGACTGGAATATTTTTTTTAATTTGACTAATTTAAATGTGAATGGCCGTATGAAGTTTCGTGGTTTTCTTTTTGGACAGAACAGTCTCAGGCCCTAGAAAAAAAGGGGGGCACAGGAAGCTCCAGGATGAAGGCCCAGATCAGAGAGGGCAAGATCATGATGTGGGCTGTCTGTCAGTATGGGGATGCTAGACCCAGAGAATAACAGCTATCCTAGGCAGGACCAGGGTTGAAAGGTAGTGAAAGAAGGAAAGCAGTTCAGTTTTTGTTTGCTTGTTTTTAATGCTGGAGAACACACCCAGGGCCTTGTGCTTGCAAGCCTTGTGCTTGGGCACTACACCACTGAGCCACATCACCAGCCAGGAGAACAGTTCAATTGGGCAGACAAATACAATGGCTTTGGAAAATGGCCAGCCCTTGTAACTGGAATGAACATGAAGAAGAGGTGAACCCATAAGTGGTTTGAGAGCTTGAGGAGCTTGTATTCTAGGCTCTGAGCACAAGTGCCCTGGACCTTGCTGTGGTGACGATCCCATGAGATATTAGAGGAGTGGAAGAAGAGAGAGGGGGAAAAGCATTCTGGAAGTTGTAGCAGATGAGACAAAGGATGAAAAAGACCTGGTAAGACTATAGCCATGGAGTGGAGTGAAGCTGTACCCATAATGGGTAAGACCCTGAACCTACGAGCCTGCAGGGGACTCAGCCCCACGGAAGGAGGGAGAAGCATGGCCTTGTAGGCTTGGTGAGGGCCTCTCTCTCTCTCTCTCCTGCTTCTCCACCCACTTGTACATTTTGTTCATGCTTTGTACCTGCTTAGATTTCTGCAGAATTAACTTTTAGCATTCTTATCCAGCATCCCAGACGCATCCCACGCTGTGCAAGCAAATTGACCTATTTTATGACATAAAGCTACTTTTGATTTTCAGTTTTTTCCACTAGTGAGAATTCCTTTGGCAAATACAGTTCTTGGTGGATTTTTTTCCTGAAGAAAATATTGCAGTACCCTATACTGTCTTTCTTCTCCTAGGAATTGATGTGAAGCAGGTCACCATCGTTGTGAACTTTGACCTTCCTGTAAACCAGTCGGAAGAGCCAGACTATGAGACCTACCTCCACCGTATAGGGCGGACGGGACGCTTTGGGAAAAAAGGTCTTGCCTTCAACATGATTGAAGTGGATAAGCTGCCCCTGCTTATGAAAATACAGGACCACTTCAGTGAGTAGCAGGCTTTTAATCACAGTGGGAGCCACAGACTTGCTCATACTGGCCATGTGGGCAGTGAGGGATTGTATAAGCAGAAGCCATGAGGGAAAAGCTTCTGATTCATAAGATGAGTCATAGCATGGGCCAAGTGATTACATAATTCTTTTACGGTTGTTAAACAGAAGTTTAGTACCCACAAAGTAATGACATCCTTTAGGACCTATTGTGTCCCAACTCCCTCTTTTGTTTATAGTTTCTCCTTCTCTTGTCTCACCTTTTCAGACAGAACAGTCCTGACTTCTGAGCCCTGCATCCCTTTCCCACCCCATACCTACACAGGCAGGCTCAGCTATCCTGCTGGGGCTCTGAACTGGCAGAATGCACTCATGGGAACCACCAAGGGTTACATCACCTGATAGCTGTGCCCCCCCCCAGCACATGCCAAAAGCTAACTGTAGAGGTAGATGCCTTTA
Organism: Cricetomys ansorgei; assembly: GCA_026225945.1. NCBI lineage: Eukaryota > Metazoa > Chordata > Mammalia > Rodentia > Nesomyidae > Cricetomys > Cricetomys ansorgei. Next base: position 13,721,916 of record JAMJFZ010003914.1, on the reverse strand, counting down.
AAACCAGCACTCAGGAGGCAAAAGCAGGAAGATCTCTCTTGAGTGCAAGGCCTGCCTGGTCTCTATAGTCCAGGACAGGCAGAGCTACATAGTAAGATTCTGCCTTTAAAAAAAAATTACCCCAAGCCCAAGGGAGCACATATTTGCGTGGAGAGCATGGCCAAAAGGCATTAAGTACCATCCTCTCAGGAGGGCCTGTGTTGGAAGCAGTTGGCACACTCCCCAGGAAATGGACTCACAGAATGACATTAGTGACTGAATGTGTAAAGGTTTTCAGGCTGATTGCTACACATCCACTGACCCTTCAAAGAATTGCTTAGGTACTCCATCTTAAACTACCTGGAGATGCTGGGTGAGAAGCTCCCATGAAGGCCACTACTGCTGTGCTGAGCCCTTGGGGAGTAACTCCAGTGAGGAGGCTTGGTCCTCCCTGGCTGTTCTCACTGTCAGAGTAGCCTCCTTTTTGCTCAGGGTGTCCAGATACATACATTCTGGATACAATTCATTTGCTGCTGCTTCAGTTCATGTGGGCAGCTATTTGGTAAATGAGTGTTACTTATCTTGGACTTTCTATACAAAATATCACAGGAGCATGCCTGTTTGTTTGTTGGGGATTTGTTTTGTTTTTGATACAGGATCTCACTGTGTAGCCCCTGGCCATCCTGGAACTCACTATATAGACTAGACTGGCCTCAAACTCACAGAAATCCACCTACCTCTGCCTCCTGAGTGCTGGGATTAAACGCAGGTGCCACCACGCCCAGCTTAGGAACATTATTTTCAATGGTGCCACTGTCTTCAGAAATTTATCACTGGCTGGAATGAACTTCCATTTAGGACCTGGGGTAAGACTGGTTGCCTTCTCTTTCTTTCTTTCAGACAGCAATATTAAACAACTTGACCCAGAAGACATGGATGAGATTGAAAAGATCGAATATTGAAGAGATGCCTTTGTTGTTTGTGAGCTATCCTAGTTTATGTGAGAATGATCCAGCAGGTTTTGAAGATAATTTTCTATGTTGAGGATATGTCAAGGTGAAACTGTCACAGATGACAAAATAAATGTCATGGTACTCTTCACTCTAAGACCTGAGGTCTTTTTAAAACCAAATTGATTTGAAGCATGTGATCCTTTTAAATGAGAATTCAAGATTCCTTCTTCTAATCTGTTTCAGGTAACATCTCCCTGGGCTGCTCAGATGACTTTTAATAATTTAGTTTCTGTGCTATATAGACCATGCCTATTTGAACCCGGCCACGAGGGGGCAGTAGAACATCACCAATTTTAGAATTTAAGCTGGAAGGACAGGATAAAGGCCACCCGTTTTCAGGCCTCACTCACAAACTGTCCTTTTTTGCTTATTAACTTCCCCTTCCCACCCCGTGTTCTCAGGTGAAAATATACTTTAAAACTTAAGAAGAGAGAGCATTTTGCCTTTTAATATTTCAGGTGACATCCAGAATTTCTGAATATTTCCCTCTTCTGCTTGTCTTCAAATTAGAAAAGATTTATTCTGTTATTTCATAGTCTTTAAAAATTTAGCTTTATTCTAGATATTTCCAAAAAGTGGGCAGTGGGGGTTTTAGAAACAAAAAACCAGGTTCTGGGGAGAAGGCTCATTGGGCACAGTGCTGGCTGTGTGAGCGTGAGGGTCTGTATTAACATCCTCAGCATGAAAGGCCAGACCTAGTGGACCCGGTCTGCACAGACCTGGGAGCCAGAGACAAATCCAGGGAGCTCATAGGCCAGGTAAGTCTAACTGAAATGGCAAGCTCTGGGTTCAGTGTCTCAGAAAACAAGGTAGAAAGCAGTGAAATCAGCCTCTGTCCTTCTCATGCTCACAAGCATCTGCACACACACACACACACACACACACACTCACATGCATGCACACACACATGCACACAAACAGATGTACAACCACACACATTCACACATGCATCACACAAACCCACCAAAAACAGTAAACAAAGCCAAAATAAGCCCAGAAGTAACATGGCAGGAAGTCAAAGATTTTGTTTATAAAAACTTCATGGTAGCAGGGCATGGTGCATACCTGTAATCCCAGCATTCAGGAGGCAGAGTCAGGTGGATTCCCACAAGTTTGAGACTAGCCTAGTCAACACAGTAAGACCCTATCCCAAAATTTAAAAATAAAATAAAATAGTTATTTTCAAAAAAAAATTTAAATCTTCTGTGATAATCTAGACATTTTTCTGAAAGCAAAACTGTTCTTAATTCCCACATTTGCTACTTAAAGATTGGGAAAATGGCTAGATTCTCACAAAACAAATTTGCTTGTGCCAGAAGCCTGCAGCTCTGCTGTATTCCAGGCTGCCAGTGGTACCTCCAGTGAGTGTTCCTGCCACCCTGCTGTGCATGTGGTTTGTGGCTTGTCTCTTTGGTAGTCCACTTCAGTATCACTGTGGTGTTGATCCCTGAGTGCAAGGCTCAGAAACAGGAGAGTCAGCCGCCTTCTTCAAGTGGTACTAGGCATTTGTCATGCATCCTTGTGCTAAGAATCCTTAAAAAGGAGATGAGCAAGATTTGAGACACCGCAACAGAGAAAGCATAATGGCAGAGACCCAGTATAAGTCAGCATCAAAATAGCTAAAGGGGAAGAACTTGTATCTTGCTCCACAGAGGGGAGTCCCTAACGGCCTCTGGGTCAGCTATAGATGGGTATACCAGGCCTCCTACAGAGATTGGGAAATACTTAGCACCATGGCAGTCTCCTAGCGTGGGTCCACTGAGGCAGGGTCCCAGACCCAGCTCATCCTGGGAGTTACCTAGAGAGCCTAAGAAGAACTACTAGTTCCTTGTCCTGGGTAGACAAAGACAGATGCTCTGAGGATAGAACCAGAAGTACTTAGGTAGAGAGCGGAAAGTGTTGGCAGAGCGCTGGGTAGCAAGACCCCTGTCTAACAAGATGCTGGGGCAACAAGAGTCTCTGAGCCAAGAGTTTGCCAAAAGGGGCCATCATTTGGAAATACCTGCTCCATTATTTACATTGCATCTGCTTTCCTCTCAGTGACTGGGAACTGTCAGTCTTGTGTACTCAGTACCTCCCGCATCGCGGTAGCCATGGTAGTCACAGTAGTGACTCCATGAGTATTTATTCTCTTAGTAAGTAAATATTTTTCTTCTTTTGCTATCTCCTCACCCACTAACATTTTCCCTAGTTTTGAACCCCAATAATAAGACATAGAAGTGAGCATGAGAGACATCATAAGCTATTTTTGTCTCACTGTTTGAGGAATGAGTAGGGCTCTCAATCCTACTCAGCTCAGCCTTGACGTATTCTAAATAAAACCAAAACACACACAACATGTGCACCTGTACAAACACACATACACATATGCACATGTACACACACACACCCCATTTCCAGTGCAGACCTCCGGTAACACCTTAGTGAGCCACTATCACAGGAGCCTTTGATAAGCTCCACCTGGCAGCACTTCCCACAGGGTCTGCAAACACTAGACATTCTTGTGTCTTGCTCTTTGTCCCTCTCCACCCATCCTTTTGTCTCAGCACCTAGGAGTCAGAAAGGTCACAGCTATATCAAGCTGCTGTCACAGCTTGGTGAGTCAACAGTCCGGAGACTGTTTTACAAGGGCCGCTCCTTGCTCAAAACTGTAAGCAATGTTCCTATCTCCACGCTGGCCTGGCCGGGGTCATCTCTCCAAATGCCGGCTGGAAGAAGGAATAAATGGAGAAGCAAGAAGCAGCCAGATGGTTTCAGAGCATCCGTGAGCTGGCTTAATCAGCTGTGTATTGCTTGGCACCAGAGACTAAACCAAATCCAGAAGGCTTATATTGGCCAGCTCAACACTGTTAGAGTACTGAACTTGGTGATTACATGTGGGCAGGGCTGTGATTCGAAGGAGAATTGTAAATGGTCACCTAGCCTGGGCCCTGCTGTTGCAATGTTAGGTGCAGGATCTAAGACAGCCATTAATAATTGGAAAGGCAAAAGAGGTGCCCATGGTCTGGTGGGATGTCTGACAGCTCAAGGAACGCTATTGTGTTTGGAGAAAGTGTTGATCCTCCTCGGTGGAGCTTGGTTACCATGAAAGCCACTGGCAGTCTGCATATCTGAGCAATGATAGAAAGTCTTAGAGGATTACAGGAGTGGGTGGGGGTGGGGAAGTGAACAGTTCCTGACTGGGGAGAAAGGCTGGTTGTGCCAAACCTGCGTTCGGTTCTTGGACCTCTTGGTTCATGCAGGCGCCTAGATTAGAAAAAGAACCCAAGCAGAGACACAGAAATACAAGTCCAGACTTGGGGCCTTTCAAGCTAAGCCTCCACCTCTTCTCCCTCTGGACCTTCTGTCTGGCACCATTGCAGTCAGTCATGCATAGTGATCTCAGTGGGCCTCCCAGGGCCAGCACTGGGTGTCTACTAATCTCTGAAGGGAGCTAAAAAGGTTCAGTTCTCTTCAATCCTAACCACTCAATCCCTCAGCAACTTCCAGGGAATAATAGAAATATCTAAAACCTGCGTGTCATTTTGCCTCACAACCCATCAAATACATCCTAGCTATATGCTTTGAGGAATACTAGCTTTAAAATCCACCATTGAGAGATGCCACTCGGCCCACTCAGGCTTGTCTGATGGCTTCTTCCCCTTCTACTCCTGCCCCTCACTTCCTGGGATAATGCCTTCTCATTTGCAATGGGCATCCCAGAAGGTCAGCTGAGCCATGCTCTGGCCTGTTCTTAAGGTGTGGCCTGGACCATTATTTCTAGACGCTGTTCTGATTTCCCCTATTGCTTTACAAATTGTTGTTTTCTAGTATGGGTGGGGGATGAAGAACCATTCATAATTTTTAATTACATTTAATTTTTACATTGATGTGGGAGGGGCCACATGCATGCCACAGCACACACATGGAAGTCAGAGGACAACTTCCATAGTTGATCCTGCATGGAACTCAGGCTGTCAGGCTTTGTGGCAAGTGCCGTTACCAATGATCCATCTCCCTGACATCCATTCATTCTCTCTCTCCCTCCATCTCTTGTTCTCTCTCTCCAATTAGCCATCTCACTGGCCCCCAATCATACTCTCTCTCCCTGCCTCCCCCATCTCTCTCATGCAGCCCTGGCTGGTCTGGAACTTGCTATTTAGACCAGGCTGGCCTCAAACTCACAAAGATCCACCTGCCTCAGCCTCCTGAGTGGAATTAAGGCATGTGCCCATTCTCCATTCTTAATGCAGAGTTTCTGCTTCAGCCAGAACTGTACACACTTCTAGTAAAATAACAGAAAATGCACATGAAGCTTGCTGAGGCTTGGTGAGAAAAGTAACTGTCAAGTCACCCCACAGAAGGCCTCAGAGCCCAACTCTGTTAACTGCTCAGCCCCCTTTCAGACCAGCATTTCAGAGCTCTACTATAAGGAAAATGAGCTCCAGGAAACTCTATCCACCCTTTAATGACAACCCAAGGTCTTTACTGTTCTTCTTGATTAGAATAACTGTTTCAGTTTTGAGAATGTATCTTCACTGAATAGGGATGCTCTCCTATTTTGAACTTGGTCATTCCCTAATCTAGAACGAAAAGATAGTCTCATTCCAGGCCCTTGGTTTGTGGTCTGTGGCTTGAAATCTTGGTTGGAATGAAATGACTGGCTAGGAAGACTGGTCAGAGGTCCAGTCGTGTATAAAAGTCTCCAACATTACTTAGAAGACACACACTAAACAGCACATTTTGTAAGGTAGTTAGCATTCACCATCCTTCATGGAGGTGCTCAGAGAGCAGTTAACTTGTAATGGATGTGTAGAATCAGTGCAGATTTGACACTGAAAATGAAACAAGGCCTCATGTTTCCATGACCCACCCCCAAAAAGAAGCAACTCATGTGAAGAATATAAGCCACAAACGCTTTGTATAGACTTGCTCACAATTGAGAGGCATGGGTGGGGGTTAGCTTCTGATGCACTGTCCTCGCTTTCACTCACTGGCATCTTCCCCACGTGACCATGTCTTTACACCATGCTTCATCAGCTTATGCAGAATATAGGTTATTTTTAGATTAATATTTCTATTACAAAGGCAATAAAACAGCAAGTACAGGTAACAGAGATATCAAAAACTCTCCCCAGCTATAACAGTTACTGTCTTGATACCCTCTTCATCTTGATATGAACACAGTTCATCATAGTGCATGTCCAGTAGTGAAATAACTATTTTTGCCTGTTGTTACCAGTCTTTGGGATTATTATTTAATAATGATAATTGGTTAGATTATCCTGTCTGGTAAATATGCACATAAATCTTTGTTCATGATCATGTAGTGTCCAGCTTTCCAACATTATACGTAATCCTGCACAATATTCTGGATTATTTCTTAGGATTAAAGATGTTAAGTTTGAGTGCCAAATCAAAAACCTGGAGCATTTTTATGACTGTCAATAGATAGTAGCAAACTGCTTCCTGAGGCCAAAACTATACCGTCAGTTTCTCCTCACCTTACCATCGGGGATATTTTCATCTTCAGGTTGCATGCTCACTTGTTTTGATTTACATCCTTTCCATGCAAACCAAAAAGGATTATTTCTTTGTATGTGATTTCCACACAAACCAAAAAGAATTATTTCTTTGTATGTGATTCACCATTTGAAAAACATATGTAGTATCATTTGTCTTGTAAGATAATAATGTTATCCTTGTCAAGTTCTGTGAAATACTTGTGTGATTTTTTTTCAGATACAATAAAGATATTAACCGTTTTATTGAAAAATATATTTTTCCCCATACATCTGCCTTTTAAAATTAGGTTACAGTCCCACATAAAATTATATGGCTCAGAGGTTATAAGCATGTACTGTAGTTGTACACCACTGTGGCAGCTCACCAAACAGGACAACATGGAAGCATTTTCATAGGTGTAAACCCTGCCAGACCTCAGCAGAGGGAACCACCATCCTGGCCAGCGCCATACTTGGTCAACAGTGAAACCCCAGGCATCTGAGCTCAGGTGTCTTTAATGATTCAGAACTCCTCAGGTGCAGATCATAAGCAATCAAACATCCCCCACAGAAATCCAACACCTGCAGACAGTACAAAACGCCAAAAACCTAGGCAGGCCCTCACCCAACAGTGCATACGAACATTTTAAACATAACTAAAAATAAACTTCCCCAACAATGTACCGCTCTTGCAGAGGACCTGAGTTCGATTCTCAGCACCCACATCAGGTGGCTCATAACTGCCTGTAACTTCAGTTCCAGGGGTTCCAATGCCTCTGGCCTCCTCGGGCACACACAAGCACACACACATGTACATGCCCAGAGAGAGAGAACTTATTTTTAATTATTTAATTTTGAGAATTTATTTTTAATTATTTAATTTTGTAATGAAATAATTCATAATCTTGTGGGTTTTTTTTCTAAAATGTTAACACTACTCTCCAACCATTTCAATTTCATGCTAGGTTATTTTGTGATTTTTTTCATTATATGTATTTATTTGTATGCACACATACTCATGCCATGGTATGGATGTGGATGTCAGAGGACAGTCTTCAGAAGTCAGTTCTCTCAACCATGTGGGAACCAGGCATCGAACTAAGGTTATCAGCTTGGCAGCCAGTGCCTTCGCTTTATGTTAATCCATATGAAACATATTCCAGTGCGAGGCATATCAAATTGATCACACTTTTTTCTCTTAAAAAATACTAACTTTGAGGCTGCAGAGTTAGCTCAGTGGTAGAGTACTTCTCTAGCATGTTTGAGGCCCTCGATTCAATATCCTGTAGCACAAGTTGGGAAAATCTAATTCTAGTATTTGTAACACCTCCTGTTGAGAAATCTGTTTTGCATTTTCTTCTGCTATCTCCTTTTTCATGATATGCTTCTATATCCTGCACTCATAAGATTCTAGGGATCTATTAGTTTGTTTTTTCTTTTGCCAGTTTAACTATTATAGACTCTTTTAAATATTTATTCCCCTCTAGGTTACTGTGACTCGTATTTTTTTTTTTTAGAAACTCCTCCCCTATTTATTCTTCAAGATTAATTTTAGAACTTTTAAATGAAATGCTCTGGACTTTTGACTTCATCCATTTGGCTATAATCATTAATGTAGTCCATATATTACTTTGCAGAGAATCTACTTCTTGTTGCTTTGGGGGTTTTTGTTTTGTGTTTTGAGAAGTCTCACTACATAGATTCAATGGGTCGCACACCAGTACTCCTCCTGCTTCAGCCTCCCAAGCTGCTGAGATTACAGCCGGGTACCACCACATCTCTCTTGACCTCGTCACAGGTTTTGATCATGTGCTGCATCGGTCCTGACTTCAGGCAAACATCAGGAGCCATGCTAAGTGTAAAGACACACAGGCACCTGGGCCAGGGCAGGGTGGCTGTTGGTGGGAGGGGTACTAAGGTGAGGTAGTCCTAGAGGGTCATTCTTGAGTAGAGGCCCCAACAGCAATCTCTAAGCATGATGGAGTCCCTTTACCTGTCATGGCCTCTCTTCCAGGTTGTGTCCAGCTCTGCAACCCTTTTCATCTGTGAAGCCTCAGTGCTATCAGCTTCAGCCTCTGCTTAGGCTTCCTTGGCTTAGAGATGACAGAGCCAAGTCTACCATATTTCCATGTCTTTGGGACCAATGCCCTTCCCAGTGCTGAGCACCCAACATGTGTTCGTTCCCCAGACATGGGAAGAGTGAAAAGGGGAAAGCAGGTAGCCCCCATGTATAGAAGAGGTTTGTGTGGGCCCATGTATTTTACAGCACTGATTTCAGTGTAAAAACAGGTCTCTTGGGATCCTGTTAGCTTCTGGACCACACTTCAATTTCAGAATATTTACCTAGGTAAGTTTGCAAAAGGAAGAAGGGGCTACAGTACTGGTCACAATTACACTTACTTCTCATACAGATTTGGACATGGGCAAGCTTGGAAACACAAAACCACTTGGCATGCCATAGGAATTATAAGGCTGTGGGAGACTCCCTCCATGTTTATTGCTGTCTACAGCAAAGAATAGAAACTTTGAAAAAAGCTCTTGCTCAAAGGGGAGAAAAGCAGTAGACCTACACTGTCATGAAGCCCTTGTGGCACAGCATGCACAGGCCCTACTCTGAGCTGCCTGTGCTCCTGGGGGGAAGGATTCTCTATCTAGGAAGAGTTTCAAAATGTGTGTGAATAGCCTGCTTGACTTTTACTATAGTTTGGAATCATTAAGACTATAATCACAACCAGGCATGGTGGCATAAGCCTTTAACCTCAGAACTCCGGAGGCAGGAGGATCTCTCTGAGTTCAAGGCCAATCTGATCTACATAGTGAGTTCAGTCCAGCCAAGGCTACATAGAGAGACCCTGTTGAAAAAGAAAGAAGGAAGGAAGGAAAGGAAGGAAGGAAGGAAGGAAGGAAGGAAGGAAGGAAGGAAGGAAGGAAGGGATGGAAGGAAGGAAGGAAGGGATGGAAGGAAGGAAGGAGGGAAGGAGGGAGGAAAGGAAGGAAGGAAGGAAGGAAGGAAGGAGGGAAGGAAGGAGGGAAGAAAAGGAAGGGAGGGAGGGAAGGAAGGAAGGAGGGAGGGAGGGAGGGAAGGAAGGAAAGGAAGGAAGGAAGGAAGGAAGGAAGGAAGGAAGGAAGGAAGGAAGGAAGGAGGGAAGGAAGGAGGGAAGAAAAGGAAGGGAGGGAGGGAAGGAAGGAAGGAGGGAGGGAGGGAGGGAAGGAAGGAAGGAAGGAAGGAAGGAAGGAAGGAAGGAAGGAAGGAAGGAAGGAAGGAAGGAAGGGAACAAAAAAGCAAAAAGACTATGATAACAGCCCAGAGGCTGCCCCACCAATATACAAAAAGCTTGAAAAGAGAAACATAGCCAGACCAGCTGACCTGTGATGCCTCAACACCTCCTAAGAGGATTATTTTAAAAATCTCTGCTGGACCCATTCATGCAGGCCTATATTCCTAGCTAATCAAGAGTCTGAGGCAGGAGGAGCACAAGTTCAGTGCCAACCTGGGCACTCAGTGAGACTTTGTCCTAAAAGCAAAACAATAAAAAGAGAGCTAGAGATTAACTCAGTTGTAGAGCCTACCATGGGTGAGGCCCTAGCTTCAATTTCCAGGAGTGCACACTTACACATGTGTACACGTGCAGGACTGATGCGCGCGCGCACACACACACACACACACACACACACACACACTCCTCATTAAGTTCAGCATGGTAACATACTACCAACACTCAGGATATTGAGGCAGGAGGATCATGAGTTTGAGGCCAGCCTGGGCTACATAGGGAGACCTTGTCAAAAAGAAAGAAAAAAGAAAGCCCTCTTCTGAGGAGTGTGGTTCAGTGGTTGAGTGCTAAGTATAAAGCCCTGGGTTCGATCCCTACCACCACGAAAAAAAATTTTTTTTCCTTTCTTACTGGAAGAATTTTTATGAGACTAAAGTGTTGACAACTATGTCATTCTCAGAACTTGCCAGCATCCCCCACCACCTTCATTGCCTTAGCTTTTCCATACTTTTTCCTCCACACTGTTAGGGGGCAGGAAAACTGTCTTGAGCAAGCAGAAAGTTTTATCCAAGGTGTTTGGCAACGAATCTGGGTTCTAGGAAGATTTATGTCTTGGTCTCCTGGCACTGCTTCATGTTAGCTCACTTAAAATAACTGAATAAATGAGTTCACTTTATCCTGTCAAAGTGGAGCCTAGGGCGCCTTGGTACCCAGCTGGGGTCCATGGGGACCTGAGGCAATGTTCACGTCCCAGCCGCTTATTCTGAGCTCAGCCCGTTTTATGTGTATCTGAGATCATTAAATCGAGGTGGGCAGGGGGCAGAGAGACCTAGGAATGAATAGTGTGATGGAAACTCCAGTTGTAGTCAAGCAGTCACGGCCAAGAGCATGGACATGGGGTTCACCTAGAAGGCTGTTTGCCCCCACCCTGTATCTCCCGGTCACCCGTCTTTGGGACGGGAACAAGGTTAGTTGCTTTAAGTGTTAGCTTCAGGAAAGCTCTTCCAGAAAGTTCTCCTTAGCTGGGCACTGCAGCACACATCTATAGTTAAACAGGTGAGATGCAGAGGCAGGGAGACTGCCAAAAGTTCCAGGCCAGCCCAGTCTACACAGTGAGCTCCAGGCTGGTCAAGGCTTCATAGTGTCATTCTATCTCAAAAAAGAAAAAACCAAATCAAAACAAAACAACAACAAAGAAAGTTCTCTTAGGTTACTAGTCCTAGAATATGTAAATCTAACTTTCTTGATAAATTGTATCTTTTCTTCTTTCATGACGACCTGTCACCATTATATCATTGAACCCTGGAATAAGGTCAGTCACTCCAAAAAAAGAAACATGAATTTCTCCAGGTTGGACTTCTGGGGCCGGACCAGGGCATATCCCTCTCATGTGGGTTGGCAAGATGGCTTGGAGGAAAAAGGTACCTGCCACCAATTCTGGTGATCTGAGTTTAACCCCGGGACCCACAAGACAAGAGAGAAATGACTCCTGCAAGTTGTCTGCACTTGCTGGCAGCAGCACAGGTGCTTCCATGTGCCCACATGTGCACACACAATAAATAAAATATAAAACAGAGAAAGATTTGCCAAGCAGCTTTGTTGTCATCTTAAGGTAGCAGGACTGGGGGAAAAAAAAAAGAGGCGGGGGGCGGGGGGAAATGGTTGGAGAGATGACTCAGCAGTTAAGAGTACAAGCTCCTCTTCCAGAGGACCCCCAATGGGTTCCCAGTACCCACATGGTGGCTCACAATCATCTGTAACTCTAGTTCCTGGGGGATCTGATGCCCTCTGCTGACTTCAGAAGGTACCAGATATGCATATGGTACCCAGACATACATGCAGGCAAAACACCCATGCACATTTAAAAAAATAATAATAATAATCTGAAGCCCGAGTTCTGCATCTGTATCTGCCTATCCAAGAACACAGCTGTATAACTTTCCACTCCATCCCAGGCTGAGCCTGGCTCCCCGTTCCAGAATCCTCTATGAAGGCTGGGGGCCCTGGAACTGTTACAGTTGTTTGCATTGGGGTAACTGAGCATGTGGCCGTAACTGTGAGAAGTCCAAAAGAGAGAATGGTGCCAGTTTAGGAGAAAATGAGTTCTGAGGAGCACTATGGACACTTCACGCCATTTAGCAAAGTTGAGGCAATGAGTCTGCAGACACTGTCTGCAGACGGTGTCCTGCTTAGATCTCTCCTGCATCCGTACTATCCAAACCTCAGGCATTCTTCAGTTACTTTGCCATCTTTGCTGGTCTTCATAATACATGTCCGGGTAAATACAGCCTCAGATGAACATGCATTGAATCAAATAAGTGATAAAACTTGTTCTGAGTGACCAGGTCTATGCAGAGTATGTGTCAGACTCCAGAAGTGGTCTCCAGAGCAGCAGCCTCAGCAGCACCTGAGAATGCTCTAGAAATCAAAAGTCATGAAATGGAAGGTGACTTAACAGCTAAAGTGCTTGTTGCAAAGACATGAACTGAGTTCAGGTCCCCAAGCAGTCAAATAAAAGCTAAGTGTGGTTTCGTGCATCTGTAATCCCAGCAATAAAGGGCAGAAACAGATCTCAGAGGCTGGAGATTGCAGGTTGGGGGAGGACTCACCCAACCAGCTTAACTGAAATGGCGAACTGCTGGTTTAGTGAGATCTTCACTGAATTCAACCTCTGATCTCCACCTGTGCACAGGAATACAGGAATGCCCACTTGCTTGCGAGCGTGGGCAAACACACACACACACACACACACACACACACACACACACACACACACACACGCTTATACACACAGGAAATTCAAATTCAAAGACCCCAGCACATACCACCTGAATCAGAAACCCTGGGGAGAGGCCTATGCATCTTTTTCCTCAACCCCCTACTCGCCTGTGATTGTTACACATGCTGAGAACCTGTTAACCAGTATTGACCACTTTAGAGTGTTCTGGTTATTTTACTTGTGTGTCCCAGCGACTCAGCATCTCTCAGCTTCCCCTCTCTCTTGAGTCTTTGCCAAAGCTGTTGGCCTCTTCCTGCATTACCCAGACCCTTGCCCCTTCTCTCAGGGTCATTGTGAAGACATGGCTCTTGAAACCAGATGCAGCCTTTTATGCTTTGCCTGAGAAAGGAAGCACAATGTGGATGGGTCTCTGCGTCAAGGCCAACACCTTGCAGTCTACACACTGCAGTACAAAATGCCTTACAAAAAAGTAAGTGAGCCCCCCACTCCTGCATCAGTGCTCTTCAGAATATTCTACAATGATGGAAAAGCTCTACACCTGTACCATGTTGGGGAACAATCCTCCAAGCGTCTCTTACATATTTATTTAAAGCAGAAACCTTGACAATGCTCTGAATGCTCGATGGAGAGTTATCTATAACTGGTGGCCTTAAAAGAATCTTCCCCCTAGAACAAAGGGCAGCATCTGTCCTATCAAGTTCAACAGATTCCCATTTCCTAAACTCAAGGTTCCTTTCTTGCCTGGGTCCCCATACCACAGGTGTGGCCATGGGCTGGCTGTCTTCACCTTGCCCTCTGGGTGGAACTCAGGGAAGTGGCTAAGAAAATGCTGATGTTCCAGCTGCTGATTATCCTGGGAAATCCTTTGCCTCTCTGGCCCAGGAGTGTCTTCACCAGCAACTAGCAGACTAACCTGTTAGCTCCCAATCCCGGTGAAACAAGAGAACCTTCCTATTTCTTGACTCGTCATTACAGCAACAGCTGAGCATTTGAAATGAGGGGAGTATGACTAAAAAGCTGGGTTTTCCATTTTCATTTTAAATGGCTGCATCTGGCAAGGGACTTCCATGTTACGAGAGTATGGTATAGAATGCCATTGCATAAATTAGCGTAGGCACTGGTCAGGGCCCCTGTTCAGGGAACAGACACATTGAGAGGTAGATGTAACGAACCATCTGAAGGAATGCATTATTAGAATCCAGCTGCTGCTCAGGCTATAATACCTCCACAGCAGCCCTTCCCCTTTCACAGATAGCAGGACTGACACCCTATGGAAACATTGAATCTCTGGCTAACAGACTGCCAGGTGCCAGGGTTCCTCACTGGGGTAAGTAGATTTATATCAGACAACAAAGGCCCTTCCTACCTTCCCTACTTCCTGACTGGGAAGAAGAGCTTGGCTGAAGGTTTCTGCTGTGAAACTATCCCCATCCACAGACAGGTATAAGAAGAAGCTCCCCACTTCTGCCACATGGATCCTGATTTCCTCCCTTCAGAGCCCCCTCCATGCTGCTGTCTGTCTGTCTGTGACATTCATAACTCCTTTAATAAACTCTATACTCTCAACTATCTGTCCAAGTGTCCCCTTGAACCCACACCCAAGACTTTTTACTGTCTAGGTTATTTTTAATATTTGAGCAGAATCATGGAGAGGCCCAGCAGAGAAAGATGTCCTTTCTTATATACTCAGAAAGGTGCCCTGGCAGAGTGTCAAGCTGAAAGCAAAGAGAAGTCATGGCTGTCTGGAAATGGGAGATGTTGCTGACATAGGAAATGCCTTCTAAAAGAGGATAGGCAGCCAGTAAGCGAAGATATGGCTAGAGAGGAGAAGCCACCATCAGTGGTCCTTAAATTGCCTCAGCCCCGCCATGTCTTTCTCCCCTCAGTTTGAGAATGCCAGGCACCCTCTCCCGACTGCCTGGGACTCCCTTTGGGTTCTCCTCAGCTCCCCAGACTCCTGCCCCTCTCACCTCCTGGCTCAGAACAATCTCCTCTTTGATTGCTGGCTCCACCCACTGCTTGTCTGGTCATCTGCACCTAATCAGGAATAGCCGGGCCTGAGGGATGATAAACGGGGCTTCTCATTTCAATAAAGTTTGTGTAGAATATTGGAAACAGCTGTGGGCTGCCACTGGCCCTGCAGAGCCTGTGGAGGCCTAGCATGGGGGGAGGGGGTTTGAGATGTGGGACATTAGGGCAGGAGCCTGTTTAAAAAGGTGCTTAGCCACCAGAGCTGACAGAGCTAGCAAGTTCAAATCAGCATCAGCTTGAGCCTGGAGCCCCAGGCTGGGAGGCAAGCAGGAGAGCACTCTGCAATCAAAGGACACCTTCAAGGCAGGCGGGTCTCCATTACCCAGAATACATTTACTTACATTTATTGTCAGTTATTTTACAAACACCACATAGTTGATTTTCTCACCTAACAAAAAAAAAATCACTTCAATTTACTCTTTTAAAAGTTTGTGCTATGCATATAAAGTAAAAATTTAACATTATACACACACACACACACATATAACAGAGCCATTTTAAGTAGAGTCACATGGTTGTATAACCAATCTCTAGAATGTTTTCCTCTTGCAAAGCTGAAATTCTCTCTCAGTTAAACAATTCCCTGCTGCCTCTTCTTCCCAAACCCTGGCAAGCACCACTTCATTTTCCATTTCTGTGATTGTGATGACTCTAGGGGCCTCATATCAGTGAAATCATACAGCATTTGCCTTTCTGTGATTTATTGTTTTCATAATTGCATAATAGTACATTATATGGAGGCTAGGGAGATAACTCAATCAGTAAGTGCTTGCGGCACAGACATGAAAACCTGAGTTTGATGCCCAGAATCCACGTGAAATGCTGCACTTTTAATCCCACCTCTGGGGATTCAGGCACAGACATACATCCCTGGAGCTCTGAGGCTGGCCCGTGAGCCCCAGGCCAGTGAGAGACTCTGCTTCAAAAAACAAGGTAGATTCCACTTGAGGCATCCACATGCATGTGTGAGCACATGCATGCACACCTGTACACACGTTTGCCCATGTCAACATGCATACACATATACACAAAGCAATACATTATATGGATTTATGTATATCATTCTGCCATTACTATCCTGTGTGGGGAGATATATATACATATATACTGTTTCTTGCCTTTTTCCCCCTATGGCTTAATTCCCAGACTTTGTAATAAACTGGTCAAAGAGTTAATATTATTATTTTTCATATACTTTGACAGGTGTCTTTCTCAAAAGGCTGAGGCTCTACCCATAAATTATAAAAGTGCTGCTTCTCCCTTTACTTCTCCAGAACTACGTGTGATAATTCTGAAGTTTCATTCTCAATGAGCAGTGGTACCATGTTTTTTAAATTTGCATTTCCTTGACTATTCGTGAGGTAAAGGGTCTTTCCATTAATTCATTGGCCATTTGGGTTTTCTTTTCTATAAATCACCTATTCATGGCATTTGCCCTTTTTTTCCTGCTAGTCGTAGTTCTTTCTTGCTGAAGGGTAAGGGCTGCTTTGTGTATTACAGATGTTAACCCTTTATTCCTGATATATATTGAAATATTTCTCCGATCTATTTATATTTGTTATTTACTTTTTGCTCTATAGATTCCAGATTTTCTATTTTGCTTAGAAAAATCTCAAACTCTAGATTGTAGCGTCTTCTAACATCATTTTTCTCATGAAAATGTTTTAAATGGTACATTTAAATCTTGCATTTCTTTAAAATAAGATGAGGTAAAAAGCTCAGCTGTTTTTTTAAATGCAGACATAGTCAACTGTGCTTGCACAATTTTTGAATAAGCTACGGTTGAAATACCACCTTTATTGTTCCCTGTATACTGCATGCATTGGTCTGTATTTCTGGACTTGGTTCTATTTCTATCCAGAGTTATTTATTATGCCCTCGTCTTTTAATATACAATTTGTTCAAAGTGATTTCATTCTTTTCCTAAGGCCGTTCTTGCCTCAGGAGAGAGTATTTGGCTGCTGTTATTTTTATCATTACTATTAAAAAAAATTCTTGGACCTGGGAGATGGCTCAGAGGATAAGCTTGCTTGCCACCAAGCCTGATCCTCTACTCTCAAAAGTTCTCTAGGCTGGGCGGTGGTGGTGCATGCCTTTAATCCCAGCACTCAAAGAAGCAGAGGCAGGCAGATCTCTGTGAGTTCAAGGCCAGCCTGGTCTACAGAGTGAGGTCCAGGACAGCCAGAGTTACAACATAGAAACAAAAACAAAAATAGTCCTCTAAACTTCACATGTATGGTTCAAGTACACACACACATACACGGTATATATTGGGGGTTGAGGGGCTCAGTGGTTAAGAAGGAACACTTCTTGCTCTTTCATAGGACCCACGTTCAGTTCCCAGCACCTACGTCAGGCAGCTCACAATTCCCTATAGTCCCAGTTCCATGGGAAGCTGACACCTCTAACCTCTGAGGGCACAGCACTCATGTGTGCACCAGTAACCCTTCAAAACAACAGGGGCAAGGGAGGCTGCCCATATTTCCCCCTGTGCTTCTGCAGGAATCAACACTTACTATGCACAGCATTGCTCTTCCTATAAGCAACAAGGCTGAAAGACCCAGCCTTCCAGCCCATGGTAAATAATAACCCAACATTCTTGTTTCTCAGCCCCAAGCTTATATTCTCTACACTCGGCTTTGTAACACAGGGCTTGGGCCCTGTAAACCTATTTCTGCTTTGTCAGCTACCTCTTACTGGTCTCAGCCACAAGGGAGAGCGTGCAGGCTGGAGCAGAAGGCTGGACAAGCACCTTCTAGCGCTCCTATAAAATAGCACGCAAATGGTGTCTCCATCCCAGAAGCAGCAGGCCTACCCTACCATCTCAGGTGAATCCAGTTTGCCGATTTTCCACATCCACGTCTTCATCATCCATCTCACTCCTAAACTCCTTCCCTAGAGACCCCAGCTGGTGGGTGCTGGCTACTCAAAAGGTCTGAGTGAGTAGGCCCTTCTTTCTCACTCCAGGACCAACTGAGTGGAGTGCCCTCTTCAGATGCCCCTTCCTTGAGAACGTCTCCTCTGGTTACTCCAGCCCTGAGAGTAGGAGCTGGGCCTGCAGGTGTGCCTCCCCTATACCTTAGCCTTCTCCTGTTACCATCCCCTTCCCTAATTAACTCAGGCCTTGTTATCAATTCCTTATGTTAAATGTTCTTTTTCAGCTAACGCATGGTTTCTATCTCTCAACAGGACCCAATTGGCACCAGTAATGAGGAATTGAAGTTTTCTGGGGACTGAAGGCTGCTTCTCTTGGCTGCCTTGCACACGGCGCCCCTCCCTCCTCCGTTCCCAGAATTATTTGGCCGCTCGTTGCCAAGGAGACGGCTGACAATTTCCAGTTGCCAAGCCTCCCCCTGAAGCCTACAGAGACATTCTGGGAACTCCCTACTCCTTTCTGAGCTCTAGCCAGAAAACTTGGAACACCGGGCCAGGTTGGGGTGGGAGGCTTCGGAAGGAGAGGGGAGCCAGCCAGTCCCGAAAAGACGGAGAGCGAGACTGGAGGTTTTTGTGGACTCTGGTTTTCTCCACAGATCCCAGGTGCCTGGCCTGCAGTCAAAGGCTAAGGGCTGGCCTTGATGGATGCCCCTTTTGCTTTGTGTAGACAGACACTCATTGGATTCAGTTCAGATGTTAACCTGTGTCTTCTAGACAGGCCTTTTACCACCAAAATAAAAATAAAAATAACCTGTCCTCATACTGTCGCCTCAGGCCTAAGAGATGCTCCTGCTGCTTTTATCTAGAGAAACTCTAGGGAAGAACCTGGCAGCTGAAGGCTATGGAAGGAAATGTGGACATTTTGTTGGCACCAAGCAGCATTTAACACCCATTGAGACCTGATGTCACAGCCTGTGCTCTGTTTGGTAGTAATGACCGCAATGCCAACCACAGCAACACTGGATCTTTCAAGCTTATGTGTGCAAAAATACACATTTCTTTACTTCATTAAAACCAAATAGAGCCAATCCCAGGGGTTTCCTCTCCCTTCCCACGTCCACCAGAATCTAGGAGGTTCGTTGCTATACTCTGAAGAGGTCTCCAAAAGTTGCATATTGTTGGGGCAATGTTATTAGTGAGAGGGCTTTTAAGAAGCAGTCAGCACTCCTTTACCGGAAATGGGGTTGGGTACCCTTATAGAAGGGTTTAGTAAAGGGAGTTTATTCCTTTTTGCCCTTCTGCTTTCTTCCACATTAGGACATGATGCTCTCCCCCATCCAGATTTGCAGCCTCAAGGTGGAGAAGCAGAGAGCAGCCCTCAGCAGAATGCAAGGCCTTCCAACACCTTGATCTTAAACATTCCAACCTCCCTCAGTCCAGGCTGCTGACATTTTTCTTGTGCCTGACTGGGCCTGTGCATGAGGGTGGCACTCACGCCTCTGCTACTGGGCTATGGCCTGCCTCCCCCGGGGTTATCTTCTCCTGGGTGCCTCTTGACCCCTAAGAAAGAAAACCTCTGCTCTAACCACCCCCACAGGCCTTTCTCCTTACTCTCCCCCAACGCACCTCACACCTCCATACATTCAGATTTCTAAAAAACTAGGAAAATGTTAGCTTCCGTTCATAATCACTGTGGCAATGAAGAACTAGACATATGGCTGAAGCGCCATTGATTTTATTTTTGCAGATGTACTTTAAGGTATGTGAAATACAATATTATACTTTATCAATTAATACCTTAGTATTTGTTTTAAAATAGAAACAATGCATATTCAGAAAACTATTACTTCACATAATCAAATTAACAATAGTTTTCTGATATCTAATAAATGATTAATCCCGTGTTATAGAGGAAAACTAAGAATCAAATGAATAAGTAAAATGTAAGTGTGTGAGTGTGTGTGTGTGTGTGTGTGTGTGTGTGTGTTTTACTGAGGACAGAACCTAAAACTTTGCATATGCTAAACATACTCTCTGCCACTGAGTTACACGCCAGCCCTGTAGTCATGTAACCTCTTTGGATACAGAGATAGAAAGAACAAGTTTACACAAAGTGGCCCAGGAAAGGCCTGTTGTGAAGAGGTTCCTGGAACAGCAAAACAGGTGGAAGGTTATTAATTTCCAGACACTACTGGAACCGGAAACAAGACCTTCTTCCCCACAGCCCCAGCAAGTGTGCTAGCTCCTGCCACACCCTAGCCTTCTCTGGTCCCTCCTTCCTCCCCAGATCTGCTCATCTCCCTTTCCCAGCAACTCTAACTAGGGCCTCCTTCATTTCCTCTCCAGTCTCCAAGGTGCACTTTACAAAGTGACTGATCGGTGACCCTAGCTGGTCCTCTGTACCTCTTGCCCTTCTCTTCATTTTGAGCAGAGCCAAGGATGTGCTGACTGTGGAGCCTCTGACCCATGTCCTCTACAGCCCTTCAGCTCATCTCCTGCTGGTGTCCCCCAGGGCCTGTGTTGGCCTCCAAAAGGTGCACATGGAAAAACTATTAACTTCCAGAAGCATCTGCCTCCTCTGCTCCAGATGTCCCCATTCTTCCATGTTCTGCTTCTCTCTAAACCCCTGATACATCACTGCAGAGTCAAGATTCAAAATGGCTAAGACAGGCTGGAGAGCTGGGTTAAAGCATACAGCATGAAAGGATGAGTCTGCAGTTGTCTCCAGGAGGCAGAGAGGTGCATATGCAACAAGAAGCCAAAGACAAGAGTTACCTGGCTCTGCATTTAACAAGCAACCAGTCTGATGTAGCTATTGCCTGTGGCACCGTGGAATGCAGAATGGGAGGCAGTGGTAGGAAACCTGGGTGCCTGTGTCATTCACTCTGCTACAAGATTCACAGTGAAGTGCTCGAAGAACCATGTCCTGTCAGACAAGAGAAAGCCTTCCTGTCAGATGTAAGAAAGTCTCCCCAGTCTTCCTCATGGGCCTGGGTCCATGGGTCAAGCTGTAGCAGTGCAATCATTTCCTAACGATCAATATATGTTACCTAAGAGGAGCAGCAACACCCTCGCACTGTACGTAACCAGAAAGGACTTTGAGAACTCCCATCAAAAAAAAAAAAGGATTTAATTGTTCCACAGATCCTTGGTTGGGCAGAGTGAACCACCGTATCAGAGTGGACAGAGACAAACTGGAAAATCTCCAGAGCTGGAGAGCAATATGTCACACGGAAAACAAAAGTGGAGAGAATCTGAGCAACTTTAGAAAATGTGCCTAGCAGAACTTCCTCCTGGAGCTGTTGAAAACACCCACACCAGACCTCTTTTCCTGCCTTTAGACTCCCAGTGAAAAAGTCACCGCTCTTGAGTACCACAACTTACCAGTCCATAGACTCACATGAACTGAGTCCTTATAACAAACCTCTTCCTAAGGGGCTGGGATTTGGTTCAGTGATAAAGTGCTTGCCTAGCGTGTGTGAGGCCCTTGGTGCCATCCCCAGCACAACAAAAAGTTTAAAATAAAATAAAACCTCTTGCTATATATACCTACATCCCCTTGGTTCTATTTCCCTGGAGAAAACCGATAAATATGATGTGTATGACTCTTTCCCTCCTATATGATTTTCTCTCCTAGGGTGTCCCTTATTTTAAAAATGTGTGAACTGAGAATCCCACCTGAAGCTTCTGTGATCCTACTGCCCCTAGGTCAGAAAGAGATAGTGGGGCTAATTCGGAGGGCAGCATAAACTAACTTCTCAGTCAGCGCAAACCCTTCCCATAGGCAGGAACGTCCTGTAACAGTTTCCTAATTCACACCAGCTCAGTTCTACATTCTCCCAGAGACAGGCTACTGAATACCTTGAGATGGAAGGCAGTACAAGGTCCTCCACTCTATGCCTCCAAAGAATATCTAATTGTTTTTCTTTTTCCATTTTAGGGATGTGTGTGTGTGTGTGTGTGTGTGTGTGTGTGTGTGTGTGTGTGTGTGTATTTGCATGTGTGGGAGTACACATGTAGGGGGCAATGCCTGTGCATGTGGAAGCCTGAAGTTGATGACAAGAATAAGATTCAATCACTCTTCCACCTTACTCAATGAATAAGGTGGAACAGTCTCTCCATCAAACTCGGAGTTTCTCTTGCTAGCCAGTTTGCTGCGGGGGATCACTTGTCTCTGCCATCTGAATTATAGGTGGGCCAAGATGCTCACATGGCATTTAACTGCATTCTGGGGATCCAAACTCCAGTCTTCAGGCTTGCATGGCAAACGCTTAACCATTAAACCATCTCTCCAGCATCTAAAGGGATTCTGAGGACATTTCTAGTTTGAAAAACATGGAGATCAAAATGAGTGATTTATACACACTGGCCTCTAGGATCAGGCACAGCTGTCTTCACTACACAGTCAGAATCTGAGTATCAAGGACCACCTAATTCTGTTCTCCACCTGAGCTGAGAGGATGGGAGAATCAAGACCCCAAGAGGGAATAGGAGACCTTGGCCATGGATTCAGGAGAATGAGACAGAATCTGTTCACAGGGCTACTGTCCTATGTCAAAGTGAGAAAGGTCAGTGTGCCACACAGAGCATCTTTGTACTCAGGAACACTTGCTTCTGACAGAGATCCTGTCACCAGAACCTGACACCAGACATCAGATCTCACTTCTCACTGGGGTCCAGGAATCTCACCCTCCCCTCAACTTTGCCACAGAGGATGGAAAAATCTGACCCCATCCCAGGCTGTCATTCAAAGACTGTAAGGGCAGCAGGCAACAGGAGACACACAAGATGAGGACTCAAAGAACCCTGGGGAACAAATGATGAGTTCCACCCCAGCTCCAGATGCCACACTTCATCAGTTAAATCTAGCCAGGAGCACAAATTGTGTACCTACTGCATGCTAGACAGTATATGTGTATGTGTTCACCTGTACACATGTGAGAATCATATCAGACATAAAGTGCCCAGATGTCCACCATACACTAATATAAATTTTCATGTGATGTTTACAACATGTTATAATTTAGAGTGTAATCTCAATTATCTATGAAGTTACCAAGGTTCCAAGAGGCTGGAAACTTCCTGAAATCCTTCAGCTACATTTGACTCCTCCTCCTACATCTCCAGCTGCCCACAAAATGTGGGGACAACCCAAGAATGGATGAAAGCCATTCATCAGTGTGTTGAGCCTTAGGTGCCCTTCCTTGGAAGCCAGATGTGGAGCAGTTGGCTGGTCTTGAGACGAGAGGTCTTATTCGCCACCGTGTTCAGTGATGCGCTGATACCATTCAGTTGGAAATGCAGGGGACCATGGTCCTCTCATCCAGGCCTGCCCCTCCCTAACCCTGCATTATAGATAGAGTGAATGATCAGATAAATAATTCATGAGTTATCAGGGCAGTGAGGGTAATAGGAGAGCAGGGGTATCCGGAGGGCTGAGGTTGGCAACCTGAGATGGATCCCCATCATCCCAGGACTCCTGTGCCTTGAAGAAGCAGATTCAAGAGCTAGCCAGGAGCCTCAGGTGCCCTGATGGGGCCATGGTGGGTCTTAGTGCCCACCACAGACCATCTAGCTGCCAGCTGCTGATATTCTTCTGCCTTCTGCATGCAGGAGCCTCAGGTGAGTGATACCCAGACCCTCCTCCATCGCCTTCTCACATCCTACTATTTCTTCACTCACATAGTCGTTTAATGGCATCCATTCACATCGTCCTTCTGCTAGACATTTAATTAGCATGCACTAACTATATTACTTAATGTGCGTCTCCATTGTTAGCTGACAAATAGATGGAGCTGGGTGAACTGGTAAAGGCTGCTCTCCTTTGCCCTGGGCCACATTGGGATTTGAGGAAGCTAGAGTCCTAGTCTGGAATCCTTACAGAGAAACCTCCAGACCCTGTGTAGCTCTCTTGAGTCTCCAGGATTGCTATTGTTATCAGTCTAATCAGACTGGACTTAGGGTGCTTGTTGAAAACACTATATTGGACATGGAGAAATGGGTTGGTAGTTAAGCAATCCTGAGGAGCCCAGTTTAGATTCCAGGGCCCATGGAACAAACTAGGCACCCCTGCAAACATCTGTCTCTCCAGCTCTGACAGATCCGATACCCTTTTCTGGTTTCTGCATGCACACCTGAGCACATACGAGTGCACATATACTCACACAGACACATGTGTATGCAAATGTGCACACACAAAAATAAATACAATGAATCTTAAAACAAATAAGAAAGAGATCCCTGGTCCCTGACCCCTTCTCAAAACATGGGATTCCTATCCATTAGTCTGAGGTGGAGACCATGAATTTGCACTTTTAGAGGACGATTTGATGGATCGGTTTGGGGGAAGGCAGGCTGGCAGAAGTGAGGGAGGCCGACCCTGCTCCAGGACTCCCTTCTACATCAGTTAAGCTCCCTTCTGAGCTTCTAAACAGGGAAACCTCACAGGCTCCCTCAAAGAACTTGTCTCTTGCCCACTAGCCCTATAAATAAATACCCCTGCGGTCTCACTGAAGCTCCCTGGGCTGCCGGGACCTGCAGAACAAAAATTAGGCTCCAGGCAATGGGGTGAAGTGCACCCTGAAATCTAGGACAACACAGACATCGTGGTTGTTTCTTGTGTCCCCAGGTCAACCCCACCCAAACTCTAACACCCCCGAGGAGGAAGCTTTGTCTATACAAGGAGTGCGGGGCAGCTCTGTGGAGCTAGACTGCCGACCTGGGCCTGCCCCCCTGGCAGTCCTCTGGAGCTTCACTCCACTGGGTTCCCTGGTTCTCCGGCCTGTGGCAGTCACCAACGGAGCCTCTTCGAGGGTGGAGTCTGGGACGTCAGCTCTGGGGGTCGTGAGTCTACGGAACAGCAGCCTGGTGATAGAGGAGCTCCGAGAGAGTGCCCGTGGCCACTTCCTATGCCAGACCCTGCTTGTGTCCGGTGGCCAAGTCCACACCACCTACTTGTACCTCACATTAGCCGTGCTGGGTGAGGCACCAAGTCTGGTTGTCATCAGCCTGTGACTGTCGTGCCTGCTGCTTCGTATCTCTTTGCATGCGCTTCTCATTCTCTTTGCATGTGGTGGGCCCCAGATTTAAAGGGTGACTCTTCCTGGGAGAGAAGAAACCTGGGATTAGAGGAAGAAATATTTCAGATCAAGTGATCAGACAAGCCCGGGGAGAATAGGGCAAGGGTCACTGGACATTAATCTATATAATAAACCCGTGGCTTCTCTGTCCTCTGGTCAGTGCCTGTGTCTAAGCCTCGGGTGCAACTGAATGACTCATCCCCAATAGAAGGAGTCTCCGTGGTGGCCACATGCGCTGTGAAGGAGGGTACAGAGCCATTGACCTTCTCCTGGCACCGTGATACACCCCGAGGCACTGGAGAGGTCCTGGTGGGTCTCTCAGAGCCAAGGCTCCAGCTAGATCCAGTCAACCGGACCCACCTAGGCTGGTACACGTGCAGTGCCCGCAATGCCGTGAACAGGCTGAGCAGTGATGGAGTCTTCCTAGATGTCATCTGTGAGTTGGAATTGGGACATAAGCTAGCCCTTGCCCACTCAAGTTTGGCCTCTGGTCCCATGTCAGAGCTCCCTAAATTCTTTCACAAGAGTGCTCCAGCTCTCCAGAGACTACAAAAGGCAAGCAGCAGAGGGCGTTGTTTCCTCTGGGGCCAAATAGTCTCTCATTTCGAGGTTTTTAACCTTTGAAAGTCATGAGTTCCCTTTTCCAGGAAAAGAGGCATCTATTCACATTCATGATCTTACTTACAACTTGGGGAGTGGCCTGAAAATTTAGCCTTTGTGTTGAGTATGTAGGGCTCTTACCCATCAACAGACCCCCAGGGTATCAGAGAGAAGGGCCACAGAGCAGAGAGGACTGGTCCAAAAGTTGATGCAGAGAGCTGCCATTTAGCAGCCAGAAGATGAAGGCTAAAGGAAGACAAGGCTGCTGCAGTGCCCAGTTCAGTGGCCACGTATGTGTCTTTGAGGACTTGAGAACATGGCCAATCTGAGCTCCACTAGTAGGGGCAAAATGCACCCATGATTTTGAAAACTTACCTGAAGTAAGTAGCTAGTGAAACAATGCCCTAGATCTATTTAGATAACATAAATATTGAAGTAAAAACCGGTGTGTGGCTTATTTGATTAAATTTGTTTATTCTTACTAAGATTTGACTACCAGAAATTTAAGTCCACACAGTGACCCTATGCATCCATCTACAGAGCATTGCTAGTCAAGAGAGGTCTGGTCCAAAGCTCAATTCCCACAATATGAGGCTCCTCCTCCAGCAGCTTCGCCCTCTCTGCACTGTACTGTACCTAAGACCCACTCTTCCCAGTCTGAGTAACTGGAGGTTCCAGCACAGAGCTTATAGACAGTGTGTATTATGTGCTCCTGGAATGGGTGAAGAGAATCAGCAACCGTAGCTTGAGTGAATGAAAAGACAAAGGATGGAAAGGTGTGATGAGCCTTCCTTGTCCTCCAGATGGTCCAGACAAGCCCGTGATCACTGTGGAGCCCCTGGGATTCACTGAGGAAGGGTTCTGGGCCAGTGAGAGGGAGGAGGTGACCCTGAGCTGTCTGGCTGCATCCAATCCTCCCAGTCATTATGTGTGGTTCCGTGATGACTCTCAGGTCCATGTTGGGCCCATCTACATCATTGCCAGTGCTAGCCGCACCCACACGGGCCTGTACACCTGCCTGGCCCACAACAGCCACCTAGATACCCACACCCAGACCACAGTCCAGCTCATCATCTACTGTGAGTGTTGGGTGGGGAGGGCACCCAAATCTGGAGCTTTACCTAGGCTTGTGCTCAGAAAGCCACCAGCCACCGTGGGGGCCATGGTATCAGAGTTGTTGGCAGTGGGGGAAAGAGTGTCTGGAGAATAAGGGAAAGGCTAAGGGAGACCATGGGAAGAGGCTAGGAGAAGGGAAGCTCCTGGCCTTACATAGTCCCCTCCCAAAGTCATTGCTCCCATGGTCCTGAGACCTGGACTGAGGCACAGAAAAGGGTACTGCAATGGCAGTGAGGCCAGGCACCCAGGGGCAAAGATGAGAACCAAGGGCCTTTCATGGGGGCCCCTGGGATCCCACAGGAGCTCTGAACTGCCTACCTCTTAACCCCTTGTTCCTTGACCTGAAGGCTTTACCAACCCCCACTTGTCCATTTCCTTCTCCTTTATCACCAGTCCTCCATGCCCCCACTGGGCCAGGCCTGCTTGGCCCTGGCAGGGGGGGCTGCTTCAGCTCCTTCTCACCTACCTCTCTACCCAGATCCCCCCAAGGGGCAGCCCTCCTGTGGTGTGCGTCCCACCCTAGGGGTTGTGACTCTGCTATGTACCTGGCCTGGGGGTTTTCCAAATGCCCAACTGCACTGGAAAGGGCCCCAGGTGATTGGCCCGACTGCTCCCAGCAATATCACCTGGAGTTATACAGCCACCGGACTCCCGAATGGCAGCATCTTCACCTGCATGGGACAGCATCCAACCTTGGCTATGCCCATCCTCTGCAGGGTCACGTTCTGTAAGTAGACACAGGTAACACCCAGAGCCCTGGGGTTCTAAGCAGTGCGGGTATGAATCAGGGGACATCTGGAAGGAACTTGGGTCTGGAATTAAGCTCTGGACTTCTGGCTCCCAGACATTTCAGGGAATAAGGAGATGGCAACATTAAGCCTTCGGCTTCCTGTCCACCCTGTACTCTTCCATCCTCGAATTCTGTGGATGCCCTGGCCTGTGATACTCTCAGTCTTACATTCTGCTTCCACTTATTATCTGGAAAGCGACCTTCAAGGTTCTCTCTGTCAAATGATATCTTCTGTATCCTTCTCTGTATGCCTATGCCCAAGACAGAGTTCCAGTGTGATTCTGTTTTCAAAGACAACTCCCAAGGCCCTAGACTACCTTTCTACCTATAATCTAGTACTCACCAACTTACATAGTAGCTGCTTAGTCTGTTTCTGTCTTTGTCCTACAACACGGTCAGCCCTGGATAAATGATGAGGAATGAAATGAGTGGAGGGATGAGAGGGGGAAAGGCAGCCCTTCCTCTTTCCACAAGCTGGTCCCATCACTCCTTTCCAGGGGAACCTCCCGGGAGCCCTACCTGTTGGACCACAGCCACAGTAGGTGACCAGTTCATCATGCTGAGCTGTGAGTGGCCTGGAGGAGCACCTCCTGCAATGCTGAACTGGCTGGACAGACGTCAGCAGATCCTGGGTGACCTGAGTCCTTCGCCAGCTGTCTACCTCCTGCAGGCACAGAGTGACCTGGCAGGCAGAGAGTTCACCTGCCAGGGCTCTCACCCGCTCAAGGCCCCTGGCTACCACTGCCGGCTAAGGCTGGGTGAGCAGGGCCTAGTCATGGTTCTGGAGGTTGGGCAGGGGAAAGCCCTTCAGAACCAGGATTAGGGGTTCTAGAGGTAGGCAGTGCTGGGCTGGGAAGTGAGTAGGGAGAGAAACTGATTCATTTTCTCCTTGAGAACTCAAACTATTTTACGTGTGTGTGTGTGTGTGTGTGTGTGTGTGTACGTACATACTTGCCACTGTGCCTGTGGAAGTCAGAGGACAATGTGTGGGAATCTATTTTCTCCCTCTACCATGAGGATACTGGGGACTCCGTGTGAACTCAGATTATCGGGTTTGGTAGCAAAGCTGCTTTACACAGAGCCATCTTGCCAGCTCCCCCTATTAAATCCATAGAATGAAAGAGATTGGTTGAGGTCAGTGTTGTCCAATAAAAATATAATATAAGCTATATGTGACTCGAGTTACCACATTTAAAAAAAAGAACAGGTAAAAATCTTTAACTCAATATATTTAAAATTCACTTCAATGTAATAATATTATTTGAGTTAACATTCTTCCACCCTGTCTAGAAAAAGGAGCATATTTATAATTTACCAAACATCTCAACATATCCTGGCCTCATTTCAAGTGCTCAGTGGTCACATCTGGCTGGTGACTGTGGTTAGTATTGGACCTCATTGAGCAACACTGAACTAGTATGGGGACAGCATTTCTCATTTGCATATTTGCATAATGAAGATGCCTGACTATATTCTTGGCTTGCGGTGTTTCGGGTATCAAAGATCTCTCTATCTGTGTCCCTTGCTTTATCTATGGTTTGGTTCTTCCTTTTGTCTTCATCCACTCCATTCCCAGTCTACAAACAACTGAAAAGAAAAGAATTCAACACTCAAAATGTACAGAAGGCAAACAGGAGCATGCAACAGTCTCACAAAGTGATTTCCCGCCTGCTCTTTCAAAGGCTCCAAGACTAGCTCGCTTTAGTGGGCTTTAAGGAGATCCTCAGCCCCAAATATTTCCTTCCTGATTACTGAGTCTCAGAAATTCCACTGGAAGAGATTCATTGGCCCCTGGCTGTCAGGGGCAGTCATAAGCAGAGGACCTTCTATTGCCCTGTACAATGCCAACAAGGAGATAGCAGACCATTGGGAAAAGGAGGCCCCTGATAGATACCAGGGGAGCAGGAGGGGAGATGGAAAAGTGAAACCCCTGCCTGAAGTAGCAGGGGCTGGGATGGGGAGGTAAAGGAACACTCAGGAACAGAGACCCTGGAGTGGACCACGTCAGAAGTCTGAAGAGGAGGGCTGAGTGGCCCAGGAAGAACTGCCTTCGCTACTCACTCAGGCTAGCACCTCCCGACAGCTGGGGGCAGCCACTTATTCAGTCTCACCTTCTCTGTCTCTGCAGAAGCCCCACAGCTGGCAGTAGTTGAACCCCGAGTGTCAGTGCTGGAGGGAGGAGAGGCCTGGCTGGGCTGTGCTCTCCAGCAGGGCACACCACCTACTCAGCTCCTCTGGCTGGGACCCCAGCAACAGCAGCTGGAACAAAGTACTTATGGATTCGTGCTGCACCTTGATGGTACCCACCTGAACCTTCAAGTCCGAGATGCTGACCCAGCACACCACAGGGGCACTTATCAATGTGTGGCCCGCAATGCTTTGGGCACTAGCAGCCAGAGTGTGCTGCTAGAGGTTCTGAGTAAGTGTAAAGGATGTGTGTGCTCCTGTGACAAGGGACAATGGCTGCAGAGGCTTTTCAGAAAGCGCTGAAAATTACCTTCTCCAAAATTTGGGCACCTTCTAGAGCATAACCCAGGTGGGCTAGGGGAGTATGAA
This sequence comes from Cricetomys ansorgei, assembly GCA_026225945.1. Lineage (NCBI taxonomy): Eukaryota > Metazoa > Chordata > Mammalia > Rodentia > Nesomyidae > Cricetomys > Cricetomys ansorgei. Next base: position 13,692,161 of record JAMJFZ010003914.1, on the reverse strand, counting down.
TCTTAAATACAGGCATACAAAACGCCATACTCCCTCATTTTATCAATGAGAAAATGGAGATTAGATAAAGCTGCTCAGGTATACACACGCCATCCAGTCTCTCCTCTCGGCAGACTGTCTATCCACAAGAGAAAGCCATGGAGCTGTTGCTAGGCTGATGCCTGTATGTATCCCCATCTTCACTCACCTCCAGGGTATCCAGCCCCTCCCAATGTCACCATCAGCCACCTGACCTACAGGCGACAACGGAGAGAAGTGCAGCTGCAGTGGACCATCTATGGTCCTGGGAACCTGACAGGCTTTCTGGTGCAGCAGAGGGCCAACGTCCCCAGCTCAGAAGCTGGTGCTTGGGAGGTAGCAGCTAGTGACATCGAGCCAGAGAGCAGGGACCGGCGCCTGGGAGGGTTGGACCCAGGGATCCTTTATGCCTTCCGTGTCCTGGCTATGAACCACCACACTGCAGGACATCCTTCGGAGGTGAAGACACCAGGTGCTGGGCTGGCAGCAGGGAGGAACTGGCTTTTCCCCCCAAAGAAATGAAACCCGGCCCATCTTCCCCTTCGCAGGGTATCCTGCTCTGTCCCTTGCTTCCATCCCCATGCATCCCCTAGCCCATATATGCATCCTCTTTGTCCTTTCCTATTGCTCTTCCCTATCTCTCTTTGGGCAGCTCAGGAGGCCCCCGGCATAGGAGGAGATCCCAGTCCAGTTTCAACCAGAAGAAACTAGAGAAAAAGTGGGATGCTGAGGGTTTAAGAGGAGAAACCCGCTCTGTGCCTCAGTCTCACCTCTCAAGGAATAGGAGGGCTCAACTTCCTGTTGCTCCTTCTCTGTCTTGGGAATTCCTTCTTTTATGGCCTAGTTCCCTTCACCTCCAAGTTGCCAAGATAAGTAGCAGCCTTATGAATCTTCTGCCAGAAATGGGGATTTGGCTGGGGACACAAACCATCTAGAGCACCAGGCAGCCAGAACACCTCTTTCAATGGAAAAGAGCTCCACATTCCCTGGGTCCCCACATTAGCCGGGGCAGAGTCTTTGGATGAGCAGGGCACCATCTCAGTACCCTTTGAGTCACTGTTGCCCAAGTTCATTGATGGGGTTAATTAATACAATCCATGCTCTCATCTCCTAGTGGACCCTGCCTTCAGTGCCTATCCAGCTGTGCTAGGTGCTGCAGGCACAGGAATGGTGGTAGCATTGGTGGCTTCTCTATTGGTGTTCCAGTATGCTGCCCGGCACCCACACACTTTCCCCTGTGAGTGGGGATCTGAAAAATGGGCTGCTTGATCCCGTAGGGTGGCTAGGTATAGACCTATCCAAAGGAGAATCTAGACTCCTCCTTTGCTGTCATGTCACCGTTTGAGGGTCAAGACCCCAGCCATCCTCAGGCGCTGGAGCCATTCCCCCTTCGGCTCCTGAGACCCTGCATGGAGCCCACTAGGAAGGGGAGGGCTGTTCTCCTGGGGTCCATATGGCCTCAGTCAAATAATGCTCTTTCATTTCTCCCCACAGGCCTCAGTCAGTTGCTTGTTCCCATGTGAGTGTGCAGCTTATCTTTATGGGGTCAGGACTTTTCTTAATTGGAAAAGTAGGCTGGGAAGGTGCAGATGCCCCTAACATTCCTCTCCCCCTTACCCACCTCAGGGAGCACAGGCAGCAGCAGAGGGGCTCCAGAGAAAGCCATGCGGCCCCAGCAGGTAGGCAGCATCTGTGCTGAGGACTACATAGAGACCAGTGCTGGGTTCCATGCATGCTCTACAGTCTGTCTTGACCTCGAAGAGCAGCCTTGGCAACCTCACAGCAACTTGCTCTCTTCCCACCTATCTCTTTCTAGGCCCAGAAATAGCAACTGCCACCTCAAGTTCAGACCCTGTACAAGAATCCACTGATGCTCCAGTGAATGTCACCATTACAGTGACAGCAACACCATGAGGTCAATGAAGGTGAAAACAGGTTGAGGGAGGCAGGTAGGGTGGAATGAACCCATCCAACATTGGTCTTAAAACGAACGAGACGACTTTCCCATCCCCATCCAAAACCCACGTACCAACTACCTCTGATTCAATATCCAAACTCAAAAAGTGGTACATGGTCTGGTCGTAGTGTCCCACATGACAAGAGAAGCCCTGGTCCAGCTCGTGGGAAAGAAAAAGAAAACACACAACTTGAGACATGAAAGGGTGCTGAGGGCCAGCTGCAAATGGTACAGGGAATGTCTGATACTAAGAAGCTAAGAGCTAGCTACCTCTTGAAAGAGAGACAGAGAGACAGAAGAAAAAGGCCCTAGATTGAGCAATTCCTAACTCAATTATTTCTAATGTCTAGCAGAGCCATTTCAATTACAACTTCTGAACTGGTTGCTCAGGCAATGTTTTACTGGCAAGAAGAATCGGGTGCCTAGGTATGTGTTCCCTTTGTTCAAGTGCAGCTTAGAAGCATTGCTGACCCTGCATCGGTCAGACTCCTGGAGTCTGTGCCAACAGAGGTATTCAGCAACACTCCAGCCACCACGCCTTGGGGAGCTGGCTGACAGAGAACGGAGGCTGTTCCAAAGTCACACTCTGACAGCTGCCAGTGTGAGTCACTGTGTCTGAAATCAGGGTGAAACACAAGCGAGTGCTTGTTTGGCTGACTGGAAGAATCAGGACTCAGGGCTGGCTCTGCAGAGGACTCAGATGAGAAGAAACAGCGACAGAGCCAAGGGCTGATCTGCCAGCAATAAGGAAAGTGGCGCCTGACAGGAGACAGAAAACTGGGAGAAACTTAAGACGCTTCTTTGGTTCTCACACACTTAGGCTTTATTAGAAAGGGTGGGTTTCAGTTTTCCTCGAAGCTCTCAGGACTGGGCCTAAGAGTTAAAAGTTGTTTATTTAACTATGGGAAGTGAAATACAGAATGGTCACACCTGACGGAAAAGAGTTCTGTTGTTATTTTCTGGTCAGTGAAGACGAGCAGCTTTCACTATTCAGGGCGGTAAGGCAGGAAGATGAGACATGCACCCTGGAGTTCACATGCCAAGGAACCATGAGGCTGCAATAACAGACACTATGAGGAAGGACCTCCTCTCACCTTGCTTCTCTCCCATCCTTCTGTCTACCTGGTGTTAAGCTCCCCCTGGAGTCCCTCAGTCTCCCCAGCAAACAGCTGCCTGTGGTCCAGATCCTTCCTAATCCTGGCAGTTAGGACGAGGGAGAGGTGGTCACCCTTGGGCATTCGCAGGGGATCTGTAGGGCAACAAGGTGGAGGTTCTGCGAAGTTTCCAAATAGGACACGGTCCCAGCCACAGGCCTCGGGGCTACTCCGTGCAGAGGAGTACACGACAACTCCTTCACAGGCCACTGTGTGCGAAAGCAGCATTCTCTTTTAATATCAAAATCACATCGACCAAATAAAACCTGTCAAAACTACATCACTTAAAATATGTACAATTTCAAACACAGTATCACAACTTTAAGGAAAATGAAACATATTTTTCAATATAGTACAAAACATGCATCTCAGGGTCAGTGCTGTAAGAGCGAGCAGTACCGGTAAAGGGCAATTCCAAACAGCCTCTTGGTAGTACTAAAGCTGGCGGAGAGAAGTGACACAATCAGCCCGGTATGACACCTTGGTCTTCAGAGACTCAGTCTAGACAAAGGGAACCCAGCAAAAACCTCTTGATGGTGCGATCACTTCAACAGTTTAGAATGATGCAATTAACCCTGTACAGCACCTATCACCAGAGTCAGCACATACTGAAGAACAGAACCAGGGAAAGGTGACATGATTTACTAGGACTGGAATAAGCTTAATACTGAACAGTATTAATACTAAACCCAATGAAGAGGCGCCCACCAACTTCATGGTCACGGAGGCAGTCCAAGGTCAAATCTCCACAGGGGTGGGGTTGGGGGGGACGAGGGCGGGGTTGGGGGGGGTTAAGGGCAGAGTGTCGATGAGATACTCTTGAAGATGAAGTACTTAACAAAGAGCCCTGCCAGTCTGGGATGAGGGTGGACAGAGGAAAGTCCCACCAGCTGCAGTGAGAGCCTCACAGAGAAGTACACAGCAGGGTGGACGACAGCACATGTTCCGGACTGATTCTGTGGACACTGAACTGGTTCTATAGAGAGTGAGCCGTTAACACTTCCAGAAAGCAGTACAGGTAAACTGAGCTCCAGTGCAGGCTCCAGCTCACTCAGGAGCTTGGAATTTCATGCCTATGCTATTTGTTGTGGGGGTTGGATGAGATAACACTAACAAGCAGGGAGCCTGATACACAGTAGTTCCTCCATAAATGCATGCTACCCCCACATTTTCCTATGGCCTTTTAATTCCTGGGGAAGTGACACTCGCTAGGACCATTTCTGGTGACCATGCAGGGCATAAAAAATTCAGAAAAACTCATACTAAGGAGAACTCAAACTCCTAAATATAAAGGCAATTATATAGATTTATATTTATATTTATATATCTCAATATATAAAGCCATTTTTATAAATAAAATACAATAAAAGGGATAACACTTAAAACAGCGTTACTAATCATAAATAAAGCAGTCCGCAATGAGATTGCCCTAAAGGTAAAGTTACTTTCTCTTCCTCATGGGCAAGCCCCATGTCAAATTCAATCTTTAAAAGCAGTTTCTGACCTAAGGCTCACGTCAACACACTTCTGTTTCAGGACTCACAATGAACAACTGACTGCCCACAGACATCTGCTTCCTGCTTTTCTAAACCCCCTTCGAGAGAGCTTTGTTCAAACTCCACAAAACACAGAGTACGTCTCTATGCCGTGTGTACTAGGGCTTCGTCCTTCGCTAGTCACAGATGCGAGGGCTGCAGCTAACTGCCTCCAAAACTAACTGCCAACCTTTTATATTAGAAACACGAACCCCAGGATCGTAGAACTTGCTTCTACAGCAGCCCCACCGCCCAGCTATGGAGTTCTGTTTACTGCATTCTACCAGGAGTAACTCTTGCGAAGTGGCTCTGCTGAAACAGCACATTGTCCGCTAACAGCTCTATCTATAAAACGTACAGACAGATGCAAGGAATACTGACACACTTACACAGAGTTGATTAGTACGGTATCTTATTCTTTTCCACTGAAATTTGTGGGAAACTAGAACAAAATGTATCCTGGCATTGTTTGACTCCACATAAAGAGAGTAATGTTCTGTTTTTCCCCCCCAAGAGATACACCATCCGAAAGCAGAGCACTGATCCACCAGGGCCTGGTCCAAGCTATGGAATGCATTTGTAGTGCCTGGGGTTTCTGTTCTGCACATGGAGAAGGATCTTCCAAAGGTAACTGTGATGTCCTTGTCACTCAGAGAACGGTAACTGTGATGCACGGACCCTGCTGGCCAAAGCCCGAGTTCACAATGACGGCAGCCAGAAAAACTGTCAGAAAACGCCCCCGTCTCTTTCTTCAAACTAAGGCTTCCTGACATTCTGCTATAGTTTGGATACTTCTTTCCAAAGGCCTCTGTGTTAAAGGCCTGGTACCCATGGTATCATGTTGAGAAGGTGGTAAAATCTTGAGTAGGGAACTGGGGGCATGCTTTCAGAGGGGCACTGGACAGTCTGCTGCCTTCTCTTCCTCTCTCACCTCTGGCTTATGATGTAAGCTATTTGGTACCACCGTGCATGCACCACGGTGTGCCCTCAACACGGGCCCAGAGCTACAAGATCATTCAACCAAACTGGAATTTCTAAAACCATGAGCCAAGATGACCTTTGTAAGTTAATCATCTCAGATATTTTGCTATAGTAGCAGAAGGTTGATTCTCACATGCTCACTCCGATCTTTGGGATATTGTCTATGCTGGAAGCGACAAAAACGACAATCTTTAAGTGGTAAAGTACTATGGGCACTATGAAACAGAATGAAGAGCTTCACGTAGGTAGGTCCCTTCAGCCCTCCTCTTTCTTTTTAAGGTGTGTAACATCTTTCTCTTTAAGCTATCACTTTAAAAATCTTCTTTTGTACAAAGAGTGCAAAGAGCCCATGGTGACCATTAAGTAAAATAACATAATTAAAACAGTGGACTATAGATGTCTTCATGAAGGCACTAATTTTCTTTCTGAACCTGGTTCCCTTTTGCATAATGAAATAATCTAATCAACCCTACAAGCTTCCATGTGCATAACACTGGCTAATTGGATACCTAGAAGACTGATCATTACTTGCGCCCGGGTACAAAAAGAAAATAAGTCAGTATTAGTACTTTTCTGGAAGGCAGTCATAAAATTTCTCAGTTAGGTTTGCTATTACAAACACAAAATTGTAACTATGGTTGATTTCTAAATGTTCCCGGAAAGTCAGATAACATGGGATAAGTGACAGCTTCCCATCTGGGAGTGATTGGTGGCGAACATAGAAGATTGGGCTATCCTCTCCTCCCCACAACTGAACAGGCCAGAACATGGGACCCAGCACAAGTTCCTACTGTCACTGAAGGCTCTAGAAAACACAGAATGATCTCTCTCAGATGCGCTCACAGAATGCTCTCCAGATGATTGAAAACTATATGTATATATAAAGGGAGGGAGTCCTAATGAGGAGGAAGAAATGGAAAAGGCAAATTTTAAGGCATAAATAATATAAAAGGGCACACATTTTAAAATACATTCATGACATTACTACTACAAAAAATAAATAATGATTTTTCTCTGATTTGAACTGATGTCCTTCACACAGTTTGTCCCCAGGCCTGTGTCGTGCAGTTCCTGGCTTGCAGTGGGAACATGAAGAGGCCTGTGTACTTCCTCAGGTCTCTTGGGCTTGCTGAAGGACCACTGATAGCCTGTCTAGAGGAAGGCCAGGAGGAGACCGTGCTGTCTTCTCAGTGCAGTCCTCCAAGACAGGCGACAAAATAAGTGGATTCCAACTTAAAACTTTGTCTTCTGCTTCTGAACGGCCACCGCTATCTCCTGAAAAACAGGAAGATTTGGGTACATTGTAGACTAATAAATGGTCTTCGCTATTTCTGAAACAGTATATTGAATAATAAAGAAACAAGCAAAAGTAAGGCCCACTTAGGTTTGGTTTGAATCCAAGGAAGAAAGTACATTTAAAAAGCTGAATTCTCCCGACTTACTATGTAATTTGAGATTAAAATGATCCTCTTAAGAGTCTCCCAAAAAGCACCTTAAAGGAATAATATAGTTCCTATAGCCAAATCAAAGAAAAGCAGGGCCCATGCTCACAAAATGCATTATCTGAGCAAGTCCTCTGCTTGGGTATGAATGAGTCCAAGCCTGTTTGGATAATTTTCTCTAACACAATGGGATTAGCAATCTGAGCTGGTTACTGCTCCACCATCCTGAAAGTGTTGGACCTTATGTGATCTCATAAGCGAAGCAGGGTCAGCTTTGGTTAGTTCTTGGATGGGAGAAAGAATCTGGCTGAAGGTTGTAATAATAGAATTTCCAAGAATCTCTTATCCATCCTTATCTTTTCTTGAAGTGCCCAACACTACCACCCAGTCTTTTTAGCAATCTGTAAGCCAACCATAGAGAACTTTCTGTACAGTTCTCAGCCCACTCGAGATCAGACACTAAAGGAGTAAAATGCTTCCCCATACCTCTGTTGAACTCTGCCTTGTCTTCTGTGGAATCAGAATTGATGTCACTTATATTGTCCTGACAACAGGTATGCTGGGTAGCTGCTGGTGCCGAACTGTCTTTGATGCTCTCCTCAGGTAACTGGCCACAATCAGGAACTGTGGAAGCTGGACACACCGATACCTTCATGGCATTGAGGGGCTTCATTTCCAGACCATCTTGAGGATAAGAGGCTACCACTGGGACCATGGAGAGGGGACTGCTGGTTTTGGTGAAACACCTGCAGAGTTTAAACCATAAGGAACAGTTTAAGGGCATCAATAATAAAAATAATCTTATTTTAAAATATAGTGAATATTTTATATTCATAAACTCTTAAGACTTATGTTAAATAGTAACTAATCAACTCACCATAATTTGAAATATCAAAACCCTGAAAATTATAGTTACAGTGGACAATGATACAAACATACCAAAGGCATACATACCACTTAAGGACAGAATCGTCTATGATGATCTAACTCATGTACTCCCCTTTAGTTCAGTGTCAGGAGGCATCTCCCATTTAGTAACTAGTTCCAAAATACAGCACACAGAAGCAAAACAAAACAAAACACACCACCAGCTACACCACAAGGAACAAGGAAGAGAAAGAAAGGATAGAAAGCTGAGGCACATGGCCACACAAGAGAAAGGACCTTATGACAGTCAGTGTGAAAACATGCAGCTTTCATTTCAGGGGGTGCATTAGTTACTCTTCTCATTGTGTGACAGAATACCTGACAAAGGAGACTTAAGGAAGGAAAGGTTTATTCTGGTTCCAAGTTCAAGGGTATGTGGAAGGTTTGGCGACAGGACTGGAGGTAGCTGGTCACACCACATCTGCAGACAAGAGGCTGGTGTTTCCTCTGCCTTCTCCCTTTCGTTCAGTCCGGGACTTCAGTCTGCAGATGGGTACTGCCCACCTTCAGGGTGGGTCTTTCCAGCTCAGTTACCCTAACCCAGGAATCCCTCGAAGTCATGTACAGAGGTTTGCGTCCCGGGTGACCCTAGCTAGATCCTGTCAAGCCGACAGTCAATAGTAATCATCACAGGTGGTTTCCCTCTCAGGCTGGAGGAAACCGAATACAGACTAGTCATTTAGAAGCCAGGAGTTTTAAGTGTTTGTTGTTTTGTTGTTTTCCCATCGTAGAATTAATTCACTGGAATTTACCAGCACTGAACATTTCGCTTCAATTCCAAATTCTTTTATTCCCCGCCTCTAGCTAAGAACTGTGTTTTCCAACTGGGTAATTTCTGTGAATCCACCTTCTGAGTCTTTGATTCTTCTGTTGTCCCCTCCGATCGCTGTCACGCTCACCCTGCATATTTTCCATTTGACTTGCTGCGCCTTTTCTGCCCTCAAGTTTCCATTTGGATTTTTTGCAGCCGAAACATCCACACAGTCGTTTCCTGAGTATTTATCTTCCCAGAAGTCCTTGAACATATTCATAATACTTGCTCAATGCCACTGCTTGCTAACAGTGACACCTGGGCCGCTTCGGGCTCTGCTTCTACTGTCCTACCATGTCTCCCCGAGAAGAGCTACATTCCTGTTTCCGTGAACGTACAGTGATTCTTTTTCAAACTGGGTTTCTCCTCGCATCTTCTGGTTGTTTTCCTGACGTTGAGCAGGGCTTTCTGATACATTCTTTCTCGGGCTCTTTCCTCAAGCCTGGAGAACGTCTTCAGGTGAAACCCAGACTGCCTCTGAAGGAGTGGGTGCTAGCTCAGTTTCTGCCGGCTCTGGTTATTCTCCGTCACTGATTAATTGTCTACGTTCTGTCATTGCCATCTGTTGAAGACTGAGCTGTTTTTCTGTAACTGGTACATTTTTTTAACTTCTAAAATTGGCACTAAGAAAAGTTTGAAAAGGATACTGTGTTGGGTTTTGATGTAAGGCAGACAGGAAAAACACAGAAGCAAACAGTCGTATGCTAGAAATAGGTCAGCAGAGAGAATAATGTTCAGAATTCTTTATTTCCATCTTTTATACATGGGAGGGCAGGTTTCTGGGACAAAAAAAAATTTAGGAGAGGAGTCCAGTTCTGTCGTCTCAAGTCACTGGAAAGACCTGTTCTGAGCAAGAAGATACAGATGAGTCTGAAAGAGAACCAGACACCTGTCAGTAAAGCAAGTCACTAATTTACATAAACCCAACTTTTATTTAAAATAAAAAAATGCACTAACCATACAGTTAATGGAATTTGAACACCAGGAATTTAATTTAACCTTTGATAATATGGCAAAAATATGAATATGACCCATGTTTCCCCATTCAGGTCTTCAATCAGTCCAAATGAAGGAACAATAGGTACAGACATGAATGCACTGGAGTCAAAGCCAGAGCCCTGGCCTGGACATGTCACATCACAAAGAGTACGGTATTCGCTCTGATTTGCTCTCTTGGCTATTTCATTCAACTCAGAACTTTTATCAGTGTTCACGTAATCAACGTCTCCCTCCCACATTGAACTATGTTGTTAGCCTCTCCCACTCTCACACTCAGTGGACCCCAAAGTCCCCCTGTGGATTCAATACATGGTACCCACAGACTCTAAATATGTTAACATATGGGGTGATGTCAAGGGAGAGAAATATTTCTAGTTTCAAACTACTACTAGAAAGAATTTAATTAATGAATATAAGGGTCTTCATACATACTCTCCTGCAGAAGAACTCTCCAACTGTCAAGCACTGTGGTAGGCACTGTGAATAACACAGTAAAAACAGCAGAGGTCCTGTTTCCAGCCTCGCAGAGGAGATAAACTAGCAAACAAACAGTTGCAACTGAATATTGAGGTTGGAAGGAAGTACAAAACCATGGGGCTTAGCAATAGGCTCTGGGTATGAGGTACTGCTGCATTTCTTCCCAGTCTGTATTAAGCCTGACTGACTTCATAACTGAGGACCTGACATTACCATCAACTATGGAACTGGGGAATTTCAAAAACTCAGAAATGTCTCTGATCAGGGGAATCAGTATGGCTACTGTGACTAATTGGAAGTATTTCTTAAAATTTAAATTCCAGGCTCATGGCTACTTAGTTTATATCAGAATGTGTGCCTTGCTAAGAACCACTAAAACAATGGAGGAATTTTACTTTAGGTATGTTCCAGGCATCGGGAGCTGTAGACAAGGTGAGCGTGAACCTGACCTTCAGCCTTCCTTTGCTCTTAAGGTACCTGCTCAATTAAGTGCAGAGGAGACTCTGCAAGATCAAGAATTGAGGAGCTAAGAAGCTGAGCTGGGCATGGAAGCATCACTGAGACTAGGAAGACAAAACCAGAGTTCAGAGCCTGCCAAGAATAAAAGGCCCAGAAAACAAACATAGGTTTTTAATTGAGACCTTCAAAAGGCTACATCCTAAAAGTAAGAGTGAAAGAGGAATAGACTGGGCCTTTAAAAATTGTGTGTATGTGAAAGTATGTAGTATGTGTATGTGTGGTGTATGTCCGTGTATCTGTGCAGGTACAGATGGCCCTGTATGCATGCAGAGGCCAGAGGAGTTTATCCAGTATCTGCTTAATCACTCTCCGCCTTTTCTTTTGAGACAAGGTCTCTCACTGAATCTGGAGCTAGACTAGTAGCCAGCAAGCCACAACAATCCTCCTGTTTCCACCTTCCACACCACTGGAGTCATAGATATACTTGCAGCTGTGTCCAGCTTTTACACAGGTACTAGAGATTTGAACTCAGGTCTTCATACCTGTGGAGAGCACTTTTACTTGCTGATCTCCCAGCCCCTAAAACTCAGCATTCCGTCAGTTCAACCCCAGCTGATTTGGCCCTCATCCAACTGTATGGCCAAACATAAGAGTAAATCCTTTTTGGAAGAAAACATGTTCTAGATGTTTCTAGATTTCCAAGTATTAAACAAGCACAAGAGGAAACAAGTTGGGGGCGGAAAGATGGCTCATCAGTTAACAGCAATTGCTGCTCTGCAGAGGACCTGAATTCAGTTCCCAGCACCCACACAATGGCTCACAATCACCTACAATATCAGTTCAAGGAGATCTGACCCCTCTTCTGACCTCTGGTAGACAGTGACAATACATTGAGGTGGTAAAGGTCTCCAGGTTGAAGGAAAATGAATGACAACAGAGAGAAGAAAGAAAATATAGACATGAAAAGCAGCAACAGAAGGGCAGGGTTGAAATTCTGGGTAGACACAGCCTGTCAATAAGCATCAATCATAAAGTTTTAGAGGATTTAAACTATGTTAGAACAAAACATAAAAGATCATAAAACAGAGGAAGAAATGGAGTTAAACTGTTCTAAAGTATTTGTACTGCCTGGGAAATAGCATGAATTTTTATTTATTTGTTTAGTTTGTGTGTGTGTATACGCATGTACACATGCCACAGTGTGCATATGTGGAGATCAAGAGACAACTTGCTAGAGTTGGTTCTTTCCCTCCACCACGTGGATTCTGGGGACTGACGGGTTGTCAGGTAGGCACCTTTACTTCCGGAGCCCATCTTGCCAAGTTTCTTGCGTTAGTTATAATGTACACTAGACTCTAGCTAAAGCCATAATGCCCAAAGCCAAGAATATAGTAAATGCTACATGTAAAATAATGCCGAGTGGTGGTAGCGCATGCATTTAATAGGAGGCAGAGTCAGGTGGATCTCTGTGAGTTCCAGGCCAGCCTGGCTTCCAGAATGAGTACCAAGACAGCTAGCCGGAGTTACAATAGAGAAACCCTGTCTCAAAACAAAACAAAACAAAACAAAAAAAAGTAAAATAAATAATTCTTAGCATTATAAAATTGGGCATTTGTATATGCCTTTTCTCTAGCAAGTAAGTTACTGAGGAGCAACAATTAGACTCATTAGTGTACACGCTGCTTCTCAGAGTCCGTATCTGACATGAGGTGTGATGTGGGTATTAACGCAGGAGGATCCGGCTCACTTCCCCCTTTGCTATTTGCATCACAATACTAGTTGTCCATCCTGGTTGGCTAGACACTTTTTCTAAGATCTGTTGACTTCAGGGTCTAGCTTAAAGTTCAGTCTCCTAGAGGTCAGGTAAGGACTATCCTCAGTGTCACAGGAGACACTAAGGACAACAGGACAAAAAGCACAGCCCAGCACATGACCTTGACGGTGTCCCACAGGCTGAGTGAACTTCTGGTTCCTGCTTCCCTTTCTCTGCAGAAATCTGCAGATAATGAGAGGTGCCAAGAACCAGACTTAGAGGAGGAAGAAGGATCAGAAGGAAAAGTCCATTGAGTTCTTTTAAGAAGTAAAATTAAGTTGAGGGGAAAATAGAAACCATACTTGCCAGAATCTGAAAAAATTCAACACAGTTCCCTGTAAATAAACATTACAAATATGAATTAATTTACGGAGCTAATGTGAATGAATTTCATCAGGCTGAAATAACAAAATGCCAGGGACTTACCAGACAGTGAGAGGCCTTCTTCCTTCCTTTTGGCTTCTTCTTTTCCTGTGTCCTTTAATTTAAAGCAAGTTGTAGATGGGATTTCTGAGTGAAGTCTAAGGGCTTTCAACATCATGATTTCTAAAGAACATTTGTCAGAGTGGCACAAAATTACATTCACAGGGCAGGACGGGGGCGGGGGGCAGCGGGACAGAAGAACAAGGGCAGTTTCTACAGGGATGGCCATCGATGTAGGTTAATGTGCCATAAGCACATACTAAACAGACATTTAAAAGTGACAGATTCTTAGCAGGAGAAGGTATAACTTCCTGCTACTTACTCTTTAGCATCTGCTTTTCAGGTAAGTAGACCACGAAGTCACAAACTCCATCCTGAGCTGTGCCTCTCCCTCATCAGAGTGGGGTGGATAGTAATATAATTTACATTTGTAAAGTAGCTATGACCCAGATTTCACCATGATAGACCACACTGATTTAAAATTTTCTAGTACATTGACTCTTAACTCAGAATTGGCAATTAACCACTTAACTAACCAAATGAAAGCAATCCCATCGCCTTCCTGTGAGTGTACTTCCATATGTCTGTGTCAGCATGAAAAGAGCTTTGGACATGGCTTGGCATGTGGAGATAAAAGCATATGGACACAGTCTGTAGAGGGGTATGACCTCTCTTCTGAACACAATCAGGCACAGCATTAAGGAATGAGTTCTTTCACTAATAGTGCTTTCAGACATTTTCTAAAGCAATCGATAACCAGAGAGTACCTGAATATGTAAAGTAAGAGACCAAGTTTCCACAGAATAAAAATATTCACTGAGACTCTTAAAAGGTACTTTACAGTTCATACAACTCAGCAACGTTTACAATCTGAAGCTTCACAACCTTCAAGCGTAGCACCTGCACTCAGACTGTGGAGTTGATGTTTCTGCAGAGCTGTCTCCAGCCCAGTGAAACTCCATTTCTTAATTTTATCAACACCAAGTAAGAGGAACCCAAGTAATCAAGTAAGAGCAAGTCCATCATATACACAGTCTGGGTCATTCTGTAAGAGCTCAGGTGGTCTAGGACTCGTCAGTTTACAAGACAACCTTCTCACCTGTTGTTTGATTTATGAGATAGAAAAATTCTGGTTGTAGGAATCACAAAAATGATCAAACACTGTAACCAGCAATCTGAACAGCACAAATGGAATGAAAGAGAACTGAATAGTAGCGTAAGTTTGCACTGGGAGACCAGGGCGTGTTAACTGTTGACTAAACATAATTTGGCTATTTCTGTAAAACTATACAGACAAATATTTTCTAATGAAGTATTTCACTTCCGATTACATGGCTGAAAATAATTAAGCATAATGATGACAGTTACTCAGATCAGATGATGGGACAAGGTTTACATAAAGCCTCTCCCCAACTCTTTTCGGCAGTACTGGAGATTGAACACAGGGCCTCATGCTGGGAAAATATTCTACCACTAAGCCAGTCAGGCTCTCCTCTGGATTATTCTTGAAGGCAAGGAATGAAGACCTCTGGATCCCTTAGACAGTCACTGTTTATTTTCACACATGTGCTTGGAAGACTTCGGCAATAATATCTTGATGATGGTTTGCTTTATATTTAGTTCATTGTTGCTGTTCCCTCCTGCCATGGCTAGCTCTCGGATTTGCTGTTCTATTCCCTGACTGTGAGAGCAGACAAGGTGCTGCACACAGAGCCCTGACGACCTTCCTTCAGGGCCATGGTATTCCCTCGCTCTCTGTCTACACTGTTGGGTACTGTGATGACCCCAGCATCATGGTGGGACTTCCCTTTAGAAGTTAATTTATCAGTTACTTTCACACAAAAGGTGACAGTAAGTTCTGGGAGACAATAAATGATGGAGTGCATTAATGAACAGGGCAAACAGACCCAGAAGTCACTTATAATCCAAAGACCAAAAGCAATATTCCATGATGCAGGCTGTCCGTTTCCATATTAGAAATAAGAAGCAAATTTGGGGAGACATATAACCTTTCCAAAAAGAAGATACTGAGCAATCAGAGATGTCTCAGTGGTTAAGAACATTGCTGCTGATCAGTTCCAGCATCAAATCAGATGGCTCACAACCGCCTCTGACTCTAGTTCCAGCCAATCCAACACCCTCTTCTGGCTTCTGAAGAAATGTGTGGCACAGATTCACAAAGATACATCATATACATGAATAAAACATACTAAAAGTAAATCTTAAACACACACAAAACTCTTTTTTTTCTCCCAAAAGTACACAGATTACCATAGGTGAAAGAAAAATTGATCCTTGGGCTTTTATGCTTTTTTCCTTTGGTATCATGGTTAGTTCTGAAGTTTCTAGGTGGTCAGAAATAGGAGAGGGATTGGGCTACAAAAAATGACCTGCTAAGAGGAAGAGTTTAAGTAATACTAGATAATTAACAACCACCTGGGTCCGTCCAACCCTTGCCTGAGACTCGTACTATAACTTGACATCTTCAGTTCACCTCTGCACCCCATTTTCATCCGAGCACATCCAATGCCAGTTGCGGAAGGGTACCCCAAGACTGAGAACACACAGACATTTAGGATTATTGCTACACAAAGACTTGGCAGCCATCTGTAATATCTGATTTTCTAGGCACTGTCCCCAATGGCTTTCTTTCTCTTGATTATCAACCATCCAGCCTGAACTTCGTTTTCTTTCCCCAGATGAATTACAGACATTTTTCCATGCTGATTTTTACTTCCTGCCCATTTTCAGTCTCCCTAGGACCCTTAAAGTTAATCTCTCATTCTTTCCTGATGGGACCTCTATCCACTCATCTGTGAATTCCATCAGTGTCTTCTCTACTCTCTCTTACAAATTATCAAGACTGATGGCAAATGGGCCCAATTTAATGTCCATTCCGTCCCATTAAACTAGCTATTCAGCTAACAAACCACATTTGATTGCATATCCAGAATTGTACTGTTTCATCCGAATTGAGAAGAGAAAGGCAGAAAGAATTTGATTTATTTGATTACAATCTGTTTAACTCTTGAAATGCAGAGCAGCACAATGGTTTCTCAAGTATGTCTTCAGTGGAGGGAACGCTGAACAGCACAATGGTTTCTCAGTTACATTTTTGATAGAAGGGGCTGGCTCCCTGCAAGGCTGCATTCAACAGGCTCTTTACTAAAGTCCTGGAAAAGTTTTTGAGTTGAGAACAGGGGAGGGCAGGCAGTCATTTACATGCTGCAAAAGCCCTGGGATGTAACAGTTTCCCTACAGACTGCTAGAGGTGCCTTTCCTCTTACTTGTACCCAATTTGTTGATGTTGTTTGTTTTGAGTCAGGGTCTCTCTTTGTAGTCCTGACTGTCCTGGAACTCACTATGCAGACCAGGCTGGCTTCAAATGCACAGAGATCCTCTGTCCTCTGCCTTTCGTACTGGGATTAAAGGCGTGTGTTAGCACGCCTGATTTGTTCTCATTTTTTTCATATCAGTTCGCCAGTTATGTAAATAGAATCAATCTTACTCTCCAGAGTTACTGCTAAAATAGAGGTGTGAGAAAGGGGATTCATGAAGGGTTAGCAACAACTGGTTTCTTCAATGCCTCCCTGTAAGAAATACATGTGGGCTTTAACCCTGAGAAGGCAGAGAGAAGACAGGAGCAGGTCACTGGGCAGGTGAGACACTGTACAGAGACTCTAAGGGAGCCCTGTCCAGTTCTTAGGCACCTGTGGGACAAAAAAGAAATTCCAGGGCTAACCCCAATCTCCCACAGCACATAACTGAGCAAGGGGCTCATCATTAATGCTATTTCCCAATGAGATTACACCTGGTGACCAAGACTCACCCTTTCCCCAGCCTCTTGAGCAAACTAGTGTCTTATTTATTTATAAAATCTCATACTGGTACTGCATCTCATTTGTTTTCCAAACTGTATCTACAGTGTTCTTGAAGGCCATAGTCTTAGCTGGTGATGAGCTGCTTAAAATCTTTCACTAACCTGTTATGGCTCTGGATGACATGGTTCCATTAACCTTTTACCTCTGACCCTTTCTATTAATAGTTTCCAGGAACACCAACCTTCCTTAAGCTATGTGGGGGATTTGGGCATCCTTCCTCAGAGATTCCACATAGATAGTACCCTTTGCCTGGAAAGCTTCAAGCCTAACCTGCCCCCTTTACCTCATTTTATAAATTCTTTATAGTTTGCCATTTTGAAAAACACCAGACCACGAGCCCCATGTAGGAAGGGATGAGCCTGTTTGTTTAGTCCTATATCCGCTGGACCTCTGGCTTACTGCACACCTACAATAAATGTCTGTTGGTGAACAAACCTTCAATCACTTCCCGACTCTCCTTTTCTCATTTCTGTTATTCTTTGAAGATATTACCAAGGTGGTGAACAAAAGAATAATAAGTAACATCTTATAAAATGAATGAGTAATTGAAAATCAAAATAAATGAAAGCAAATGAACAGCTCGAGTAATGTGTAAAAATAACCAGCCAAAGCTATAGTCTCCTTTGAAAATATCAAACTGCAACTATAGGTGCAATTCATGAAACTTTAAAACAGATGTTCTGACATCTGTACTGTAATCTGATTATCTCCACCCCAACAACAGCATTTGCCTGCTTCCTTGACTGGCAACAACTGGTACCAGAACCTGAAACACCTGAAACCAAATCTGTCACTTTCCCCCCACATATCATTCTTCTAATTGCTTATTCCCATGCCCACCACCCTTGCAATTAATAAGTAGCTCGTTTATATTTGAAAATGTCTAAAATACTTGGAATCTTTTTTTTTAATTAAAGTTAATTTTAAAAATGTATTTGTTTGTATAGTCAGTGTGGGTGAGTGTGTAAGGCACATGCGTGGTGGTCAGAGGACAGTTTGTGGGAGTTAGTTCTCTCCTTCCATTAGTCGGTCCGCGTTATTGAAGCAGTAGCCAGGCCTGGCAGCAAGCATCTTGACCAGCCCTAATTTAATTTTCTTAGATCCCTATCACTCAATGGCCAAGTCATAATGATTCCAAATCTAGAATTTCTCTCCTTACTCCTCATTCCTGGAATGAAGGCTAAGTCTGCTTACAGCTCTAACAGTCTCGAGTCTCCAACCCAACCCACGCACACTACTGTGTGCCAGGCAGAAACATGTCCCTGATCAGATCGCACTCCTCAAAAAGCTTCACATGAATTAGGATACTACTTGCACTGTGTTCTCAACATTTAACACATGCCTCCTTCTGCTCAGTGACCATATCCTTCTGTACTTTATGTTATAGAATCAAAGTTCTGATTCTGCTCTTTAAACATAAGACTGATAGTCAACATACTTCCTCCTCCTCCTCCTCCCCTGCTCCTCCTTCTCTCCTGTTCCTCCTCCTCCCCCTGCTTTTTCTCCTCCTGTTCCTCCTCTTCCTCACTCCCAATCTTCCACTGTTCTTCAAATTCACTGTAATTCTGGTTGTCTGAGAATCATTGCTTGCAGAACACTCTCTTCTTGGGATAGACTAGCACATGCTACATACTTGGTAAATATTTACTAGATACACTAGTTAGCCCCGACAGTCAAAGTTATCCATAATATAAACCCCAGGCCAGCTTTCCAGTATTGAATCCTATTATTCTGTTTACACTTCTTCAACCCAGTGGTTCTCAATTCATGGCCCAGGGCCACCAGCACCAGCCTCTGAGACCTAATTAGAAATGCAAATTCCCAGGCCCCACCCCAGATTTTCCTAGTCACTTGTGTGCTCACAAATGCCCCAGGTGAATGGGATGCATGCCACAGGAATGCTACTATTTTTAGGTAAGCACTGTCTACACACTTCCCTGAGCTATTCTTGTGATCCCTTTAATGTGGAAAAACGTCAGAACCTATCATTTCAGTGCCTGGCTAGTACCGTTAAGTGGGTTTTGACTAAAAAGCCCAAACTTACCTACCTACTAGGTAGCCCTCACACAACTTCACTGAAATCATCTCTTTTTATGTACTCAGTAGGCAGTGGGAAATGAACATACTGTTAGTAACACTGATAGGCCAGAAAGACAAATTTAGTAGAATTTTGCATATTTTGGAAGGAAATCATTGATTTCACATCTCTCAGCATTACAGCCTAGGACACGATTTTGGCATTTTAAGGGACCTTGGAAACCACTGTGGCGGTCAAGTTTGATGTCATTCTGACTGGATGGAGAGATGCCCAGGGCAGTAGCAAAGCACACTCTGATGTGTCTGTGTGGGGCATGTCCAAAGAGGATCAACTGAAAGGGAAAGACCCAAATATGGATGGCACCATCCAACAGGCTGAGGGGTCTGACTGCAATTAAGGGGAAGGAGGAGGAAGCTCATTAGCATCTTCCTGCTTCATGTCTGCCATGAAATGATCTGCTTAAAGCCACTACATCTTCCCCCCCATGATGTTCTGCAGCTACCACAGCCCAGGAGCAATGGTGTCAAGTAACTGAAACCACAAACTGTGAGCCAAGGCATACATTTCCCCACCTTTTTTTGGGCGGGGCGGGGGCAGATCCAGGGCTTTGCACACACATATCAGGCAAGTGACCCATCACTGAGTTATGTCTCCAGCTCTTTGGGGTTTTTTAATTTTATCTCTAAGACAAGGTATCACTAAGCAAGATGGTCTGGAACTCATTTTGTCATCCAGGCAGCCTCAAACTTGTAATCCTCCTGCCTCAGCCTCTTCAGTAGCTGATATCATAGGTCTGTTCTATAAGGCCTGTCTTTTTCTTTCCTCCTTCAAAATTTTTTCCCCTTAGGTATTTGTCACAGCAATATACAACTGACAAACCAGATACCAATTCTCATGCATAACATCAACAGCATGAGAAATAAAAGACTTAATGACTCTTTCTTTCTTTTTTTATTTTTTTTTTTATTTTTTGAGATAAGGTTTCTCTGTTTAACTCTGGCTGTCCTGGAACTCACTCTGTAGACCAGGCTGGCCTCAAACTCAGAGATCTGCCTGCTTCTGCCTCCCTAGTGCTGGGATTAAAGACATGCACCACCACTGCCCAGCCTATGATTCTAATTTTTGAGAGATGAAGGTAGGTACTTATTAGTACAATATCCCATGTTTTGTCTGTCTGTTTGTTTGTTTTGTGTGTGCATCTGTGTGTTTATATATGTTTCCTTAAGCAAGTGGGTTTTCATGCAGAAAGAACATTTAAGCCAGGGAGAAACACATCTGAAGAGAATCTACTATCTAAGGTTCTAGATAGCAATGAAACAAATTGAAATGTAGAAAGTCATTAACCTCACAATTAACAGAAATGCAATTATAATTTATAATGAAACCACCTGATTCTACATAGATATGCATACAAATGGCCAGAATGAAGTTGGGAGAGGTCATTTAAATTCTTTTAAAGAAATCCAATCTATTTTGGGAACTAAGATGGAATCTCATCATAAAGACATTTTATTAAATTCTATATTGTACTATGTTCAGATCAGTCTTCTACGACTTCGAATACTCCTTCACTTTTCAGATAAGGGTGCTAACTCTGAGATACTACGTAAATTTCCCAAGATCACAGGTTTAAGCAGTGACAAAGTCCAGGACTACTGATTCTTAGACCAATGATCCCCTCATTACAACACTAATTCGTAAGGAGAGTCAAGATCTGCAATGACCACAAGAACCATGAAGGACAACACAAGACACAAAACCTCTCATTATCACTTGTGAAATTAATCCTCTTGATTACTACCAAGTGTGTGAGCCAGCTTCATGAACTTCCTCCTCCTAATCCTTTGTAGTTTTTGGAGAAACAGTCTTGCTCATGAGACCTGAGACTCATGGTAGTCTTCCCACCGAAGCCTCTCTGTATTTCTGAGAATACAGGTAAGAGCCACCACACCTAGGTTTGTAAGTTCTTTCACATGTTTTCTTAACAAAGTGTGATAGTCTGTGACAAACTTAAAAAAAAAATGATATATGAACATTTTCAAAGTGTCACAGAACTGAAATATGTAACTCTTAGTACATAAAATTGGTAGACAGCTCTTGCTAATATATGCCTTTACAAGTTAAATAAATAACAAAAAATAGCAACGATTTATTGCTCTGTTCTGAGAATGTCTAAGACAATGTGCTTTTTGTTTTCTGAGTCAGGTCTCACTGTGTAGTACAGGCTTGCTTTCATTCCAGCCCAATCCCAGCTTGCCTGTCTCAAGAGGATGCACTTTTGATTGTATGCTTGGCTAGATCTTTCTTGTTCCAATAATTCCCAGGGATACGCTTTTTACTTCATTTAAAAGCAACAAAGTGAACCCTTCTCAATAATGTATGATCCAAAATTCAAGCTACACTCCAAGTATCCTATGTCCTAAGTTTTCCAGTTGTAGAATTTCATAAGTGAGATAGATTTTTAGGACTATGTAATTCAATATCATTATTATGGAAAAGAACTAAGATTTCTGATACAACTTCAATTAATTCTTGGAATTGATAATATACAGAAGTACATGAAAGAGCTAAGAGCCTCCCCAACCCTAGGCTGGCCTTGAACCTACAATTCTCCTGCCTCAGCCTCCCAAGTAGCTGGGATCAAAGGCTTGGACTATCAGGCCCAGCTAAAAACCAAGATTCTTAACAAATTGTCTTCTAGTCCTTTGCAATTAATATATACAGAAATAGTATGAAAGCTTTCTGATATCCAATATGTCAAAGCTGGTGAATTTTTGTTTGCTTGTGTTTTAAGACAAGCTCTTAATATGAAGCTCAGTTTGACCCTGAATTTGTAATTCTCCTGACCATGGCTCTCAAATTTTGGGATCACATGTTACTGAGCCATGTGCCACCATTCCTAGTTTTTATGTGTCAAAACTTAAATATACATATTATTCTACATAATCTTATCTTCTTTTAACTATTGTATATATCACTTTTACAACTGAAAAATGTAAACTTAAAATGCAAAGTTTGGGCTGGGGAGATAGCTAAATTGGTAAAGTGCTGGCAGGCACACATGAAGCCCTGCCGTCAGCCCCCACCAATCCTGGTCTATTGGGACATGTTTGTACCCATGTTTGTAATCCCAGCGCTGGGAAGGCAAAGAGAGCAGACCCCTGGGGCTTGTGAGTCAGCCAGCCTAGACTATTTGATGTGCTCCAGGCCAATGAGAGATCCTGTCTCAAAAAACAAAGTAGACTTTAGGAATGACATCTGAGGTTATCCTTTAAGTTCCACATACACATGCATACATGTGTACCCATATCTATGTACACATAGACACACACACACACACACAAACATTTGCTAAATTTTGTTGTGTTTTTTGTTTTGTTTTGAGACAGGGTCTCTATGTAGCCTGGCTGTCCTGGAACTCACTGTGTAGACCAGCCTAGCCTCAAACTCATAGAAATCACCTGCTTCTGCCTAGTGAGTACTAGAACTAAAGGCATACACCACCATGACTCAAGTAAATTTTTTCTTTTTATCTTAAGATTTTAGGAATTAAAAAAAAAAAGAAAAGAAACAATACATAATCTAATAGGAAAATTTCAGCAATATTATGATGGAAAAACTACCCCATAGACAGGCAATGCTTTTGCTTTGTTTACTGCTTAAACATGATCAACTGCATTTATCCTCATTCCAACACAGACATGAGAATAAGAAATGGGAAAAGATAGAAACCGTATATAGAGAAGAACCCTATCCTGTAATATTCTGTTAAGAGACAAAGCCTTTAGTATTGTCACTACATGTCTAAAGAAACTGAGGTACAGAAAGGTAACAATTACAGAACAGGACGAAAATAATAATAATAATAACAATAAGAGCCTTAAACTGAGGACAGGGGAGCTTGTGTCAGAGATTATGTTTAGGAAAACAGTAAAGCAGCACAGAACGCACTGGTCACAGCAGTGTGGCAGGGCCCACGTTAACGTACCTATTGTTGTTCCGGCAATTCCGGCAATTGACGCATTCCAGAGGGTCAATCTGAGGGACTGCTGTGTACATTCCTCCACCCTGGTCAGGACAACAATCAAGGAGAAAGAAAAGAAGAAGCTGAAGGGGCCAGAGACCATTTGGCAAATAACCACAAATACACATTGATAACAAATTGGTGTGTGGTATATTTTCACACCTAAGCAACATAATGCTTCCCGCTCATTCACAAGTGAGCCCTGTACAGTGTTACACTATGCCTCTAAAGCTGAGCTGCCACATTCGTCCAGGTCCGTCTGTACTGGAAAAAGGCAAATAAATGGAGGGAGGTTAGTCACTTCCTTTTAGTATTTCAAACTTACTCCTTAAAGTATATTAGACACCATAAGCGCCTACACGTGTTTTCTTTTCTAGCAGTCATGGAAAAAGCTGATGTGATGCCAGTTGGAGAGACAGGGTGTAAAGTTTGTTTGAATGATGTCACAAGATCAACCCATCTTCATTTTCCTGTAATTATTTCGATTAGGTCTGTTCACTTGACTGCACTGTTTTAAAACGTCATATTTTTCCAGATGGAGCAAACTCTCAGCCAGCAATGACTTGGAAGGAATATTAATATTCTGATGTTTCTTTTGGCAAAAACTGCTCAGCAATTAAGGAAAATGCCCAGATTAACACATACCTCATTTTAAAATGTTCACTTGACATACAGAATGGCAAACAGGAAGTTAAAGACTGACTGGCCTTAGAGTTCTGTTTTCTGGAGAAAAACAGCAGGGCTCAGTTTGAAAGGGAGTGGGGTTGTCACGGTGCACCCAAACCTCAAGCAGGCCTTCAAGGTTAGGAAAGGTTCAAGCAATTGTT
This sequence comes from Cricetomys ansorgei, assembly GCA_026225945.1. Taxonomy (NCBI): domain Eukaryota; kingdom Metazoa; phylum Chordata; class Mammalia; order Rodentia; family Nesomyidae; genus Cricetomys; species Cricetomys ansorgei. Next base: position 13,668,395 of record JAMJFZ010003914.1, on the reverse strand, counting down.
TCTGCTAGAACACTTTCCATTTCATTTATCTTATACCAACAGCCAGAACCTAAACAAACAGAGACTAGAAATTTCTTTCAGTAACCCTGATCTACCTAACAACAGGAATGACTAAGAAAACAGAGAAAGAACATCCATTCCTAGACTGCAGTCAGTCCATGTGGGAAAACATGGAAATTCAGGAAAAAAAATGATGTCATTTATGAGAATTGCTGAATTTGTTAAAGCCAAATCAGTGATTTTCATGATCACTAGTAAGATTTTAATTTCTTTATTTCTTTCCTTTCAGAGGGGTAAGAAAATGAAAAGTTTAGAACCACAGCTGACAACTTCTAAAACCGTGCACCTAACCGGACAGCTATCATTTAAATGGTAAGTCAGTTCTGAAAACCCAGAGTTCCAGGTTAGAAGCATCAGCCTTGGGCTTCCTTCTTACAGAAACAGCACACACTGTTCCAAGGTGAATGCTTTCTCCATCAGTTTCCTTGGCTGAGGCTGGGACTGGACTAGGAACGGTGACAAGACGTTTATAAAGTCTGAAGACAAGCCATGAGTTGCTCCACAAAATAATGAAATTATTATCTTTTGGTAACGACACACTTTGATGCACAAAAATTCAGTCACACAAAAGCCATCAGTTTTTTAGCTTTCGATGATACAAATCCATCTTTTAGTTTTGTTTTGCAAATCTAATATTTCAATATCTTTACTAAATTGAAGATAAAAAAATACTTAAACTTTTCCAGATTATAGCAAATGTCTTTGTAATCAAAATAATAGTAAAAGCTAAATGGACGCTTAACTTGAGCAACCAAACAAATTATCTGATTAAAAGGTAATATGGATGTCCAGCCAGAGAGCATATTAAACCAAACTCTCTCACATTCGAGAGCCCTTTAAAGAGCATTATCTAAAACTGTCCCCGTCATTCTAGTTGCGTGTTTCAAGGGCTTGCACCTGAATTCCTTGCGGCTAAAGAATGCTAATGTTCTAAAATGTAAAAAGCTTATAAGATATAGGGTTAAAAAAAAATACTTGGAAAACCAAACTCATAGTTGGTCAGGAGTCTTTGGAGATCCTTTTCATGGTCTTCATAAAGCTGGGGGTGTGACTCAGTGGTAGGACACTTGCCTATGATAGGAGAAGCCCCAGGTTCCATTTCCAGCACAGAAGAAAAAAATCTGGGCAATATCCTTGCATCTGGTGATTTTTACCTACATTTACAAGCGTTTTGAAAGGTTGAGAGCTTAGCAACACCAGGCCCTGCACTGCCCACAACAATAGCAGGTACTGACTGGAATTGCTTCTTCAATGGGGAGCAGAGGCTACCGTGTCCTTCCACCTCGGCACCTCAGTGTGCTGCAGTCCGTACTTTCCTTTGCCAGACTTAACGGCATGTGAGTTCTCAGACTCGGCTCCAAGTAAATCAAATGTGAACCATCTGGCCTGGTCTCTGCTCAGAAGTATTTCCATTTTGTCTCAAAAATAACTCTCAATCTGTTCTTTCCTGCATTCCACTTTGTGGTAAATAATTTAAAGCTAGACCAAGCTGACATATGCAGCTATTACCAATGACAGAAAACCGATGAAGATCCCTCTCGATCTGGAGCTGCTAGCAGCACACCATGCCCATGAACATGACTTACAAGGTGTCTATAGTGAAAGAAGTCAAGCGTGCTCACCAGAGCTTGCACCCTGCCACACTGAGGCCCAGAGAGGCTATCGTTTATAGTGAGGTCGCTTACATTCACTAGCCGGTGAGGATGCTCAGACTCCACACAGGTCCTGGTTAGAGAGCTTGTGTGCGCAGAGTAAAGCCCTCCATTTATGCTTCCATTCAGGATCCCGTTGACTCCGTTGGGGCCTTTATGGTGAAGATGAAGATGAGAACAGCCATTGCTGAGGTTGCCTTTGCCGAGGAAGCCTCCATGAACAGTCCCATTGATCCGGGCTGTTCCAGAAAGGGTGGTATACTCCACCATCTGCCTGTTAATCTCTGACCCTTGGTAGAGATATCCTGGAGGATCATATTCTGTTAAAAAGAACAGACAAGCCCAGAAGGAAAAACAAAAGTCAGACCCTGAAGGAAAATAAAAAAATCTTCCTGCTGAGAAACTTTATTAATGAAATCACTCAGAAATGACAAACAAGACTAAAATAAAACATGCTTAGTTGTTCTCACAAAACCTTGGTAAAGTTGCTGCTACTATTTCTTTACAGTGAAGAGGTAGCTTAGAATGTTGATTTAACTCAGACTCTGTTAATAGAAGGAAAATTTACCAGGGAGCAATGACTCCCAAGGGATTAAATTGTGCAAAAGCAAATCATCCAAGTGATGGCACCATTAAGTAGGAGGGCTTAGACTCCCACACACGTCAGAGAGCTGAAAACCGTTGTCAGAATAATTTTTTTAAAAAAATCAATGCTTTAAAACACCAAGCATTACTTTTAGGTAAAAAGATGATGATGAGTGTCCATTTACTGACTATTCACTAGCTCGTCCTGTCATCATGCAAGCTGGGGGTGTGAGGTAACAAAGGCAAAAAAAAAAAAAAAAAAAAGATGATTCTATTCTTTACATTAAATGTTCTTGAGCAAATCCTGATTTCCAGAGTCACACATGGCAGATAGATTTAGAAAAAGCTAAGATAGCCCTCAGAATCCCAGCATCGAAACTACACAGATCCATTGTCAGGTTCTTGCTGAGACTCTCCAAGTTTCTCCCAGCCCTGTGCTTTCTCCACAGGGCACAGCCTCCGGGACTGGCTTATCAGTGCTCCTTCGGAGCTGGCCCTGCTTATCTTGTTAGTTGCTCTAAGCGGCTGACCGAGGCCAGGGAGTTTCTTCTGGTGGCATAAATGACTGAATAAATACTCTCGTGACAATTTTCCATTTTGTTAAAGTATTATCTGTCACGAGGGAAAATGGCTTCTTATCGGATCACTCTTGCTCAGATAACTAGAACAATGCTTTCCTATTCAAGACACACACAATTTAAAGTAATGCATTAGAACCATTTAGAATCAGGTCCAATCAAATGGTCACAAGCTTTGCAGCCTGACTATCAATCCCATCACGCCTTTCTTGGAAGGTACTGTCCAATCAAAATAGACCATTTTTTTTCTTTTCTTTTCTTTTCTTTTCTTTTTTTTTTTTTTTTTTTTATGAGCTACTAATTTAACAGGGGGAGAATTTGATAATGGTCCCTGGAACTATTGGTTTCCTCTCACTTTTCTTTTATTTCCTTATTCTTGGGCCAAAGGGAAGCATCTTCACCTCAACAAAGCCTGATCCCTGCTTGACTTGGATTTAGCATTTCGAATAATTGGGGACGGGGAAGGAAGGCTGTTGGTATTGAAAGAGTACCATTGTCAACTGTACAATCAACATGTCTTACTTGACATATCTGGGAAACAGGATGCAACTTCAGAGTTATTTGGGTTCAGTGTTTACAGAGGCAGGTCCATGTTCTCTCTGCTCAGGATACCGAATGACAGTAACTTAGATGTCTTCACTACCTTCTTTTCCATCGAGCCATTTCTGTGTCCTGTTGACTAGACTTGCACCAGCGTGAAGAAACTCCTACAGTGATTTCAGAACTGGTGCTCCAAGCACTCATCCTCTTTGGTGGTCCAGCAAAGCCAGGCTTTCCCAGCACCAAGACAGCTATTTACTGAGAGACCTGCTTAGCTTTGGCCTCGGTGTTTATTTCTGTTGGGCAATTTAATTTGATGCTCCACTTACTTTGGCTGGCAGCATGAATGGTTCTAAAGGCACCTCCTCTGAGTGGAGACTCTCTAACGGCTTTCGTTCCATGGCACAAATACATGAAAGTGTTGGGAATCAATATTTATTCTGACAATATTTTTTCTACCCATCTTTTAGAAAAATACAAGGAAATACTTATAAATGACTCACTCTGTATGGCATTCTGTTGGCGACTCTTCCACAGACACAGCGCAATGAAAACCATGAGAATGAGGACCATAACACCAAGCACACAGCCCACGATGAGGTACAACATATCACTGCTCCTGGCAGGGCTGGTTGCGGGCCCCACGTTCCCTCCACTTCCTGATGGACTGGGAGGGGTGCTCAAGTCTTTCATGGGATACTCTGAAGCTCCAGGAACACGTTTCACTGGATAAAATATTTAAAAAAAAAAAATTAAGTCAGAGTGAATACAGAGTTTATGAAATGGTTTACTCTCCGAAGGAGGTCTGGCTAGGAATGCAAGCTGGTCTGTTTACACTCCTTACAGAGATGATCTGACCACCAGTGAGTCACACAGAGGGATTCAAAATTTGAAATTCTGATCTGCCAAAGTTTTAGTCCACAAATTTTCGAGCAATTCTAAGAGCCAAGAAACATACAAATTGGTTTGACCCAAACAACTGTGTGATCATCTGCTGAACTGTACCCACAGAAGACTCCCAGGGTTGAAATTAAAGTATTTCAACTTATAAACAGAAAACAAACAAACAAAAACAACAACAACACACACACACACAAAAAAAAACCCTGCTTCATTCTATGTGATCTATTTTCTTCTGAATACGACTTGGGGTTAGTGTTTTATTCTTCTACTGTGTAAAAATGGAATTCTCACATTAGACAATCAGCTTTAAACTACTATAGCAACTATGTATAATCCAAAAACCCTCATTCATCCTGTAAGCATCCCCAGTAGAGCCTACTAGAGACCAGGTAAACACAGTCCACTTACCTACTTCATGAGCATTCTGGGAAACTGTGATCACAAATGCTATTTAACTAGTGTGATATAAACTCCATTCTCTCCATCTGAAAGTCACATGTTCTTACAACTCTAAATGTTACAGGAAAGTCTCACTCTGCCGGATTTGAATTTGGGTTTGAATTTGGATACTTTTTGTCTCTCATCCACTTGTTCTTCCACCATGCAACGACACAGCATTAGAGGCCCTTGCCAGACTGTAAGCATTATCCTCTGACATCCTGGCCTCCAGTCAATAAATATCTACTGGCTGTAAACTGCAGCTGATAATGAGGTGTGTGTTCTGAACACAGTCATATGACTATAAAGCACATTATAAAGACACTGTCTCAGCCCCTTCCTTCTTTGCAGTGCTGGGAATGGAATGCACCACTTTGCACACGCTAAGCAGGTACCTTCTTTCTGAGCTACAACCCTATACCAGTATTGTTTCATCTCGTGCCTGCTAAGATTTACATATAGAATTGTGTGTGTGTGTGTGTGTGTGTGTATGTGTGTGTGTATACACGTATGTGTGTTCAGATGCCCTTAGAAGCCAGAAGCCAGTGTTGGAGCCTCCAGAGCGGAGTTATAGCACATGTGAACCACCCAGCATAGGTGCTGGGAAACAACTGCAAGAACAGCCATTTCTTCAGCCCTGCCTGGTAAGATTTTTAATGTCTCAGGTAAAGAGATGGAATACTTCATTTGATTATTCTGGGTAGCACAGCACGCTAGAAACGAGACATCTTCCTGAATGCATCATAGTGTCTGCTTCAGAGAGGCATTCAGATAGATGCTAACCAAATGAAATTCAAGGTAAGGTCTAGGTGAACAGATGTTTAACATGGATTTAATGGAAGAGTTCTTCAGCAGAACGACACATGACTGAGAATTTAAAAGAAGGAACTAAGCGTGGCTTTGCAAGTCAGTCTTTTTTGTTTCCTTATTTTATCAATTTCCTCATCTTCAAATAAAAACAATTGTAGCAAATACTGATGGCTGCCCTGAATAGTCGACAACTCCCTTCTTCCATGCTACCTAGGTTCTTAAAAAGATCCTTCTTAAGGACTGGGGATATAGCATAATACAAAGCCCTGGGTTTAAGGTCCAGCACCACATAGGCCTCCTGAGTATGATGTTGTATGCCTATAATCTCAGCATTCAGGATCAGAAGTTCAAGGGTACACAGTAAGTGCAAGGCTAGTCTGGGGTACATGAGACCCTATATAAAATGATGATGATAAACTTTTAAAAAACTAGGCATTACCAGATCTCGGCATGCCTACATGACCACATGTAAAGCCAGATCCCTGCCTCACTATGAGCAATGTGGTCCTCAGGGCCCCACTGATGCCCAGGAGGGACCAAGAGGAGAGAAAAGACACAGAACTTCTTAAATGATCTCAGAGCTGGCTCCTACTTCTCACTAAGCTTTGGGACAACGGAGATCCCCAGCAGAGACTTCTGTGTTACAGACAGTTGAGAAAAGCCCTAAGGAGGTATAAAGACTTGTTTCTGCTTCATAGCATCCGTATTTGCCGTTCCTTCTATTCTCATGTGGCATCTTCTTCTTTTAAAGATTCTTTTAGAGTCACTCTGTGTGGCAGAGTTTGGAATGACAATTTAGAATCCATGACTGCTATCTTAAACGTAATACAATGCATACTTAAACATGGAGCTAGTACATGTATCTGTTCTTCAAGAAGCTGCTGTGAGCAGATTGCTGTGGCTTGAGTGTATTTCCCAGAGTCTTCAAGTGCTGGTAGCTTGGCTCCCAATGTGGCAATGTTAAGAGGTGGTGAGACCTTAAAGAGCTGGAGCCTAAAGGGGAGTCCCTGGATACCTGACTCGAAGGGACTGCTTAAGTTCTTGTAAGGTGCTAGTTAGTTCTCATGAGAGAGCTTGGCTCCTGTCTGGCCTTTCTGTCTTTCTGTCTTGCCAGCTAACCAGTCCCTCTTATGTGCACTGCTATCATTGTCATGCTACCTGTCACAGGTCCTCAGAGAGTTGAACCCACACAGCATGTCCTTGGCCTGAAGAGCTACTAGTTAAACAAACCCCCCTTTCTTATAAAGTTCCCAGCCTCAGACACTGCGTTACCCTAACTGTAACACAGCTGTAGTACTTTTCCTTAATCTCCCACAGTTTTATTGATATTCTGATTTTCATAGGAAGTAGCTAGCAAATATTTCTACTCTTTTCATGGAGAAAAAAAGAAGTGACTTACGTATAGGCACATGACAAGTAATGGGCACAAGTAATGCTTCTGTAGACAATTTTTAGGTAAATGTTCTAGCCAACACAATGTACTTCTACGGGGGCAGTCCAAATACATGCATCTAAAAACTCATCCAAAGCAGAAATTTCTTCCATCTAGAGTCTGGAGTTCTAATACCGGACAGGGAGAAACATGAACTTCCATGCCTCTCCTACCTTTAGTCTCGCAGATCATCACGTTGCTGAACTCACTCTCCCCTCCTTCATTAAAGCACTGCATCTTAATGTCATAGGAGGTTTCTGGCTGCAGGTGACCAATTGTGTGCCACTGCTTTGAACCTAGAAAAGGTATGAGAGACAAGCTATAGATATTCGGTATTTTCAGAATGAGATTTATCACCATCCCTCACCATTTCGTACAGTTTGTAAGATAAAAATATCCTCTGTGGAAGTATTTTATTACCGCATCGCTGGTAAACAGCATTTCTACCAAGTGGCATGTAACACAGGTGAGGAGATAAACTCAGTTAAAGTACACCTGCGTGTCGGTAGCAACACTGGTTTTATTAAAAATTAGTGGCAAGTCTTTAAAAAGAGCAAGCTTGACCCCGAGAAGGTGACCAGTTGCAGGAAAGAAAGGCTTTCACAGAACCCTCTTCCACTGGCAGACACACCACGGGCTGATAAGACAGTCAAACACCTTAATAAGCTTTCGAAGATCCACAGAGGGCAAATTCTGCTGTGGGAGCCCTCAGCCGTGGCTCCCAGGCCACTTTTCTTTTGAGTCGGGGTCTCTGACCTGCACAAGTGTCTCACTATTAGGATTCTGTTATCTGTGGCACGAAGCCAGTATTTCATTTAGAAACACTCCTGAGCTGAGCACTCCAGTGTAAATCACCCTCCATTTTCACTTTCATGGATCTGTGACAAACTTTCATAAACAGGGACACTTTTGCCAGATTTAATTAACTCTTCAAGTACTCTTAATCCCTCTTAGAAAATGACATTTCAAACTGTCTCCACTGTTTCCTAGAAATCTGAGCATACCACCAACAGATTTAAGAATTCAGTAAAGGGATAGAAGGAACAAAAAACAAAACAAAACAAAACAAAAATTCCACACCACATGCACAAGTCAGAACTGCTTGGCTGACAGGGCCAGTATTACAGGCTCCTTTCTAATTCAACACAGACAAAAACATCTCAGCCCCTTTTCAAGTCACCAGCACAAAAAACCTCATTCACACAGATGCGAATTTTACAGGGGAGAAAATCTGCTTGCCTAAGTCTAAGTTTTCCTGAAAGGCTCTAGGAGTGGGTTCTAGACTTCATTTATACTTGTAAAGAGATCCCCCCTTTCAAATTTTTGTTAAAAAATGAAGACTGGTTGAAGCTGGAATGGGCCTGTTTCTCAAATGCAGAAACATCCCATCAGACTATTTCTCACTCCAGCTTTCGGGCTTTCCTGGTTCTATACTCACCTATAAACATCTCTGCTAGACTCAGCGCACTGCCTTCAGTGAACTAGTAACAGCAGGGTTAAACTTCTGACTGGTTCTTAGGAGAAAACAGTTACAATATAAACCTTCTTAGATTTCATTTCACTGTTGTATCCAATCTTTTCAAAAGCAAAAAATATAGGTCGGCAAAGAGAAGGAACTTTATCTTTGATAAGTGAGATGGTTATGTGCACCATTGGGTCTAAGCCCAGTCAATGAGCATACACTCTCAGGCTTAGAACTATAGAGCAGGTGAGCTTTATAGGCTGATTTATCTTAAACTCCACTTAACAAGATAAAAATACTACACACAAAAACACTGGCACCCTGAGAATATTTGTAGCTTATTTAAATGTAGCAAAGAATTTAGAAGATCAGATGATCTAAGAAATATACGTGTTCTTATTGTAGTCTTTGTCATTGCTTCATTAAAAAAGAAAGGAAGGAAGGAAGAATGGAAAGGAAGGAAGGAAAGAAGGAAGAAAGGAAGAAAGAAAGAAAAAAGAAACCAGTTGGGCAATGGTAGTACACACCTTTAATCCCAGCACTAGGGAGGCAGAGACAGGTGGATTTTTGTGAGTTCAAGGCCAGCCTGGTCTACACAGTTCCAGGAAAGCCAGAGTTACAACAGAGAAACCCTGTCTCAAAAAACGAAAAGGAAAGAAAGAAAAAAAGAAAAGAAAAGAAAGAAACCCAAATTTTTAATCAATACACACATAAGTATCCAAAATCTTATTTAAAATGTGCCTTTGTTCCTGGGTTTGGGAGAATAGATCAATAGTACCAATTGCGACAGAAAGAATTTCAATGAATAAACTTGAAAATAAGGACTAAGCAAATTACACAGCACAGTGGATCCCACTTAAACATCTAATTGCTCAGTGTGCTAAGTTTATAAACAAGCTTGCCAAGAAGCAGGGGAAACTCCATCTGCGAGCACTGCTAGACAAGAAGTGTTGTTAAACTCAAGCCCTATGCTCACACTCAGATCACAGAGCTTTGTAGGGTCACGGGGTTCTCTAAAGAGCACAGTTTAAAAACTGTTATCCACAGGGACTCCTAGAAAGTACAAGTAGGAAGGTGAGGAAGAGAGAGAGAGAGAGATTCAGCGTGACACACAGAGCTATTCATGTCATTTAACATCTGCTTTGTTTGGGACCATCCTATGGCAAATGTTTAACCAATGTCAAACATTTTTAAAATGAAATCTGATATCCCCATTCTTCTAAATTATCTAAACTAAAAGGAAGAATTGGACAAAACAAAATGCAGAAGATCTTTCTGTCTTTTTTTTTTTTTTTCCCTAACAGCCTTTTGATGGAAGGTAAGCAAACTGAAAAACCACACACACTATGTTACAGCACACTGAATGCTCACAAACCAAACACACCCAAGGCACCAATGTCTAGACCACCAGAGAGAACACCACTGGCATCCCACTGTTTCCTTATGCTCCTTGTGTTCATTTCTCTCCCTCAAGACGGCTACTGCTTTGACTTCTGAGAGTACAGAATAAGCCTGCCAGAAAAATTACAGCAGAGGATTAAGAATCATTTCTTCCTTCAAAAAACAGTCATCTGCAGCAACCCTGCTGAGCATAAAAACTCAGACAGCAAAGTTTTTATTACATTACAAAAGTAATTCCACTGAATAAATACTAAAGAAAATCCTACAGGGGTTGGAAAGACGGCTCAGCAGTCAGGAGCACTTGTTCATTTTGTAGAGGACCTGGTTTGGTTCCAGTATCTACATGGAAGCTCATAACTATCTACAACTTCAGTTCCAGGAGATCTGATGCTCTCTTCTGACCACGTGCACCAAGCACATATGTGGTACACATACACACATGCAAGCAAAATATTCATGTTTAAGGTAAAGACAAATAAAATCTCAACAAATGCTGTAATATTTGATATTATGCAAACTAATTTTTTTAAAACCTATGTAATAGCAGGAAGTCATATGATAAATCCTAGGCCTAGGGCAATTTTCTGACAGGATTTGCTATAATATGTTTTTATATATAAAGAGATGTATGTATGTACTGTGTGCATATGCAATAGAACTCAAGGCCTGGCACATACTAAGAACATGTTCTACCACTGAACTACACACCCAACCAAGACAATCACTATCTCAAAAGATCAGAATCTTGGACTAAAAACAGAGCTTGGAAAAAGTTTTCCTCCCAAACCAAGAATCCCACCTAAGACATTATCAAGAGTCGAGCATTTGGCTTGTACACAATGCTTTCAGACTCAAGGAACCTATTACCCTATGAGGGAACCTTGACATCTATGTTAGAAAGTTCTTCCCTATATTATCTTCCCTATGTATCTTGACTGAAGAAGCTCTCCTCCCACACAAAGGTCTGTGGATTTTAGCACAGCTCTCATTGCTTCTGTTTCCACCCTGAGAATCACCAGACATTCCACTGCTCCGTTTTTGGACTCCACTCACGAGTCCATCAATGCATCCAACACCAAACATCTCACCACTGAAGGGGCTGGGAACACAGCAGAGGGAACAAAGATCCCATGTCCAAGGAAGGTTAATATTTGGTAAGAAAGACATATAATTTCAAATACTCATTTCCAGACTTCAATTAAATGCTATGAAATAAACACAAAGGATCTATTTTGCATTCAGAAAAGACCTGGTCTGAAGAAGAAGCATATAAAGTCCCAACAGAGAAGACTGGGAATACCCATACCAAGTATTAGAAAAGGGGAACAGTGGATGGAGGGACCACCCTGCACCAAAGTCCTGAGGCTGGTGTCAACATCTCCAATGAGAAAAGATCCAGAAGGCATAACTAAGGGTGGAGATGGGGCCAAGTAGCTCACAGCAGTCATCAGGTCTCAGGCAACATTCTAGATTGTACTTTGAAGGCAGCAGAGGAGCACTGTTAATACCCTGGGCTGTTTCTTGTTTCCACTACAAAACACTCCAACTTCTCAGCATCTCTATAGGTAGGTAGCATGCTTAACATGTGATTATCCTAGTACAGAGGTCTATGAACTACTGACAAGCCATCTTCTCCATCTTCTCTCATATTTTTATAACTGTCTCTGCAACAAAATCAGGGTGTGCATGTGCACACACACACAATATATAAATATATAGAGAGAAACTTAATAGCATATACCAGCTCATTTCTAACTCAATCTTAGGCTGTGATAATGGGCTCAGCCAATCCCCATTCATGATGCTTAGCCCCTCTCCATCAAAGCACCTTTGCAGAGACTTCGCTTACCAAAGGGACTCACCTTCAACAACATCCCTCTTGTAATCACTGTCGTTGTCACTGTCTGTTGGTCGGTAATAGATATAAAATCCTTGAATGGGGGTGTTATTGTTACTTGATGGAATATACTAGAAAACAGAAGTAAAGACTTGTCAAGACAAAAACAAAAGTAATATGCAAATTCCCTTAATTGTATGGTAACGTTTCTTTAGCTCTGTTTTCATATATATATATAGATATAGATATAGATATAGATATATATATATATATATATAGAGAGAGAGAGAGAGAGAGAAAGTAGCTATTTTTAACCTAATTCAGAGATATTCAAAGATATATAAGCATTTAGCGTACTGCAGAACTGAAATATAAAACAGTATACACTTCATTAGCTTCAAAAAGAAATGTACACTTAATTCAAAAAGAATACATCATCAATGTCAATTAGGTTAACAACATCTGGACGAGAGCAAAAGAAACAGGGATTTCATTTTAACCCTGTCTCTTAGAATTTATGCTTCCAGCAATCAGTGCCCTTCTACTTCCCCTCAATTAAAAGTTCAAAAGTTTGTTGCTTATAGTATCAAATCACGAGAACATTACACTGCTGACATGAAATCTCATTAAGAAGACGCTCATTCACGTACCGTCCACTTCAGCATAATCTGAGTATCACTGACAGCCTCTGTGTATGCGATGTGAGGTCCAGCTATTGGGCGGTTGGAAAAACGATTGAGGAAGCCAGCTACCTGGTAAGGACGGGATGCTGAGCTCCGAAAACTCTCACCATAATGGTTGATAGCAATGACCCTAAATTTGTATGTTGAACCTTGGGGGAACGGGGCAAAAACAAAACACTTAATACTATCAACACCTGTAATAATGCCATGGTGCATCTAAAGAATAAATTAAAATCCTAAAGCAAGTTTCCTCATCACTCTAATACAATCACTGGAAGCTTTTTGTCTAGAGAATGTCACTCGGTTTGATCCATGTCTAAATGCTGCCTTCTCCCAGCCAGCTACATCTGTTCCTCACCATACAGAAGTTAGACACAGACATCTGCTATATTTGTGTGTATTTATAATACCAGGAGCAAAAGTGGTCATGAACTCAAACAAAAGTATAAGTTTAGTCACACTTTTTTTCTCTTTTTTGGATAATTTTTAATAGCCTCAGTATTTGAGTGTGAATGGGGTTGGAGAAAACAATTAAAATCCAGAAATGAAGAATGTGGCTCAGTGGTAGAGTGCTTGCTTAGCATGCACAAGGCCTTGGGTTCGATTTCCACCACTAAAGGAACAACAACAATAGTTAAGCAAAGTATGATATACTTAACAAAGTTAGGTATAAAATGAGGGACGTGAAACTGTAGAATCCCAGGGTATATAAAGATACAGACAAAAACGGCTAGAAAGAAATATACCAAAATATAAACAATATCTATGGGTCGTTATATTTCAGATAACGTATTCTCTTCTTCATAATTTCTTTATTTTCAAACATTTCCACAATAAGCATTTGCTGTCTTATAGCAGGGGGAAAAAAAAAAAAGCATTATTACCTGGTTCTAAACTACGAACTTCCACAGAGAGTTTGGAGGGAGGGATATCTTCGGCAGCCACCAGCCAATCACTAGTCCTCATCTGTTTATATTCCACCTTGAAGGCAGTGATTGGAGAACCGCCATTTGCCCGGGGAATCCAAGTGACATAGACTGAGGTCCCTGACGCCGTAGAGATAGTGGGCCGATCCGGTGCCTCCGGGACTGAAAATTGGAACATTCATTTCACTGTCACCATGGTGGAAGAGACAGCAATAACCTAAATACACTTTGAGGGATTAACCCCAAGCCTTGTGTTAAGGGTCCCTCATCAAACTTTTTGTCATGGCTAATAACGTTACAGCCTCTCTCTGTGTCTCTTTAAAAGCTAATGGGAAATAAAATGTATGGGAAAGGAAATACGGGAAACTGGAAGGAAGGAAGGCAAAGTCAAATGATCGCAGATATGACAGCTAACATACAAAGAATGAAAGCTAATGGATGTGATTGTTTCTGCTATTCTATTTTAGATACACGACTCAAGCAATGTGCAAGTAATTATTTGATTTTGGTTATGGGATATAAACAATTCTCACAAATGTTTTTCTTATTAGAAACGTTTTCTAAATTACATAAAAACAAATCCAACAACCCACTGATTATCACGCTAACATCGACTATTATCCTCCTTTAATATGTCTCAAGGCTTCAGGAATTGCTGCTCTGAAACAGAGTCTGTCAGCGCGCATACAGATAAAATTTGACAAAATCAATACTAACACGGCAACGAGGGAAGGAGAGAACGTGTGGAACACAGGAATGGCGCCACGGAAAGATGATGACACAGACATAGACAAGTGGGTCAGAGAGCTCATGTCCAACGCCTTGCAGTGAGCACTGCCAAGGGACAGGTACCGCCCTATGCCACAGGTTAGGACTGGACCCTGTGGCAGATGGAAACATCGGAAGTGAGGTCACCAGCATGTAAACTGGGGGCCTGACTCGCCTTGCTGAACAAAGAATCTGGTGGTTGTAACAGGCTTCCCTGTGATCCCTACAAGGATGGCCCACAAAAGGGTTAGGCTGCTCCCTAGAAAACTGTCATTCTGCTTCTGCATCAGCCGCCTGGTTCTCTGGAAGCCAGTGGGTCTTTTGGCATGCTGACAGGTGAGTTTCTAAAGCTGGACATGGAAGGCAACCTGGGCCACGTGGCACAGTATAGGTGAAGCCACTAAAGAAGTCCTATCTTTCTCCTTAGTCCGCACTTCTCAAGTAACTTGTTTCATCTCAGCATCTCTTCTACCCTCATTTCTAAGGCATGAGAAGGAAGTAACACTGAGCTTGTATGGTACTTGTATGCAGAAGGTGTTTTACAAAACAGATGGCTTAAGGGATAAACGAAGAAGGTATTAAGCAGGCAACTGTGGGTGATACTTACTATATTCCTTTCCACTAGGAAGCAATGGAAACAGAATGAGCAGAAATGTTAATGCAGCTCTATGGAAAACCAAATGACTTCCTCAGAGTAACTGTGCAAGGTTCAAACTCACCACATGCCACAGGTCAGACAGGAAAGGAAGTTACCGAGGAGAACATGTCTATAGAGAAGAGCACATTCAGTCTCCCGAACAGCAGCAGCTGCGCCGGGAAAACCTGGATTCCCGCAGCAGCTCCATCACTTTCTAGTGACACCGAGACCTCGGAGCCTCAGTTTCCTTATCTGGAAAGCAGTCATGCTCTCCTCCTCATGAAGTGGTTATAAACAGCAAACAAATAGTTTCATGTGTGTTTCAGCTTGGAGAATTCCAGACTCATAATCTTCTACCTAAAATCTTTTATCACCCATCCATCCATCCTGTAAACAGTTCCTTGCTGCCCACACCCAAGCTTCCTCCCTCTCATTCAGTGCAGATCCCATTATTCTAACCTTAGCTACGGCCTCCCCTCTTTCTCCTTCATTCACTGCTGTCATCTTCATACTTCTCTAGGTGCATCTTTTGCGTTTCTTCCTCTTTATTAGCTTTAGGGCTCTTTTGAGGAGGCAGCATGAATACATTCCCACTACACTACCACAGATTATACAGTCAAGTTTCCCAAATTTGGGGAAATTGCAGGAGTCAACATATTCTAAGTGTAATAAAGAAATCTTGCTCTGAGGAAAATACCTTCGTGATATCTCCCCTGACAGGTTAAGTACTAGGGCTCTTCATAGCTCCCAGGAAAAGGATTACATTTTTTAAGATGTCTTGTTATATTTAATTTATTTATTTATTGTGGGTGGCTTCCACCATATGGGTCCTAAGGGCCAAGTCTGGGCTGTCGGGCTATTGTCTGACACCTGAGTGTCTTTACCCATTGAGCCATCCCATTGATGGAGATTACACTTTGAAGTGTATCAACCAAGACATGGGCATCTACCTGCTTCCTTATAGTAGCATCATCCCTGACAGCAGTAAATCACACTAAATAAATCCAATCTGTACATTGAATGTAACACGTCATCTGTCCGTCCACTGCATCATTCTTGTCTTCTGAGGCTTAGCTCAAGTTGCCAAGCAGCCCTGTGAACCACTATATGCCCTCCTTTGTGGGAGGCTTGGTTATCTCTCCTGAGATTCCATAACACTTGAGTATAAACATAGGCAGAATGGGCAAGCTGGCTGCTATTGGCGTGCCTGTGTATATTATCAATTCTATTGCCATGGATTTAACTGTTTCTTCTTTTCTTTTTAGCAGTCAACTCACTGGTATATGTGTTCAGATGTCTGATCACCTACTATTAAATCAGTGGTTCTCAACCTGTGGGTCATGACCCCTTTGGGGGTCAAATGACCCTTTCTCAGGGGTCATCTGAGATCATCTGTGTATCAGATGTTTATATTACAATTCATAACAGTAGTAAAATTACGGTTATGAAGTAGCAATAAAAATAATTTTATGGTTGGGGGTCACCACAACATGAAGAACTGTATTAAAGGGTCACAGCATTAGGAAGGTTGAGAACCACTATTCTAAATTCTTGAGAGTAAGGATTATTTTATCTCTGCTGTGCTGGCAGTTACTGCCATCTACTGAATGGATTAAGTAAATAGTAAAGTATTCACGTTCCAGGTGTCAGCTTTACTCTTGTGAAGCTGATATTCACTTAAGTAATATGCTGAAGGTAACTGAAAGTAGCTCTGAAGGAAGTAAGTAATGTTCATGACACTGGAAGAGGGCAGCTCAGAGTCCTAGGATCTGTTTTTGTTGGGACCAATTTATGGAAAACTAGAAAAATATAGTCTGGAAGCTCATAGATCACACTAGCAAAATATTAAGTGCTCCCTCCATGTTCTGACTTAGCACAATTACAAAAAGTGGCTTGGGCAGGGTATGCAGCTCAGTGGCACTTGCCTAGCATGCACATGGCCCTGGGACTGATCCCCAACATGACACAGGCACACAAATGCACACACACACCCTACATCAGGCTAGAGTCCATACAATGCACGATTTAAACATTACAAAGAAATTTTACTGTTCATTTAAATTTTGTTGAGATTAACTAAATATAGAGATGAAAATAAATGTGACATAATCTTTTAATAAAATAATTTATCACTGATATATCATAGATATAATTTACACTTAGATAACTATTTATCTCTCTGTCTCTCTTTTTCTCTCTCTCTCACACATACACAGATTCAGACTTTCAGAATCCAAAGATAAATTGTTTTCTTGCCAAACAGAAGAAAGAAAAAAAAATTTTGTGAGTTATAAATACTTAGTAGATCATTTTTATCACGTTAAATAACAAAAAATTGTGGCACTGTACTGCCGGGGTTTAATAGCTGAAATGGGATCTGGACGAGCAATGCTTGGGTTACAGAGGTGGTTCAGCTGGTAAAGCACTTGCTGGGCAAGTAAGGACCAGAGTTTAGATCTCCAAAATTCACTTAAAAGCCAGGTAAATGTGACAGTCCCCTGTAATCTCAGCTCTCAAGAAGCACAGACAGGGATCTCCCAGCAAGCCAGGTAGATAGATTAATCAGAATCATCAAGATCCAAGCTCAGTGAGATATTCTGACTCAGAAAATCCAGTGGAGCGTAACTGGGGAAGGCACCAATATCAAGTGTGCCCAAATACATGCACACACACACACATACACACACACACACACACACACACACACACACATGTGTTAAAAAAATAGCTATGCAGGGTAGAACAAAAGTAACCTAAAATAACAAATGCCCCATTCTATTCTATCTCCCCAAAGTGAAGTAAGACAGTGACATTTATAAACAAACAAGATGAAGATTCTTTACCTCCACTATGCCTAGATGAATCTGTAAGCACGACTCCAAAATTGCTGTTTGAAGCCTCTGAAATAACAGGACGCTTAGGGATGCCCACAGGTGGAAAGGATGCCTGGGTGTTTTTTGATGATGCAGTTTTTTCTGTAAGGTGTTTTTAAAAAGCAGTAAGATTATATATGTAAATAAAACAAGACAAAAATTACTATGAAACATAACTAGCTATAGAGATATATGTGTCAGTATTGAAACACAATACCTTCCTTACACTTAGTTGACCTCAGGAACTAGGACAAAAATCGCTTTGTCCTTAGTATTATCAGGAGAAAACTGAATGTGTCTTTCTTTGTGGTACTACTTTAATTGACTTGTGGGGAAAGCAGCTGTGATAGTTGGTTTTGATGTAACTTTGCCACAAGTTAGAATCACCTGCATAGGGAGCCCTGCCCTGCCTGCCTTAATTGATATGGAAAACCTGCCCCAAGTCCTTCTGATAGCAGATTTGCTCACTTGGTTTCCCTTTTACTGAGCAGTGGATTCATCCTGCTGCCAATGCTGCTGCTGCTCATTCCAGTGTTTCTACTCTCCATCACTGACTGAAGACAAGCAGCTCTCCAGGAACCTTCCGGTTTTTTTGGCACCAGATTGGGATGCTGAGGCATCCAGCCTGTTCGCTCTCCAGTGAGAGGCAACCACTGTGGGACTGCGTGGCTACTGAGGCGCCAGGCCTCAAGAACCAAGCACATCCCGGCTTCTCAGCCTCTCAGCTATGAAACACTGTTGGTACCACTTAATGAAAACTAGTTTAATAAAGCCTTTGTCTACACCTGTGCCTGTCTCTGTGTCTGTGTCTATGTATGTGTGTATTTGTATTGGTTCTGTTCCTCTAGAGAAGCTGGACTGATACATCAACATAAGCAGGAAAGCCAAATAAGGACTTGAGTGTAGGTTTTTGGTTAGTCCATTTTCCTTTCTGTTTCATGTACTCATTCCAAAGTAATACAGTTAAGGAGCTTCTGCTGAGGTTGTTTTTCCACAGAAAAATGCCACACTTAATTTTAATGTTTCAACAAGCAAAAGTGAAATTGGGTTTTTGTTGTTTTAGTTTTTAAACTGAAACAGCTATTCAGTGGTTATAGGTCAGACTACAAATAACTAGAACCTAGTGGTGAAAACTACCTAAGATTCATTTAAAATGTGAAGTACTCATTTCAGCCAGACACTGACTAGATGAAAGTCGTTTCCCAAAGCCACTGGATGAGTGGCTCACCTCAATTCTCAGAGGCCTTTTCTCTAACAGCACCAGGTAGAGCATGCTTCTCCAGGGCTCCCTTTTCCACCCCTGAAGTACTTCTCTTCATCTGGGCCACTTCGACACAGCCTCTTCCACCTGGGTTCCCCTCGCACGTTGCTCATCAGGAAGATCCTTCCAGAACTCTCTCGTGGTGCTGCTCACATTGCTGTGTCTGCTCCTCCCCACCCTCCTCCATCACTGCAGCCCAAATGTCCCAGCTCCTCCTAGCTCACCGGGAGTTCCATAGAGTGCTGTGTGATGGAGCTAACTTGTCACTTCCTACTCTACTCCATCACAGCGGCCCCTTGGGTGTTCCTGGGGTGCACACCAAGCACACCACTCCTGGCACATGCCAGTCTGTCTGCCACTGGGAACTTTCCTTCCCCTGATAGGCAAAGGCTTTTTACTTCCCCTTCTTTAAACATCTTTTTGCTAACTAAGCACACCCCTGGTCCAACTCAGATGCTTCACAAGTCCGTCCTTGAAGTTATTTCTCTGTGAACACTATGCTCTAATATGCCTAGCACTTAGGCATATGCTCCTCCCTAGAACATGAGCTCCATGAAGATCAGCTTTGTCTATTTTCTATGCTGCTCAACGTAGACAGCATTTGATAGATCCTAAAACCGAACTGGATTTTATCTGGAGTTGTTACTGAGTGTGAGTTTTACCTTCCTCATCAGAGTGTAAGCTCCACTGGCTGGATCTCAACCTGACTATCTCTGATTTACCTGCCTCACACATCTTAATGCAACTTATTGTGAACTTGCAAAGATATATGTGGAATATTACAACGGAATGAATACAATCACCTAAATGTAGCCCCTCCCCCCAAAAAAGGTGCTACAGTATGCATGTATAAGGGATTTATATCTTAGGATTTCTACTATCCAACAGGATTCTTACTAATAATTAGGCATTAAGTAGCCAGTTCATTCCGATGGAAGATGACACTCACCTTTGCTTGTCCGGAAAGTAAGCATGGCAGGCTGTCCTTCACCAACTGCACTTCTAGCCACCATCAGAACTTCATACAAACTTGATGGTTCCAGCTCAGTGAGATGCAGCTCATTTTCACTTCCTGGGACTCGAACTGTGTGCCAACTGCCCACTGCACCAGCACCATCATCCAGCTGCTCAAGAGAAACCCAGAGCAATGAGAGATGGGGGGGCAGGAAACCTTTCCTCCCAATCACACAAAAACTAGCATTCACTTAATTCTAGAGGAGTATGCAGAAGTGATGCATTATTGTAAGCAAGAGATACAATGCTTCATTTTATGTAACGCATTAATCTTGTTAAATATGAGGAGTTTTTAAATTTTTTCTTTAATACAAGACTATGGAAGGAAAAAAATATCACCCAAAGAATCGACACACAAAGACCCAAGCTTGACCAAAATAAATAATGAAACTGTTTAAGATTCTGCTTAATACTATAAAGAGGCCAGGCTATGATACAATGGTCACAGATGGTGCCAAAGGACTTTTCTCCGACAGATATTCTTTATTGGACTAGTAACTATATTCTATGATCTTAGCAAAGAGCAGAATTACAGTTTTCAAAGTAGTTTACAGAGTTTGATGCCCAGCAGGTTAAAACAAGTGGCTTGATTAAAAACGGTAAGTGGTAAGAGCTGCAGGCAGAGTTCAGTGGTAATCACTGGCCTAGCTTGAAGCCTTGAGCTCCACCCACAGCACAAAGAAAGAGGGAGAGAAGAGGGCTGGGTGGGAGAGAGGGAGAGAAGAGGGCTGGGTGGGAGGGAGGGAGAGAAGAGGGCTGGGTGGGAGGGAGGGAGGGAGAGAAGAGGGCTGGGTGGGAGGGAGGGAGGGAGAGAAGAGGGCTGGGTGGGAGGGAGGGAGGGAGGAAAGGAGAGGGAGGGAGAAAAATGTTATGGTTACTTTGGATTCAGACTTCAGTTTGAGGGAAAAAAAAAAGATTTATACTTCATTCTTACTGGTTTCCTAAGATCTGTCATTCCAGCGTGACTGGTGGGGATATCTCTGACAAATTTACCCTGAAACACTCTCCCATTCTACCCTTCTACAAATACAAAACATAATAAGCAAAGGTTTCACATGTGCACAGGTTAAGGAATGAGAAGAGAAAAATGAACGAGAAGGCACTACCTTTCGGTACTTCACAAAATAGGCATTGATGGGCAGTCCGCCATCCCTCCCTGCCCTCCACACCAGGTTGTACGTGTCTGGAGTGTGGGTCTGGGGGGGCTCAGTATGTTAGGAGCATCGGGACAGAAGCGTTTTTCTCTGCTGACAATTTCACTCCACTGGAATGTGCCTTTGCCGGGAACAAGTTCAGCAAGCTGGACTCTGGACCACCTCTTGGGTCTCGTTCATCATTCTGAGTAGCCTCGGAAGGTGTGACTGACTCTGCTTTTGTATTTGTTTCAAAAGGAACTGCATAGGGAGGAGGAGAAGAATAAGGAGAGTCTGCTTGAAGAAGTTCACTTTCCCAGCATCATCTATACAGCTAATATCAGTGCACGTGCTGACATCAGGAGCACAGTTTGAATCCGAGAAGTTAAAACAGGTAGTGTTTCAGTTTCATTCAGAACGACAACTAACCTCTATTGTCAATCTGTCTGCTCACAGGAAATCAAAAGGACTGCTTGGGAAACCAGTAGCACAACACAATAGCTGACTACTGAAAAGATTTTTATTTTCACTTAGCTTTGTATTAATATTCAGTTTTTGCAGTAGCAATTTACTAAATCAATTTAAAAAGACGTGTTGAGTCCAACACAATAGATAATGCGTTCTACTGTGAACAAAGCAACAGAAGAAGAACATGGCGGACAGTGAGATGGCTCGGTGGACAAAAGCACCTGCCGCCAAGCCCGACGAGCTGGCTTCCCTCTCTAGAACCGGCGCGCTGCACCAGAACAACTCTTACAAGTTGCCCTCTGACCTCCACAGGCACGCCCCTCCCCGCATGCACAGTGAATAAGTGTGTTTTGTTGCATGGATTTTCAACGGTCAGTACTGTTTTCTCACCCTCTAAGAAGCTAGTTTCCAAAGTTCCTTCCCAGAGTCCTCACACGAGCAGTGCTGGATCCTGGGCTGAAAGGAGGAAGCCGGCTGGGTGCCAGCGTTCCTCTCTCTGCTTTCTGACTACAGATGCAATGGGACCAGATAAGATCCCAGCATAGAGGGAGAAAGGTGGGCACAAAATCCCACCACTAGCCAAGGAGCCGCTGCCATGATAGCCACAGGGAGAGGGAGACTCGGTTTTCTTTAATGATGTGGCCTCCGGCAGGTCAACCACGCATCAGGGCAAACCCTAGTCTCAAAACTAGCTGGGCCACGCAAACTGGACTTGATAGGGGAAAAAAATCTCAAAGTTGGGTAGGAAGTGATGGGAGGGTAGAGAGGGTCGGTGAATACGTGCAAAATAAATGATATGAACTTCTCAAAGAATTAATAAAAATATCACCTAAAAATTGCCAGTCCAAAGACAGCTAAGTCTTAACACCTACTACAAACAGCATTTAGAATATACAGAGGAAGGTAAATACGATATATTTTCACTAAAAAAAAAAAAAAAAAAAATGTATATATCCAAAACTATCGAAGCACATTTTTGTGCCAAGAATTGTGCAAGATATTTATTATAGATCATCTCATGTAAGTCTCAGATAGAGAGTAGCACTTCCTCCTGCTTTACAGATGAGGAAATGGAGTTCTGAAACCCTCAGAGACAACAGCTGTAGGATGTTGGTAGGCTGCCGTGAGAAGAACGGCAAACGTGAGAGAGATCTGTGGAAAGAGACTGCCAGTGTACTAAAACCTAAGGACTGACAGCATGGTTTCTCTCCAGTGCTATTAATATGGGCAACAAAAGGCCCCCTATTATTCACTCCTTTGAGAAGGAAGGGAGCAGAAGAAATGGTTGCCCCTACCAGATTCCTGGTAAAAGGTGGGTGTGACTTTTGAACCACACATAAACAACGAACCAACAAGACCCAGACTAACAGTGTAAGGTCAGGTCCCTCTTAGTATAAGAGAGAAAGAATGTCCTAGGATCATCCTCCATCAAAGAAAATAAGAAGCTAGTGTGAAAAACTGCAGAAGAAAACTAATTAAGTTCACTGAGACAACTTGAAAATATTGCTCCTGGAAGGGAGATGTTTACCTAGTGAGTCAGAGCAGAGTGGACATTCAGGGTGGATGTGGTGCCTGGAGTACAGAGAAATGGGCTCCAATGGGAGGGATTAGCTGTGGCTTGGGTGGTGGGGAAGGACTCTTGTTTCATTAGTTGTTTCCTGGATCCTCCGGGCAGCTGACCACTGGGAAGTGGTGTCTGGCCACAAAAGATGGTTTCCAACCACATACCTCAGTTTATACAGAAGTGTAA
The DNA here is from genome assembly GCA_026225945.1 of Cricetomys ansorgei. Classification (NCBI taxonomy): domain Eukaryota; kingdom Metazoa; phylum Chordata; class Mammalia; order Rodentia; family Nesomyidae; genus Cricetomys; species Cricetomys ansorgei. Next base: position 13,645,184 of record JAMJFZ010003914.1, on the reverse strand, counting down.
GAAAAAGCTATTCTGCAGCCTGCCTGCTATGAGAGCATCACAATTCTCTGTCTGTTACTCCAGGTGCAGTGCAGCCTGCCACAACTTTTAAAATGGAGGGAACTAACTAACCACTACTGTTGCAATAATATACTTTGGGTAATTAAAATGTTATATTGGATACTGTTTAAAGATCTTAGCCAATAGATGCTCTTCATTTTATCCCAATAAACTCATCATAAATTAAAAAATATTAACTGTAACGAGAGCATTTAATATTCCCAACCTCTGGGACACCACCGCTTAGCAACCGCACCCTCTGTTTGTCCCCCTCGCCTGGAATGGCTGACTAGAAGGAACAGCTCACTGCTACTGCCCAGGGTCAGAGTACCACAGCTCTTCTTGACAGCCCAGGAAAAGGCCGAAATCCAGCGTGTTGTTTCTACTGCATTCGTATTAATTTCAAACCAATGTTTTAAAACAAAAAAATTTATGTGAAATCACCCTAAGTTGAGAACAGTCTAGACATTTGAAAGTGCTCTTGTATATTATCTCTATGTCAGTTTATCTTCAAAACAACCCTATAAAAGGAGCAGAATTATACTTCTATCTATTTAAAATAATGTGCTTATTCTTTGTAAATGTCACACATTTGCACATTGTATTTCGATCATGTCTGGCCAACACTACCTCTCTCCAGTTCTCCCCTCCCCAAACTCTCTCCCAACTTCACATCCTCCTTTTTTTTTTTTTAAAGGACAGATTTGCTTTGGTTTAGTCCTTTGAGGTAGGTTCTCACTCCACAGTCGGGGTTACCCTTGAACTTGCAGAAATACTCCTGTCTCAGTCTCCCATCTGTTGATCACGAGCATGACCCCCCTCGCCCACTTAGAGGTAGACTATTTTTAAATTAGGGGGAAAAAAAAAATAACAGCGTTAAAATTTAGTGAGTCTGAGCAGAAACCAGTGAAACATGGAACACAAGCACACCTGACCAAGATGTCTCCATAATGACCACTCACGCCCACACCACTGCAGGAAACCCAGGCCAGCCCCCATTACAGTTTTGAACAAATATAACTTGCTCTATAATATTGTACATTCAAGACCTCAGAAGGTCTCTGGAAAGAAGGGAGAGGGAGTTGTTACCTCACTTTCAGATCTGGCTTACCCTCTCCATAATAAACAGTTAATGCTAGAGTTTAATGAGGCTCAGGTTTCTATGCAAAGAAGTGCAATAATGTGTATGCAGATGACATACACATGTATGTTGGAGCTGACATGGTTACTAATCATTAATGTGGCATTTACCAGGACAGGATTCTGGAACAGAGGAGAATGTTAAAGACCTAATCTGAGCAAGCTAGGTTATGGAATATAAAGTGTTGCAGACTTCTCATATTTAAAGTGAGAAAGAAAAAAATATCTAGTTCCATCAGCTATAATAACTGCTGTACATTTGCATAAAGTAATCACACCTGCTAAGTTCTCCTCAGCAGCTCCTGTAGACCTGCTAGCAGCTAAAAATTCTAAGCTGTGCCATCTTATTTTGCCTAGTGGAATATATATATATAAATACATACACATGTGCACATACATATTCATGTCTAAATTTATAATACTCAACTTCCTCTATTTGAAACTCTTAAGGTTATTAAAGTCAGTAACTACCTCTTCCTGCCACAAACATTGCCACAATGAATAACTATAATTTACCAGTAATTAGACAGCAGTAGCCATAACTTAATATGTTATATTTATGGAATGTTTTCTATTAGCAGACAGCATTATACTAGTTTTCCTGTCCTCTTAGACTTGCATATGAATCCTATGAAGGAGACATCAGTGACATGGACCAGGCAGCAAGCAGAGCTCAGCAACTGGCCTCCAGTTTAAGAGGCAGAGCATTATTCCAGCACTACAGAATTCACAGCCACACACTGTCCCACCTCTAACATCCATGGAACAGCACATGAGAGAGTGCAAGTCCCTAGCTTTTCCACAGTTCTTTTCTGGCCTCCAGCTTTACCCAGAGCTAGAGACTCCTTGTTTACATGAGAAAACAAACAACAATGTTAACACCCAAACTCTAGCACCAGCACTCTTCTGCCAAGACCACCCCAAGGCTCCTCCTGTGCTTTAAGGACATCTATGGAGGACAGGACAGGCAAGAACACCCCTGAGAGCCTGGACTGGGAACTAATTAAAGAGGGAGATTCTGGAGCCTGCAGCTGCTGTCTACAGAGAATATGAACCCCAGGATACACCCTGTCCTCGACCCCACAGGATCTATGACCAGAAAAGACATTGGGGGATCCAGGCAGAAAAAGGTCACATGAAGCCCTATAAGGAGTGTGCCTAGGGCAGGAACCTCAGTGTCCCTATAAGAAGCAGTACTGGATATCCTGCATCTCAGAAGACAAACCCAGCAACACTCCACTCAGCTGACTTAGCCACATAACAAACCAACTCAACAATCTACTGACTTAACATTGGGGAGAGCTTTTCTATATACCTACTATAGTAAGGTCAGAATTTGAGTTCATCAAAAATCATGTGAAATTATTAAGTTATCATCAGGACAAATCAATAGGATATAAATACTATTATATACTCCATTATAAAAATAACTTACATAGCTACATATAGGCATTTGGTAAGATCCTAAGTCTACATTATGAATACAAACCAACCCTTCAGACTTAAAATCTTGCTTCTCAAGTTCTCCTCTGAAAATTAGGTGAAATAACCTCTTCAGTACCTTCAAAACCCAAAGTCATTAATCATAAAGACAGATTATATTTTGAGCTTATTTCCAAGATGGAGTTAAATGAGCAACGGAGACCAAGGCCCACTTGGTTCCTATACAGCAAAATACCCCCAAACACGGTCCTACACTTTTCATTGCCACAGGGAAAACATACATTCATTAAAATAACATTTCAAACCATCTTTTCCCCTACTATAGAAGGGCGGTGTTATACTGAGAAAAAATGCTGAAAGCAACTCACCAACTGTGAGGAATGCTTCTGACTGTGTGGTGCCATGTTTGTTTGTGGCTTCACAGGTGTATTTCCCAGCGTGTTCCTGAGTAGCTGCCTGAATAGACAGAGAGCTTGAGCCAGCACGGGACATGACGAAGTAGACAGGCTCCAGGTCCAGGTCCTCGGGTCTAAACAGGTGGGCCTTTCGGGATTTGGACCTAAGGACCTGAGATGGATGGCTGGTTATCAATCCATGGCGGCCATACCAATGAATGACTGGGACAGGCACTCCAGTGGCATTGCAAGACAAAGTCACAAAGTCTCCATCCATCACCTCTACATCTGCTGGTGCTGTGATTATAACAGGCTTCAGTCCATTGTCTATGAGAAACACAATTCGTACAATCAAATCTGGGAGCATAACAGCACCTGCCCTGCAAAGTAATTTCATTCTATTGCAGAAATGATACTGCTGAAAGCAAACACATCCCCTTTCCTATTAGCTCTCTTCTCAACTTACACTACAAAAAAAAAAAAAAAAAAAAAAAATTGACAAGAAGAAGCAGAACGTTGCAGAGCCAACAGAGGCACTTGCCACCAAGCCTGACAACCTGAGTTCGATCCCTGGAATCCACAGTTGGAAGAGAACCAACTTCCAAAAGTTGTCCTCTGACCTCCACACATGTACACTCTCATACACAAAAATAAATCATCATAACTACAGAGAGCAGAGGAAGCCTGAGCAAATGTGTAAGGAATGGGTGCAGTCCTGGGTGAAAGTGTATTATGGACAAGGACTTCAGTGCCTGAAACCCATAGGAATTTACAAAGCCTTCCCAGATGAGGGTCAGGCTCAGGGAATTGTCAGAGCCTTGCACTGGTCCCTGTGCAAATGCTGACAGTGTGTGTAAAAAAAAAAAAAAAAAAAGTAACAGCAGCTTTGTCCTGGATGACTGCAGCCTGAAACTGCTTCCATAATGACTCCTCCTGCTGAGACTAGCCAACCCCTCCTCCTGTGCTGTACATAAGAAAAGCACTGCATTTCTGGGTGATTTCATGCTAGGTGTCCTCCATCAGATATCCGATGCTAGCTTTTCTGTCTGTCTGTCTGTCCTTCATTCCCTTGTCACCCTGTCCAGTACCAAGCCATGCAGGATGCAGTGTGCAATCTTTTGTGGGTGGTGGTGGTGGTGTTCAGATGAGGTTTCTCTGTGTAGTTATGGCTGTCCTGAAACTTGCTCTGTAGTCCAGGCTAGCCTTGAACTCAGGGATCCACCGGTCTCTACCTCCTGATGCTGGGATTAAAGGTGTGCACCACCACACCCGGCTTGCGGTGTACAGTTTTTAAAAAGTAGAATTTTCCAAAGTTGTAGGGTCCTCAAATTCCCTACGTAGATTTCCTGTCCTCCTGAAAGGAACGTATATAAACGAACCTACTGATGTTCCAACAGGTATACCATGCCCACTCAACTGCTGCAGATACAGAACAGGTGAGGCCAGAACCTCAGACAGTAACATATGAAAAAGGTGAACAAGTATAAAATCAGATAATAGTTCTCCAAGAAAGCAGCCAGTTCTGATGAAATCAGATCAGAAAAGGCCTGAGAGAAAAAATAAACTATTTTAAATGAAAGCTGACATACTATTTCTTATCGACATGAACACCATTTCCGTTTCTAAATCAAAATAGCACCAAACCTTCCCTTCTGGTTCTGGTATTTTCTGGAGGAATTGTTAAGTGAGGCCACAAGAAAACACTGATCAGCACAGAAGGCTTTTTTTCCAGCATGTTTCTGTTTTCACTGGACCTATTTATCATGTCTGGTAAAACCAAGGACACTCGATCTTCACAGATTTCTGAATTCTTGCCAAGTAAATGAGTGTAGACGCTCTCACTAGCTGTAACATGCATGTCCCTGAGGACTGATGAATCCTAACATCTCCTGGCAGGTTTATGTGCCATTCATAAATGCCTTACATGACTTGCTAAGACATTTGACTCATAGATCATACAAATACCCTCCAATACGTTCCTCAAAAACTTTCCCTTGTGAATTTATCTTTATGTACCATGTGAGTTAGAGATTCAATTGTGCTTCCTTATTCATTTTGATAAGTATCTTGAGTCAAAACTTGAAACAGATATCTTCCCTGTGGGGTGTACAATACCAGTTCAGTCAGGTCCTTCCATGTAAATGTATTTTTGTCAGTCTCTGTCATGTCCAAGAGTCTATTTGTTCCTGTAGCAGTGAAACACTTTTGAAATTACTACTGGCTTTTTATGCTTACAGCAAGTGCCCCATGCTTTTAGTGTCATGGTTATTCTTGGGCCTCTGATTATATTTTTGCATTTTATAATCATTTTCTCAAGGGTATATACACATGCAGATGCATACACGCAGAGAGGGAGAGAGAGAGAGAGAGAGGAGAAAGAGGCATATGCACTCACATGCAATCTAGGCTGGACTCAAATTCCTCTTTTTTTTTTTTTTTTTTTCCATTTTTCAAGACAAGGTTTCTCTGTTTAACTCTGGCTGTCCTAGAATTCACTCTGTAGACCAGGCGGGCCTGGAACTCACAGAAATCCACCTTCTTCTGCCTTCTGAGTGCTAGGATTAAAGGTGTACATCACCACCACCCAGCTAAGACTCACATTCTTTCTGTAGCCAAGGATGACCCTGAACTGCCAATCCCCCTGTCTCTACCATTTAAGTACTGGTGTAATAGGCAGGTGCCATTAAAGCTCAGCTAAAGTCTTCAAAATATTCTGGTAAGATTTCAACTGGAACAGCATAAATCTATAAAAAGTTTGAAAAGACCAGATATCTGTATAGCTCCAAATTTTGCTATCTATGGCCTATAGAGATGTCTCCCTATGTAACATTTTTACTAATATAAAGTGATTTTTAAATGGTATTTTCTGTTTGTCACTGTTGTACAGAAAGGCAAATGATTTATGTTTATTTAGGTCTTCATATAGCTGATTGCTAAATATTAGTATTTTAAATAAGAAAATGTATAATAAATAAGAGGCAGCAAGCACTCTGGTTATGTACAATGGCAATATTTATTATAAATTAGTAACTATTTGGATTCTTTCCTTGTGATTTCTTTTGTGTCTTTCTGTATTGGCTGGATTTTCTCATGCATGGATACTAGAGTGAGTTTTAAAGAGAGTACATTTTCCACAGTAAGATGTATTTCATCTGAATCCTTGTTAGATACCTCTTATCGAGTTCTATTTCATTTTTCTGACTGCCTAGCATAGCTTTGTCTAATTATTCCAACTTCTAATAAAATAATCATGGTTTTTCAATAGGGTGATCAATACATTTTATGGTAGACTTCTGAAATAACTCCTTCAGTAAGATATATTTTTTATACACTTCTGGCTTGCTAATATTTGATTCTTATACCTATGTACACACAAGACCTGCCTTTAGCTTACTTTCTTAATCGCATCCCTCTGTGATTTTGAACTTAAGTAGACTGACTGGAGAGTTCCATTTCCTCTTTTCTCTGGGAGAGCTGTGTAATATCTGGACAGTTCTATTACTTGCGAATTTGGCAGAATCTATACAAAACTATCTGAGCTGGTGTTTTCTTTGTGGAAAAAATGTAACTCTTAATTCAACTTCTGTCACAGCTGTAGAACTACCCAGGTTTTTAATTTACTTTAAGTCAGCCTTGCTGAGTTCTATTTTTCCTTAGAATTTACCCATGTTATAATCGATTCTGGAGATCCCCCACAGAAGCCCATGAGTTGGGTGATGATGGACTTGTAACAATGGGGTTGTTTGAAAAGAAATTAGGTTATTAGGGGTGTGACTACCGCTGTTTCTCTTTCTCCATCTATCAGTTACTTTATTACTTTTAATCTCTATAGTGAGACTTATAACTTCCTTCCCCGACTTAATATTGTCCATTTATACACCTTCTTTTTTACTTAATTTTTCCAAAGATTGGTCCATTTTATTAGACTTTACAAAGAACAAATTTATTTGATTTTTATTCTTGTGTTTTATCTTTCTTTTCTTAGATGATTTCTGCTCTTCGCTTTGTTTCTCGTCTTCTGCTTTCTTTGAATCTCCTCTAATGTTCCTTTGATTTACTTAATAATGTTCAACCTTACTCGTTTTCTTTGGTAAGCACATAAAGGCTAGAAAAGTCCTAAATTCCATTTTGGCCATCTTCCCACAGGACATGACTGATTGTGCTGGCTAGTCTTATGTCAACTTGACACAAGCTAGAGTTGTCTGAAAGGAGGGAACTTCAGTTGAGAAAATGCCTTCATAAGATCCAGCTGCAGGGTATTTTCTTAATTAGTGATTGATGGGAAGGGCCCAGCCCATTGTGGGTGGGGCCATCCCTAGTCTAGTGGTCCTGGGTTCTATAGCATACCAGGCTGAACAAGTATGGGAAGCAAGTCAGTGAACAGCAACACACACACACACACACACACACACACACATCTTCATCAGCCTCTTCATCAGCTCCTGCGTCTAGGTTCCTGTTCTGCTTGAGTTCCTGCCCTCACTGCCTTTGATGAACTATTTTATGGACCTGTGAGTGAAATAAACTCCTTTCTCCCCAACTTGCTTTTGGTCACGGTGTTTCATCGCAGCAATGGTAACCCTAAGTAAGACACTGACCTTCAGCTTAAAGTATTTTAAATTTCTACTATGATTACTCTTTTGGTCCAGCTATTGGGAAATGTAACCTAATGTTTCCAAGTGCATGGCAATTTTCTTTAAAATGCTTGTTTTTATTATTAACTTCTAAATTTGTCATACCAAAGTTAAAGAGGTGTTCTGTTTCACACTGATGCTCTGGCTTTGAAAAGTTTAGCTTACATCATGAACAATTTCCCTCTTGTAAGTCAATAAGGAAAATATCCCAAACTTAATTTTTTAAATGAGTAAAAACAGTCAACATGTAAAGTAAATTTAAATGGCTCATAGGCTTATGAAAAGATACCTAATTCATCCAGAATAAAAGAAGCACAAACAAAAAAGGCTGTTTTTCTCACAGAATTTTAAAGATTGGGGGCGGAGGGGGGGGGAGAAGATGGGTTGGGGAAATAGCCTAGTTGGTAAAGTGCTTGTTCCACAAGCAGAAGTTTAGAGTCTCCACTCCCCATAAAAGCTGGGTATGGAAGCATGTATTTAGAATCTTCGAGGCCAATCAGTGAGTTCCAGGTTCAAACCTAAAAGAATTCACAAAGACACCCAATTTCAACCTCTGGACTCCATGAGCATGCACACACACACACACACACACACACACACACTGACCCTACTACTTTGTCTGGTGAGAGTGCAAGGAAACAGGAAATATATATTGTTTGTCAGAGTATGAACTCATGATCATCATAATTCGATAATATCTACTAAATTTTCATATATATATATATGTATATATATCTGTATTCTGCAAGTTCACTTCTAGAGATTTCTTTTAGAGATATTCACACAAATGCAGATAATCAAGACATTTTTCATATCTCAAACAGCTATCAACAAGATGCTAGTCATATTACTGCAGCTATAAAATGGAATAGTAAGCACCCGTATTTCTTAAAGAATAACAATGTGCTTTGGGAAGAAATCTAAACTATGGGTTAAGTAAAACTTTTAAACATTCTTAACACTATGTTTTTTAAAAGACAATAAGAACACATATACACACACACGCACATGTGGTATGTAACTGCTTGTATATACTCACAAAAGGTTATTCAAGAAACTGATAAAACCAGTTGGTTCTAAGAGACTTGATTGGCTGTTGGATCGTGGCAGGGATGGGGAGGGTGAGAAAGACTGTACGTTTTAACATACCCCTTTATGTAGCAACTGTTTAAGATCCAGGTTTGGCCACAGCTTTTTTATTTAGGGCCTACGGAAACCCAGATAATCACAAATGTTATTCCACTTGAGCTATACTTCCAGCCTAGAAACAACTTTTTAATTAATTTTTTTTAATGTTCTTGGGTGTCTTATCTACATATATGTTTGTGTACCATTTGTGTGCCTGGTGCCCACATAGCCCAGAAGAGGGCATTGGATTCCCTGAGGCTGGAGTTATAGCTGGTTGTGAGCTGTCATATGGGTGCTGAAAATTGAACCAGGGTCCTCTGGAAGAGCAGCCATTGCTCTTAAATCCCAAAACAATTTTTTTTAAATAAGCGTGATTAAATAACGTGGCCTCATCATGGAAATGTCAGTCTGTTACAACAAAAGATCATGGAAAACAAACACAGTTCTTGTATGAGATAGGATTATTTTCTTTCAATAAACATGGCTTCTTTTCTAATTACTGACAGTCTACCTAAGAAGTACAACTTCTTGTGATTACATGACCTAAAAGCACACCTTGTTCAATTTGAAGTCTTCCAGTAGATTGCATAAATCCAATCCCATTGTCTGCTATACACTGATATAGCCCAGAATCATCCATGGTAACCCCAGTGATCTTCAGTTCATTTCCTGCAGTTAGATGTCGTGAGGAAGGGTGGATTGGCTGTGCGTTATGAAGCCAGGTGCGGTTGGGGGCTGGGTTCCCACGAACATCACAGGTAAAATGTACGGTAGCCCCCAAGGACACTTTCTGATCATGTAATCCTTTAGAAATTGAAGCTTGCTCTGAAAATAAAGCAGGAACATTTAACTATCACACAAGTCATGAAGAATCTATCTCTAGCACTGAGTAGTGAAATCTCTGTGTTCTTTACTTACAGTCCTCCGTCTGCTGTGGTCATCAAGAAACACTAAGAAATCTACTTTAACTGTCATCAGCAGAATAAATATGTGGCTACTAAGCTAAAGTCTTTTTTTTTTTTATATTGGCTCACCCACTTTATACTACAACAACTCTGGATATACACATATACACTCATACACACACACACACACACACACACACACACACACACACACGTTTACCCTGTTCTTCTTTTAACATTGTTAGGTGGAGATGGAGAGATGGCTCAGTGGTTAAGAGCACTGGCTGCTTTTCCAGAGGCCCTGAGTTCAATTCCTAGCAACCACATGGTGGGTCACAACCATCTATAATGTGGTCTAGTGCCATCTTCTGGCATGCAGGTGTACATGCAGATAGAGCACTCATACATAAATAGATACATCTTTTAAAAAAGGAAAAAAAAAACATTGTTAAGTAATAGTTTCTCTGGATTGTACACTAAACAAGAGACAAAAAAAAAAGTTTTATTCCAAATGAGAAAGTCTTATGAATGCATCAAATATTATGTTTATTTTAAATTCTGGCTTTGGACCTCAACAAGGGCCAGAAGGTGATGAAGATTATCAGTAAATTGAGAAATAGCTAGTGCCTCAGAAACTTCATCAAACACAAGCAATTTGTAGGGCACATTTCCCAGAATATGTGTGGTACCTTATGAACTGCACAGCTATGAAGTTGCCCAAGGTCTTCAAGCCCAGGCTTCCAAGTTCATTAAGAAGAGGGTAGGGATGCATATCCACATAAAGAGAAAGCACCAAGCAAGAACTGAACCCACCCTGCCTGTTCCCTCCTTCGATAACTACAAAAATAATAAATGTATAATACATAAATAAATAAATTCTGTTTATGGTCAATTCTACTTTGAGGCTATGTGTATAACAGGCAAAATACTTTTGTTTTCATGAATCTGTGTTTGAAGACAGCCTCTCTCTATGTCCTGGAACTTGCTATGGAGACCAGGCTGGTCTCACAAAGATCTGACTGTCACTGCCTCCAGTGCTAAGATTAAAGGCATGTGCCAGGAATCCTGGCTTATGAGGTCACTTCTTACACTTGAAAGTACATCATTTTCCAACACTTTCTGTATCCACCAAAAATAAGTGGTTATACATAGTAATTCAGTTCTGATTATCACTGGGGTTTTTTTGCTGGTGCTGATAACCAAACCCAGAGCTATGCATGTTAGGCTACTCTGACACTGACTGGTACAGCCAGTCCCACCACTGACTTTTTAAAGTCCACTTCCCATGCACTTACCCTAGTTCCACTGTGACTAACCTACATCAAGATATGAGCATAAATCAAACATAAAAAATTTACAAAAATTATATTTAATGAGACCATTTCTTATTCAGTTCTTTCTAGTCTTCACAAAAATTTGGTTTGATGAAGAAAAGCATTTTTCCAATGGTAAAAAATGGTGTTATCTGCTGATAGAAAAACAGTTCTGAAATAAAGACAATATACAGAACTGTGGGTGGATTTTATCAGCCAAACAACAAGAGAGAAAAGAGCTAGATTTCTTTGTGAGGTGATATTTCTAGTATCATCTTAGATCTTAGTTACTGTTGAAGAAAAACACACACACACACACACACACACACACACACACAAGTTCGCCCTGCTTGGCATGTAGTGGGGATGAGGTCCCAAGAACATGTTGTGTCAAATGTTCTATGCCACCCACAGACACAGCCCATTCAGCATCCCTTTACACAAATGAACCCTCTTCTGGCTACTGGTGTGGATATTTCTCGATAGTCTGTGTCTCATTTTTAGCTCACAAATATCCTCCACACATCAGGTAGGCCAGAAAAATGACCTGATTTGAAACGAAATATTGATATTGAGTAAAATCTTACCTAGCACATTAACCAAGTAAGTGACATGTTTCACATCTCCGGACTTGTTGCCCACCACACAGGAATAGTTCCCAGAGTCTGCTGGGTCGATGCTAGCTGTGGCGAGATGAGAGTATAGCCTTCTCCAGTTGCTTCCTGACACAGCATCCTGCCCATCCTTCAGCCAGTATACTTGTGAGGCAGGGACCCCACTCACCACACACTCCAAGGTCACAGGGCTGTGAGGAAGGACAGCTAATGCCTGAGAAAGAGCAGGGTGAAGAATGTGAAAACCGTCCGAAGAAGGGCCTGGAAAAGGAAGGGAACACAAAATAGTATTAGGAGTGACCCACTTCCATTCTCTCCCTTAGCTGAGCTGTGAACACCCCAAGGAGCTGCCTTTTCATTTCTTCTTCATGTGACAAGGTCCTATGCATAGCAAAATAATTTTCTTCTGAGAGTCAAAATAAAAATACTTTGTGATTTTTTTTGGGGGGGGAAGATTTTTCTGAATTGGCATTTTGGAAATGTAGAATTTTCAAGCTTAAAGCCACTCCTTTACTATGTTCTACCTCAGCTGTTCAACAGCCAGAATCCAAAGTCAGTCATAATTTTTACCATATATGATAGAAAGTGTATCATCTCTTCATTTCAAACTCCACAGCTAACCATCAATTTGCTTACCACTGTTGTAAAGTTGTTACATTTTAATAATATGAACACAGGGACTGGAGAGATGGCTCAGCACTTAAAAGCACTTGTTGCTTTGCAGAAGACCCAGGTTTGGTTGCCAGCATCCACATGGTAGCTCACAACCATCTTTAATTCCAGTGCCAGGGGATCTGAAATACTACTGAGCACCAGGCACAGACACGCTGCAAATACATATATGTAGGCCAAACTCTCATACACATAAAACACATAAATCTTTAAAATATAAAATAAAAACTCTACAGTAGGTACAGTACTACTACTCTATAACACACTGATGCATAGAGAGATAATTCAGTGGTTAAAGGTGCTGGCTGCTCTTCCAGATGACTCAGTTTCTATTCTAGCACTCGCATTAAGGCTTATAGCCATCTGTAACTCCAGAGGATATGATGCCCCATTTCTGGCCTATATGGATACCAGGCATGCAAATGATACACAGACCTACATGCGGGCAAACTCCCATATGCATAAAAAAGTAATATTAAAACAAAACAAAAACCAGGATTGAAAAGCATACTGAACTCTCCCTGCCAAGGCTTTGGGAGCCACACTTGTGGGACTCTTCCTTCCCTAGCCACCATCATCCACCCAAATACTTACGACTCACAAGGAGCTTCTGGCCAGTGGGCTCAACTTTCAGTTCACTGGTGACCGGATTATAAGCAGCACATTTGTATGATCCCTTATCCTTTGAGGATACGTTCAAAATCTGAAGATTTCCTGAGGGAAGGATTATGTAGTTCCCTGGGGAAGGCAGAGGGATGTAGTCAGGAGCTGGGGTTGCAGCTCAGTTGGTAGAATCCTTGCCTAGAACAAAGCCCTGAGTTCAGCCCCGCCATCCACCACATAAAATCAGACATGGTGGCACATGCCTATAATCCCAGCGTGTGGGAGGAAGGAGACTCAAAAGCTCAAGGTCATTGTCACCTACAGAGTTCTAGGTTCTCCCTTCCTGCAGACCTCAACAACACAACTGGAACTAGCAAAGACCGTTGAGATTCATACATAATACTGTCAGTAAATATGCAGCCAAGAAGTCTTATTATACAAGAGAAAGGAAAGTCAAGGCCAATAGTGCTCGTATAGCAAAACCCCTGTCAGAAAGGGGTTTTAGCAGATGGTCAGAGTCTGAAAGCACAAGAACCTATTTGGGGAAAGACACACCTGACCCTATAGCCACGGCTATGTTCAGTCAGTGGCTACTTTACAGGTTTCTCAATAAATACACACATAGTAGCTATTCTCTGCCAGGTCATGGCTTGGGCACACAAAGCATGACAGCACAGGAAGCAGATAAAGGGTCTCCATTAATGCACTTAATATTCCAATAGGGAGTATGACCTGGCAGACCACAGGGTGCCTAACAAACAAAAATAAGTACTAAGTATGGCACACACCAGGTATGATAAGTTCTACCAAATAAGGGGGAAGAAAATGACAGATCAACTTATTTATACACATCCATGTGAACCATCTTCTCTAAGAAGTGGTATTTAAATATGATCCTGAGTTGTTTGGGAGCAAGCCCATGGGGTCAGCTGTCTAATGTAACCAGGCATCTAAGCTTCCTCCGCCTGCCCTCTTGAGAGTGTAGCCTAAGACTCACCTGCAGAATACTTAAGCCACTTTCCCCGGATCTTATAGCGCACCTCAGCTTTGGGGTTACTCTCGGGTACCCTGCAGCCAATGAAACCCGTGTTTTTCTCTTCTGCAGTAATAACATGCACCGCTGATGAATCAAAATCACCAAGAACTGAAATACACAAGTAAACAAATGAATGCAAAACAACTCAAAGGAAATTTAAAATTTTAGAAACTTGTAGAATGGTTTTTGTGGCAGCTGATCCCAGTGCCCAGGATAGTGAGATCTTTTTGTTTTGTTTTTCTGGGTTTTTTAAAATAATACTTTTATTAATAATTTTAGTTTCATACACTGTATCTTGATAACACCCTCTTTCCGTTTCTCCCTGTTCTTCCCTCCCACCTCTGTGCCCTAAAAAAAGAAAAAGAGACAGAGAGAGAGAGAGAGAGAGAGAGAGAGAAAGAGAGAAAGAAAGAAAGAAAGAAAGAAAGAAGAGACGAGAAGAGAAGAGAAGAGAAGAGAAGAGAAGAGAAGAGAAGAGAAGAGAAAGAAAAAAATTAAGTCGAGCTAATGTAGTAGGAGCATGGATCACAGGCATCACCACAGTTCCTGGAGGCAGCAGACTGCTCTAATGGTGGACATTCACCTGGCCCATACTAGCCCAAAACCAAGCATGACCAAGTTCGACCCGAAGTTGGACCTCACCGCCCAAGCCTGCAGGTGCCTGGGCCCCCCACAGGCACCCAGACATCACCCAGGTACTTGGACATCAAGAAGGCAGCCCGATACCCTACAAGTACCAGGGTATCCTGCAGGCCTCCAGATATCCCACAGGCACCAGGACTTCCTGAGGTCTCCTGGACCTCCCACAGGGACCAGGGCCACCCCTAGACTCCCAGACATTATGCAGGCACCCAGCCACTCCACAGGAACCCAGACTTCATGCAGGTACCCCAATATCTCTAAAGTACCAGCACATCCTGTAGGCCCCTGGACATCTCGTGAACATCTGGACATCCTGCAGGCACCATGGCCTCCCACAGGCACTCAGACTTCCTATGAGCACCAGGATCAACCACAGGTACCCGACATCCCTCAGGCACCAGGGCCTCTCACAAGTGCCTGGACATCCCACAGGCACCCAGACACCTAGCAGGCACCAGGCCTTCACACAGGCATCCGGACAACACATAGGCACCCAGACTTCCTACATGCATCCAGCCCTCCCACAGGGACTTGGCTATTCCACGGGAACCCAGATGTCACATAGGCACCCAGACTTCATGCAGCACCCCCGGACTCCGGGCAGGCACACAAACTTCACACAGGCACTAAAGAGTCCTTCAGAACGAGTACCCCATTAAGCCAGGCTCAAGCACCCAGTGAATTCTGATGGTGTCACTAATGCAGACAGATCTCTAATTGCCTAATCCATGTGAGTATTTTGAAGTTTCTAAGACTCAAAAGAAAGAGACTCAACCCCTAGTACAGAATATTCTTCCTCTAAGACATCTTGCTGTTGCTCAGGATCAGAGTAATCCCAAGGTTTGGCAGAGCACTGACCAGTCAGAACTCGCTCAAGCTCCAATTGTTGCACAGTGCCCCTTATAACTCTCCGTTCTGCCACCTTGCCCTCTGTGCTTGCAGTCCTTGAGTAGCGTCACAGTATGCTCTCCCCCATGGTATCAGGGAGAGCAATACAAGTAGTAGCTACGGCCACTGGAGTGGCAGATTTGGTCTGGTGAGTGGAAAAAAGCCAGGAGGGTCTGTTGATCACCAGAGGATAGGTCTCTTGTGTGGATACTCAGTTCAGGAAATGAGATACCCTTCAGCTGAGATATCCTGTCATTGCTCAGGAGCAGGGTGACCCTGTTGTTTGCAGCTAGTTTGGGGCAGGACTGCTGCATCCCACCCTCATCACCTGACCTCTCTCTATGCCTGCAGCCTGTGATGGCACCACAGCTCATGCTTTTCCCTACCCATCAGGGAGAGCAATATGAGTGGTGGCCGCAGCCACAGGAGCAGTAGAACTGGCCTGGTAGGCAGTAAAGAGGCCAGGAGGATCTGGTGGCAGTCTGAGGACCTATCCCTTATCTGCCCTGGGTGGGCACCCACACCCATGCCTATCCCCAACTCCAGCCAGGTGTCTCCTAGTGGCACTTGTCACTGTTCCCCTGTCTATCCAGTCCCTGAGTCTGCCTCTCTTTGCAGCATGAATGCTCCATTTCAGAGTAGCAGCTCCAGCTTGCCATTGTAATAGGGCAGCCAGGTTGTGGCCTCTGCCTCATGGCATCCCAAGGACCCTTCCTTTTTAGGGACTCCTAGCTCCTTTGTCCTCTATCCCATTCACAACTGTGTCTCCAGTTCAATGTCCTCTGTGCAGGCAGAGCATGCAGGCTCACTCCACCATCCTTCCTCTCCACCCACAGCCAGCTGAACTTCCAGGTATGTTACTGACCGAGTCTTTTCCAACCACTTTTAATTCATAAAGTTCCTCCCACCTAACTAGGCACCAACCAGTGTAGCATCTCCCATTCCATGAACATATGAGGGGCTGTGGGCACCTTGAGTGGGGGTGGCAGGCCAGCAGCTAGAGCCCAGACAGACTCTGCTCACTGCCCCATCACCATTTTGAATCCTGTTTGGTTTTGACAGGTTTAACTATACAGCACTATGCAGCTCAAGGTAGCCTTGAACTTGTGATCCTCTTGCCTCAGCCTCCCAACTTCTAGGATTACAGTTGTGTGCCACCACAGCTAGCAATAAGACTTTCATCTGAGAGCTGCTGGGGCAGAGGTGCAAGGTTGAGAGCTGACAGCTAAGTCAGGGCACATAGCTTTTCCGAAGCCACTGCCTTCAGGGAACTGTAAGGAAAACAAACTGCTCCAAAAACACCAGACAGAGCTACAAAGTATAATTACTCCCATTCTGTCAAGATAAATTCTTTCCCATCCAGAGGGGTTCTTCATCAAAACTCACTTTCCCTGAAATAAAATGGCTTCAGGGAATGAAGCTAGGATATTACAAAACATGGTAGCCCACTAAACCTGAATGCACCAACTTGGTACTGATTCCTTTCAACTTAAACAGCTCACTGTGGACTGAGCTTTATTATCTCCTACACCCAAGGAATCCAGCTGCCTGCCTCCAGGAAATCAACCCTCCAGTGTGTGTCTTGGAGCTGTGCATGGGTCACAGCTCTACAAAAACATTTACTCTTCTCAGTTATGACAAACTCACGACTCCAGGGGAATCCAGATTTGTTCTGTGAGTAGGGGTGCCCTCACAAAGCCGTTTTCCATTACTGGAAGCCATTGCCATTTGAAAGGCAGATGGCTCAAACTTACTAAGGAAAACCACGCATTCCAGATTTTCCCTAAGTTCAATTCTTCACATTCCTGTCTTTACAGTCAGTTTTTTTCCCCCTGCTTCTTTAGCCTGGTTTCAATTACACAAATTAAAATCTCCTGGTAATCGAGGGAAATAAAACAATTAGATGTGAAAGAAAGATATAGGGCTACGTAAAATAAATGAGTGTCAAAAGCCAACTTTTTTGGTCTGCATTGATATTAAGGACTTTAAAAGATTCACAAAGATATTGCCCAGAATTCACATTAGAAAAACTGTCCTGTGCTAATTTGAAAAAATCATTTCCACACTATTGTTAATTAAGTTACTAGACTGGGCCACAGAGGCCCCAGTATCTTTTCCCAGCTATATTCAGTCAATTTTTAGGCAAGATTAGGATAAGAACTCCTCAGATGCCTGCATGTTTCATATCAGTGCCCAAGTTTTTCCCATTGGTAGAAAAAGAAACAAACAAACAAACAAAGAAAACCTATGGGTCTCAAGAAAAACAACAAATAACAAGATTCAACCTAAACTCACCTGCAGCGGACACTGTTGCGGGGCCACTCACAATGGCACCAATGCTGTTGTTGGCAATGCACTGGTAGCAACCAGAAAGGGAAGGGTTAAGAGACAGAATGGTCAAAGTCCCCCGATGAATCTTAATCTGTTCCGTGTTTCTGTCCAATCGTTTTCCATTATGCAACCATGAGATGCGGGCAGTAACAGGTTTAGCAGAACAATGTAGGACCACAGGTCTACCCAGCTTCTGGACAGCAGAGAGTGGCTCAGAAATAAAATAAGGTGCCAAGTCTACAAGGGAACGTTCCCATGTGCAAAAAGAAGAGAGAAAGAGGAAGGGGCAGAAAGCAGAGAAAGAAAGTACATTAAATACATTTCATCTGTGTCTATAACTAAGGCAGTCCCTTATTGCTATATGTGGTAGTTCTTAATGCTTATAAAAAATTCATAAGCCCATCTTGGTCTCAAACTCACAGGGATCCTCCTACCTCTGCCTCCCAAGTGCTGGGATTAAAGGTATCCCATGATTCCAGGCTCCTACAGTATTCTTATAGGTAATAAATGCTACACAATTAATAAACATTGCTACATAATATATATACACACATATATATCCACCTTCATATAAGTATAAGCAAAAAGATTAAGTTAGGAAAGGCTTCAGCCAAAACCCCATCATTCTCTTCTTACCGGAACTCACAGAAGAACACAGAATCACAAGAACATACAGCAGTGTCCATAAGGGTCCAAGGTCTGGATGCATAGCGCCCAATTACAGAAGTAGGCAAGGAAGACTTCCAGAGAAAGCCCAGCCCTCGGCTCACTAGAAAACATTAAAAAGTAAAGAAATCTAAACAATAAGAACCACTGACATCTTTAGACTGAACACTTTATCTTAGGCTCTTCACGGTCCAGAGAAGGAGCAGTGGGAGTGCAAAGAGAGAAGCAATGAACGGGATGACACGCAAGAGAAAGCTCTTGCTAGTAGTTGGCCATCTCACACCAGGTGAGAAGCAGAGTAAGATTAGCTGTTAGGCGAAAGGTACAATGCAGGCACTGATAGTATTGACAAGAGTGGTTCAGCAGGGAAAGGCTAAAGTTAACGTGAAGTGGAGAAATGTAGACAGCAGGCAACAATGGGAGAAAGGAGGATAATGACTCTTCCCAAATTTTGCCATGCAGCAGGAAAACTGGGAGAAAATGGCTGCAGACAGATGAATGGCTCTGATAGATGCCACCCAACGGAAAGGTTGTTTCTGTGTTCATTTTTTTGTTTTTGTTTTTTTGTTTACCTAGCGATTGTACAGTACATTTAGAAAACTTTTAAGAAGTCCATGAATCCCAGGACTAGAAGGACATGGAGAAAAATCACCATATACATGATGGGTAGAGATAGAAACAGTGAGTTCTTTTTCAAGACAATTTAGAAATGTATACCAAAATCATTTATTCATGCAACAAATATTTCTAAATGTTTATTACATAGTAGGCACCCTCCTAAGGGCTGGACACAGCTACTTTTGTTAGGTCTCAAACTCAGGACAAATAGCTGAGGTGCATATTTGACACATCAAAGTGGACACTGGCTGCCAGGTTCTCAGCAACTCCCCGTTACAAGGTCACCCTGGCTAGCATACCCCATCCTAGACTCTCCAGCCCATTCCCCTATAAAATCCAGCCATTTTGGCTACACCAGTCTCTGCCTTTTTACCTGGTGGTGTCCTGGCTCACTAGAGGCCTCTTGGCTCCTGGTTCCTCTCTTTTTCTCTCTCATCCCCCTCCCCTCAGGGCCAGGTTAAGTCTTGACCCTGCTAGATGCCTCTGGCTGTATTCTCCCTTTCATCTATAATAAACCTTCTTCTCCAACTTTACATAGGAGCAAAATGTTCTATTTCATTTTTCATTCAATTTTCATTACAGAAAAAAAAAATAACACAGACCATAAGTTTATACTTTACATTCTAGTGGGAGAGATGGACAAGGAAAAAGATAAAATTAGTAAGTTTGACAATGTCTGTGCATCCCCCAGAGATGGCTAGCTTCCCCTACACCCCAGACACCGTCCTGCTTTCCTCTCTCTTCCACATAATCTGGCGCTATGATATATCCTCCTTAAAAGCAAGCCTATTCAATGTTGAAAAATTCTTTCTGGAAGAAAGTCCTTAAAATGAAAGGACTACCTTAATATAATAAAATTTCCATATGTGCAATAGTGTTTAATAAAAACTAACATCTGAACTTAGTATATACTAGCTACACCATTTGTTCCTTCATTCATTTATTCATTTGTGTGTCTATAATTTTAAAAATCAAAGTGCATTAAACACCCACTCTGTGCTAGGCACTATACTGGGCAAGGTTACCAGCAACCTCTGTAGATCCTGCCTCGAGTTCCTGCTCGGCCAGGGCTGGAGATAGACTCTATGACCATGTGATACAACCAAACAGAATGACTGGCTATATTAACAATACTTCAGGAATGAGAATTTTATGTGCATAGTCAGCTATTCAAAAAAGGATCATATTCACCATGGGTAAAACTGGGCAGTAATATAAAGTAAAGCACTGAGTCTCTGTGAGTCAGTATCTCTCAGGATCTGCTCATCTCTGTGTCTCATACATGAAAACTTAAGCTTGTGTTTACAAACTTATCTAGATCACTGACATCAGGTCACAGACATTTCCAATTTCTCTTAGTGTCCCCTTTAAGAAGTGAGAGCAGATGTACTGGAACACTCGTTGGCAGAAGAGACCAGTGGGATGAAAACTCTTTCGGTTTGTTTGAATTCTCCTAGTTTAAGGCTAACGACAGACACACCAGCGGTGAAAGCAAAGTAAACAATCACAGGACTTGTTAACAGGAGACACTTTCCGAGAAAATGTGAATGTGGAGGATTGTTTCTTCCTTTTGCTAAATCTTTCTTCCACTATTTATTTATTAAAAGGCAGTGACAGAGATTTTACAGTGAACTTTAACCCTACCCATGGCCTAATTTACAGATGCTCTTTAAAGTTTCACAGCTCATTATTTCTGCCTAAATATGATTACACAGAAGCTCCTTGATAAAGCCTATTGGGCTATTCTTTTGAGACAAAGTTTCACTGTATAGTCATGGCTAGCCTCTATGTAGCCCAGGCTAGTTTCAAACTCGCAATGGATCCTCCTGTCTCTACCTCTTTGATGCTGGAATTACAAGTGTGATCCATCATGCCTGGCCATTCGGATATTTTTAATTTGATCTCAGATGATTTTGGAAGTTAGAGACAGCCTATGTCCATAAGTCACTTAGTAAATATCTGTGGGCTCGACTTGTGTGTACGCACAGCTCAGTGTTGGAGGACTGTGGTGATAATGTCAGTTGTGGGTCTGGTGACTTGAAATGAGCAGCACCGGAACCGCACTTAAAACCTCATCACTGTACATCACTTACCACACAGAAGGTGAGATGTGTACAAATCAGAGAAGACCATGAGCACCACTGGAAGCATCGCGCAATGCCATGTCATCTTTAAAAAATACCATCTTTCACAAAAATACAATAATACCCTTAATAGTAGTGCTACCACTATTTGAGTTGCTTCCCCCTCTCTCCCTCCCTCCCTCCCTCTCTCTCCTATCTCTCTCTCTCTCACACACATACACACACACACACACACACACACACACTGTGGGGAGAAAACAGCCCTCATTGCCTCAACAAGCCTGTCACCCATCCTCCTCTCATCCTCTCTTCTGTTTACCTTTGACCTTCCAACGACAAAAAATAAAAAAATAATCATGGGTACAAAAACCTGCTCTTTACCCTAAATCCATTTTTAAAGGGGGGGGGAGATAAGGAGTAATAATAGTTAAACTGTGTGGTTTTAATTTATAACATATATTTCTCTAAAAATAAACTTATATGCAAAATCTGCTGGCACTCAAAACTTTAAACTGCTGTGTAAGAATATATTCTCCCTCCCATAGTGTTTGCTTTGTTTTTTTGTCCAACCACCATACCTACATATACAATAGAGGTTTGACACACATGCCTATTTTCCTAACTTACAGAAGTAATAAAATAAACCAGATTCAATTAACTAGGAAACACACACACACACAACTGCTAAGGCTTCTCTAACTCACTGGTCTCAGAAGGAACGATCAACCATGATAAAGTCTTCCTACTGCCTTTCTATGTTCAGATGAAGTTCATCCCAATGTATCACACCTTTCCACGGCAGCTCTGAAAAGATGCTTCATAGTCACTGTGCTCCCAAGAAAGGACTCTGGAGCACAGGTGCTCCCACAGACGGCAGAGTACCAAAAGGAAAGGGCAGCAGCTACATAAAGGATCCCGTTTGTCTACAAAAATCAGGCCACTCTTCCCTCCACACTGAGGGAAGCTGTCTGGCAGAGTGCTGCTCTTGAATCTTAAGGTTCAAAGAACTGCTGTTTCCTAAGTAACCGAGATTTAAGCCATTCCTTTCCCTCCAGACAGGTGATTTGTGTGTGTAACAGCCATACTTTCTGGGCCGTGCTGGGCTCGGCAGTGGTTCTGCTGGCAGCAGGAGGCTAAAGGTATGCCTCATCCTAGCTTGGAAAGGAAATACTTCCCTAACGTTTGCTTAACTCATTGTTCAGGTTGTGAACTTATTGCTTTTATAACCCCTCTTTAACATGCTGCCAGAATAACCCTTTGGGGAAAGCCCTTCCTGAGTTCTTAGATTTGACGACTTTGTTTTTGAAGCATCACTTATGCTTTCTTTCCTAAGGCTGATCGAGGCTCCTTCTGAATTATCCCCCATGTCCCCCAAGGCTGGCGAGGCTGTCTTTCTGTATTATCTCCCTCCCCAGCCCTCCCTCCTTCTCTTCCCCTATTTGTGAACAAAAACTTGGCTTTGGGATCAGTATAGCTCTTCAAAATAGGAAATTCTTTAAGTTAGTTTACATTTTAAAGGAATCTTATTCCTGATGAAATGTAATCTTCTTTTAAAAAGAGTCGATTCGTATTTTCAATCAATTTCAAAATGTGCCATTTAGCAACTGCTAAGGAGAAAAAAAAATTTTTTTTTTTTTTTTGCAGAAATTAAAATCTAGAGCATGCTTAGGGGAAATTCTTGGTTAAGTGTTATAAATTAATCTAGTACAGGTATAATCAGGGAAGTCAAACACAAGACATTAAAAAAACAAAACAAACAGCTGGGTGGTGGAGGTGGTGCATGCCATTAATCCCAGCACTGGGGAGGCAGAGGCAGGCGGATCTCTGTGAGTTTGAGGCCAGCCTGGTCTACAGAGTGAATCCCAGGACAGCCAGAGTTACAACAGAGAAACTGTCTCAAAAAACAAAAACAAAAACAAACAACGTATCTAACTACCCACATATTAATCATATACAATTTTGAGTCTCCTGTTAAATTTTTCTTTATTCAAAATATGTAAATAATTTAGTGAAGGGGCGAACATCATTCCCTATACTACTTTCTCACAGAACCCTTCACTTGCTGCAGCCATCTTTAACCGATCAGTCAACTCACAGGACATCTCTGGGTGAGATTCTGTGAGAGTACAAAGACAGGGAAGGAGTCAGTCCCAAGTGAAGGAAACTGCAGCTCAACTGAAAAAGAAGTGTGAGCATAACACCAGAATAAAAGAGTTGTGCATGCAACACGAAGGCAAAAGGCACTTCAAGTTCAAAGCACAGGAATGTATTCGTCATTCAATGTGTATCATTCTTGATACACATTTACATGGCTGGTACTGGGCTACAGAGGAAAACACGGTGTCTGCCATGTGGAAGTATTAAGGTCAGGTGAAAGATAACAGGTACAGAAGCAATTGCAATGCAGACTTCTCTACAGCCACTGTTCAGATAGCAACCTTTTATCAGAGGGACTGTTGAAAGGCTTTTCCACTTTGAGGATGGGTTCTTTCTATGCAGAATAACTTTTAAGAGGATAAAGAAACACCCTTCAAAACGGTGTTGTCTTGGGGCCGGAGAGATGACCCAGCAGTTAGGAACAGACTGTTCTTCCAGAAGTCCTGAGTTCAATTCCCAGCAACTGTATGGTGGCTTGTAACCATCTATAGCGGGATCTGATGACCTCTTCTGGCATGCAGATGTACAAACAGATAGAGCACTCATATAAATGAATACATCTTTAAAAAAATTCTTAAAAAAAAAAACAAAAACAAAACTTGTGTCTGGTTTTTACACCTTTAAAGATACAATCACTAGTTTATGAGTCATTTAGTCAGAAGTATCATTTAAAAACTGAATTGCATGTTAATTAGACAGTGCCCAAAATAGGGGGCTTTGCAGATGGATGCGAAGTCGGAAAGCAGTGGGAGTGTCCCAATCTGTCTAGAGCCATGTCGCCATTTCCAAGGGTCACGAAACCGTCATGTTTAGTCTTTATTTTGCTGTAGAGTATTTTTTTTTTCTCTGCTGGAACTTTATTAAGTTCACCTTGAACACAAGACAACTAAGACTTATTAAAAAAAAAAACAGCCTTCAAAGAACTTCATAGTCCCTACTGTCCCTCTACAAATCTGTTTCCATTGCCCAGTGGATTTTTTTTTCTTATCTATGAAAGCTGACTTTTATGGAGATGGAGTCTATCATAACTTTTCTACAATAATCAATGAAGATTACTTTCACTAAGTGACCGAGTTTGCAGGAAATAAAAAGTTTTCAGGGAGGAATGCAGTTAAGTGAGGAAAAGATGGATGAGGTACAGAAATCTTACTTCACCTAGACCTGGAGATTAGGAATTCTCAGGTGAGAGGC
Source organism: Cricetomys ansorgei (assembly GCA_026225945.1). Classification (NCBI taxonomy): domain Eukaryota; kingdom Metazoa; phylum Chordata; class Mammalia; order Rodentia; family Nesomyidae; genus Cricetomys; species Cricetomys ansorgei. Next base: position 13,620,685 of record JAMJFZ010003914.1, on the reverse strand, counting down.
AGGAGAACTGCTGCAAGTTTGAGGCCAGCCTAGGCTTCATATAAGGAGACTCTGTCTCTTCACAGAAAGAAGAAATACATTACATGGAATCATTCAAATAAATTAGGGGATGCAAACAGAACTGATGGCCTAAAGAGAGAAGGGTACCTCAGGCTGAATCCTGAAAAGACACCCCGTTTGAAGAAGCAGGAATTTCTCACTCAAAGGGTGGAGGAAGTGGAGAAGGAGTGGAAGAAACAGATTCTAAGTAGAAAGGTCAGTGTGTGTGCAGAACAGAGAGCAAGGAAGTATATGGCTGGAGCATAGGGGCGTACTATATTCAGAGAGGGAAAGTTATATGAGCACATAGGAACCAGAGAATAAAAATATATATAAATCATATTAATGTATCTGGCTTTTATCCTGAGAGAAAAAATACTTTCTATGGGAGAGGGCATGCTCAGACCTGCACCTGCGAGAAGCCATTCACACGCACCCTGGAGATGGATGAAGACAAGTTAGGAGGCTGGTGTGAGAGAGAAAGGGACCGGCACTAGAGAAAGTGTCAGAAATTTTAAAGGTTTAAACATCCCTAAGACATGGACATATTTAAATAATGTAAAAGGCAGATCGGATAGGACTCGGTCCACAAAAGATCAGGTCTGGGAAAGAAAGCACCACTCATCACCGGAACACGTTTGTCTATCTACTTCCTGTTTCCTGGCTGCTTTGACAATCAAGGAGGAACCAAAGTGACCGTCTACATCTCTGACTTAGACAAGACTGTGTAGATGATTGGTCTGCATTTACTCAGACAGGAAATCCGTGAGAAACAGCGGGCTGCTCACTGTCTGGAAGGTGCTGCAGGGGGTGGGCATACCTAAAGGTGTGGAGGTGCACTGATAGCAAAGCAGAACTGCTGGACCGAAGAGAGGGGGGTACCTCAGTCTGAATCCTGAAAAGACACCCCATTTGAAGAAGCAAGAAGTCCTCACTCAAAACTAAGAATCCCATCAGAGCCACTGCTGGAAAAACTTTAAAAAGGGATGCAGAATCGATTATCCTGGGGTGAGGTTGAACAAGCTTGATGGAAAAATCAGTCCAGAAATGTCACTAAATCAATCTCAACCCCTCCCTCCCTCTCTCCCCCCCACCTCTTGTGTACCTTTAAAAGGTGCTATGAGCTAGGTGATCAAACATGTCTCACATCCCCAAACTATCAACCACTCATTACTAAAGGTGATGATGGGTGAGTCTCCTTGCTGTGTACACGAGGTCTCCCAAAATGAGAGAACAGCTGGAATTCATCTTTTAGTGGTTTTACAAGTCGGACTGGAGGACGGTGAGGCAAGAGGAGGCAAGAAAAGTAGCATCATTATTAGCCACAACAAATATATTATCTAATATCCTGCTATTCTGTGTGTGTTGGGGGGAGAGGGTACACCTACAAACTAAAGCATCCCTTAAAGCAGTCATGTGTAACTGACAATGATGTATTCATTCCCTGACCTGCCACACAGCCTGGAGGTGGGAGAAAGTCTTGTCAATCTCACAGGAGAGTTGTAAGCTATTGAACTCATGAGTCCTGCTCCTCTTGCTCAGTGAAACCCTCTCAGTGTGAAATACAGTATCATTTGTGCATAATGGTCTTGCCATCATTCAGCTCAACATTCTTCTTAAAGGCTGGCACCCACAGATTTTGCAACCTTTCCCCCCACCTCTCCTGTGTCTCAGTTGAGCCAGCCAAACATACAGACGTCCTTGCTACCTGCAAAAGTGTTTCCTTTCACTGAGGACCAGTGAGTAGAGGGAGTAGAGGTAGAAAATGGAAGTGACGTGGGAGTTGTGGCACCAAAAAGGCCAAGAGAGCGAAGAAATAATCAACTCCACATGAGTCACTCCAGCACTAACACAATGGAAAGGGCCTAGGACTAACCCCAGGAAAGGACATGGGGATCAAGGGTCACAGTTAAAAAAAAAAAAAAAAAGCAACAGCCAGGAACTGCCAGCTGCAACAGGCATCAATGTGGTCCTGATTAGACACCAAAAGATGCTCTGAGTGCAGGGTTAGGCTCTATTCGCAATGTGTGTGTGTGTGTGTGTGTGTGTGTGTGTGTGTGTGTGTGTTTTAAAAAGACACATCAAGAGTTCTTCTCCACTCTTTCTAACAGATGAGTTCTTCCTGCTCTTGAGCACAGGAAACCAAGAATTGTGGAGACCAGATACTTCTGGCATTTACCATGAATAGTACAGGAGAGTTATGAATATCAAAGAGCATGGCTGAACACAAATGGTAAAATGCTAAAAATTAACTGGGAAAGATCACTGAAAAGATGAAATACAGCGAATTTCAAGGAGTTACTGTGCAATAGTACAGAGTCAACACTTGCCACAAAGGCACTGCTCAGTGGATTTAAGTTTATTGTTGGCATTGGCTTCGTGGGAAAAAATAACAGAATTATGGTAACCACAAAACAAATGTTCAAAGAGAAGTTCTTTTGTTTTTTTTTTTTAAGTTTGCTAAGAACTAGCTAAACTAGAACAGGCTGGTGTTGTAATGATGCCATCAAGACACTTGGCTAGCCTTCTTTGATGGGGGGGTGGGGGGGATGAGAAGGAGAAACATGGAAAAGAGTTGAAAAAGAAATGGTTAGGTAGTATTATTAATATTGTTGTTAAAAGCCCAGAGCTTCACTTAAACCAAACGATGCCCTGAGCCAAGAATTTCCCTGGCAGTTACAAAACACAACCCTCCCTGGGTTAGGTTTAGATTTCATTTTAATATTGGAGGAGGGCTTAAGGAGAAACTAGTATCTATGAAGTATATACTAATATATACGTCAAGCACTTTGAAAGAACAAATGAGAGGGGAAAATCAGAATTCTTAGAAAAGTATCTTTGCTGAAAATAAATTTGAATCAGTGTTGGTGAATGACAGATCCTATCGTGGTAACTTTTACACCTCTCTAACCTGTTGAGTTATAAGTTTTCTAGAATCTAGAACATACTGATCTTACTTTCATGTTATCAGTTTCATCTTTAAACTTGACCATAGAAAAGCACTAAAGAGCCCTAGATTTCTTTGCTCCATTTGGTGATGAGAATTAGGTCAGACACAGCTTTATCAACCCTGCCATTCTGCCACAGATGAGCAGCTGAGCACTGATAATAGGGCTCTCCAGGCTCATTCAAAAGTTGACACACCAGTCAATCACAGATTACCATCTAGTCAGTACATAACAGGCCCAACGTGGCTAATACGTCTAACCCTAAGTAAAAGCACATAGTGGTTCATACCACAAAAACCTGCACTTCAGAAAACCTTACATCATGGACCTGTAGTTAAAAGCAAAGTAATGATCAGGCTGCAATGCCCTGATGAACAAGAAAATAGTATAGGTCAGTTAGGTTCACAGGGTCTTTGTAAACACAGCACTTTAGAGCATGAAGTACTGATCTAGACCGGAAGCCTGAGAAGCCTGCCTACAAGAAATGAGGCACAATTTGCTGTTAGCCTCAACCTGAGCCAACCAGAGGCTATTGCATTGTAACATTACACTGGCACCAATTATACCACATTTAACCCCATAGAGTCTCAATTTCAATATCATGATCTAATATTCATTAACTGATATTCCAATCCACAATCCAAACACAAGAATATAAGATGTTTTAATGTACTATAACCAGTAGATGGTAAACAAACTCCAAGTTTCTTGGAACAGTAACAGTGATATCAAAGTGAATATGATTCTTTGAAGACATAATTCTGAAATTATTATCCACTACTGGTATTTCACAGTTGTACCGGATGTACCGGCATGCCTTGCATTTGTAGAATATACTTTCACATATCAGTATACAAAGGAAGTCTTGTAGGTTCTGACTCTTCTTATCATTGTTAACTTTCATGTATAACATGAAGGATTTGCGGGGGGGGGGGGGGGGCTTTAGTGAGTTTTTTTGTTGTTGGTTTTTTGGTTTTGCCTTTTTTAATTTAAAAAAAAAAAAGAATAGCAAGCAAGCTGTAGATTGGATTGGTAATTTAACTTTCCAACATCTCCTGATGCAATTATATTAAGGACAGGAATAAATGGGTTTGCAACTTGTGGACTAAAAACCACAAAGAGGGGGCCAGGGTGAGAGAGACGGCTCAGCAGATAAAGGCACCTGCTGCACAGGCGTAACAACTTCAGTTTGATCCCTTGAAGCCACATAAAGGTTCAAGGAGAGAACAGATTCCATGAAGCTGTCATCTGACCTCCGAGTGCAGACCATGACATGTATGTCCCTTATGGATACATCATGTGTGCACACACAAATAACACATCTTAAATTTTTTTTAAATTTTTCTTTAAAAAACAAGAACAATTTTTCAGTAATTTCTTCAACAAAAAGGCATTAGACACTGCCTTAGTCTGTTTCTGTTGCTATAACAAAATTCCTTAGAAAGGGTAATCTAAAAGGGTAATCAAAAAGCAGAGATCTATCTGGTTCTCACAGGGATGAAGGCTGGGAAGTTCAAGATCAGCGTGGCATCTGCTGGGATCTTTGTGCTGGATCATTCCATGACAAAAAGCCAGACAGCAGGGGAGCAGCAGATGCAATCTGCATCATCATCAGAAACCCAAACTAGCAGTAATTCACACCTATGTGGTGGCGTTAGCGCGCTCATGAGAGCAGAGCTTTCGCCATCTCGTCACACATTAGAAAGCCCACCTCAGCACCACTGTACTGGACATTAGGCTCCCAGCAGGTGCGCTCTGGGCATATATTTAAACCACAGCAAGTGTCTATAGTCAAAGCACCTCAGAAAGAAACAGTGTGTAAGGGGTGGGGCAGTAAAGTAGAAGATAATAGAGACCCCGTTTCCCAAAATTCTACGTCTCTCACATTAGCAGTTATATAACCAGTAGGATTGCAACCATTTTTAGTGTTAAAAAAACAAAGCGACAAAATTTCATTTGTAAATACTTTAAAACAAAATTACTGGTTGAGCTGATATGTTTCCTTTTCTTTAATTATGTTCAGACAGGGATCAGCAAGATGGCTCAGAGGAGAAAGGCCACCAAGCCTGACAATCTAAGCTCGATTCCCAGGTCCCACACAGTGGAATGATTAGACAACTGACCCCCAAAGGTTCATCTACATAGTGCACACGTCTCTCTCTCTCCCTCTCTCTCTCTCTCTCTCTCTCCACCTCCCCCCCTCTTCTCTCTCCCTCCCTCCCTCTCTCAATAGACAGATGAATGTAATTTAAAAATTTAAACAAAACAACAAAAGAATGTTCAGGCAGGGACCAGTAACATGGCTCCGTGGGTAAAGGCAGTTGCTACACAGACGGGCTACCTGAGTTCAACTCCTACAACCTGAATAAAGGTGGAAGAAGAAAGCAACCGCACCGCAGTCCTCTGACCTCCACACACATGCCACAGCAGGTTGGAGAAAAACAAGCTGAATTTAATCCATGCATGCCACATGCATGTACGGAAATATCACCCAGAACCACGTTAATATATGCAACTAATACATGCTAATAAAAAAAATCAAAACAAATGATATTAGTTTTCAAGATTAAGTGGGGGAGAAGTCTCAGGTATCGAGCTCTCCAAGCATCTCCACTGGAGCATCTCATCACAGCACATCATCACCCCGCCTCTCCCTCCGCTGGCTTCACTGCCAACATAAGCAGCTCCCACGAAGCCCAGATGGCAGGTGTGGGTGTTCCAGAACATCAGATATTGTTTTGTTTATCTGAATTACAATCTTTGCTCAAACAGCCCTGGGGCGCAAATAAAACACACTACTAATTAAAATAACCAGCAGCAGTACTAATAAAACATCTAAAAAGCAACTATTTTATAGAGAGATGCTTTTTAGGAGCTTGCCTCCTAACCTCAGGATACAGAATAACCAGTGTGCCATTAAAACTAGATGAGGTATCCGGGTTTCTGCTGGAGAAGGATAAAAAGCAACTTAAATCTGGGGCCAGGCAGAATTGAACTTGACACCGAGGCATCATACATACTTGACGGACACCTAGCCTACCAACTAGCAAAGAAGCCATATCTTAACATTGACAACTGTGTTGATAACTTGCTAAATTCACACTACAGCAACACTTCCCAGACTTCCAGATGTTAATGATCAAATTCAAAACGGAGATACCTGAATGTTGAGACTGTGGCTCAGTCTTAGTACAGTTGCCTAACATCAACATGGCTATGGGTTCAATCCCCAGTACTGCAGAGGAAGATGGTAAGGAGGGGAGAGGGGAGAAATGTTTAAACCACCCCTGTGTCCTATGTATGAATACCATAGTCTGCCAAACAAGAATATTAACTTTTTTGAAACTAAGAACTGTTATCTACCACGATTGTTTCATTTAAACATGACCAAAAAAGCAAGTGGGAAGTGATTTCACAACGAATGTAGCTGCAGAAGCAATAGCTTTATGTCTTGGGTATCTGGTCTGTTCCTCACTTTACTCCAGGTCAGTATAAAATTACCACTAAAAACCAAGCTGTTTTGAAAATCAGTGTTAAGAAGCAACTAAAGACTTGGGTTTTCACTATCTTAAATTAGTATAACTTTAACAGCACAATACCACTATTTCCTTATGAAACAAGTTGCCCTTCATACACAAGCCTTCATCCCCATGACAGTATCACTACATTCTTCAATAGACTGGGTCTCTGCCCTCACAAAGAACCAGCCACACCAGAATCCCATCCTGTACCTGCATGGTTATCTTTTCCTGCAAACTGGCCAAACATTTAGACCCTGCAGGGAAGCTTGCGGTTCAAAGGCAGAATACTTGCCATACCCAACCCTATATCCAACTCAAGCTCCCACTGTCCTCTTAATCTCCCTACATACTGCTCCAAAGCTTGGGGTTTTAAAACTTTCCTTACTCAACAATGGCCTTGACTTTCATTTTAATCTGACTTCCCATGTGTAAACATTATAGCTGAACAGAAATCATGAAGGCCAAGTGCAGGTCTCAGTTTACCTGTGCTGCTATACTGCAAGGAAAATGAAGAACCTAGACTAGGTTATTTTGAGGTCACATAAAAGTTTGTGGATGAGAGTACGTAAGAAATCCTCATCCCTTCCACTCACCTGTTCTAAAAATACACGAACCTGTTCTAAAAATAAAGAGCTTTTAAAAACCATTTTCTAGTAGGCCCAGTTTAAACATTGTCATTTCCATGCTAGGAGAGTTCCCATCTGTTCTGCTCACCACTGTGAGTCCAGCACGAGGAGACAGCTGTCACAAAGTAAATCTTCATACACTTGATAAATTAATAAACTTATACTGCAAGAACCCTAACGGTGTTTTCTGAAAATGACATAGTTACATGACAAACTACTGATTTCCTACATTTAAAAAATTCTCCTAAGCCTACAAGAAATGGTAAAAAGAGACAAACATTATTAGACAGCTGCTTTAGAGAATTGGCATTAATACACTGTTGATCTGACCACTGAACTTTGTCTTCTAGTGAGGACTTGTATTTTCTTCTTTACTTGTTGTTATGCCAGTGTTTACTTATCTATTTTATATCAATCTTTAAGAATTCACAGTCAACATTTTCACTACATATAATGTAAGACAGGTGTCAAGAAGACCGATTAGCAAAGAATATGATATGGCACTAAAGAAAATCCAGAGGCCATAGTGAAAACAGGTTAAAGAGCAACTGTCATCAAAAGGTCCCTTTAAGCCTGAGGAAGAGACCCCACAACAAAGCACCAGAATCACCGTGGAATCTCTAGTCTATAAAAAAGTCCCCAGTTGGCCTGGGAGCAGCAATGGATAAATGGAAACCTCAGCATTAGGATTGCTCCATGAGGCCTTGTAGCCAAACACAACACAGCACATGTATGATTACCTTTATGTAGATATTTATGGCAGGGATCATCAGTACAGGCTAATTAGCAAGATTTTATCACACAAGACGGCCAGGTTTCCTATAATATATGAACTATAGTCAAAGCCACACAGCAGCCAGATCTTGTAGGTCAAGGGTCTCTGGAGCAGTGAAACTACTACACAAGAGAAAGGTAACTCATCAGGTAAAATTCCAACCACAATAAATCCTAAAACCATGAGGTCCAGCTGTCCATTTCTTGTTACAAAGGCCAACACCTGCTTTTCAGTCTTGAATGTGGTAAATATCTAAGAAAAATCAAGTACATTTATTAAACGATCTGCCACGATGCCAACCTGACTTACAAGTGAGAATTTAGTAATTTCCGGTCAGTACTGGCAGTATCAATTTGTTGACTTATTTATATAAATAAACTTCACTTTCATTAGTAGGTATGAAATTAGGATTTTAAAATTCTGTATTTAGATCAGAGCTAAAAGAGAAAGACTCAACTGTTTCATCAGTAGTTCTTGGTCGGTTTTTATGGCACCTTCCCAGTGGCAACTGTGACTTACTGATGGAGGGGGTGGGACTACCACACTCATCTTCACAAATGCAGTTGAGAACGGTGTTAGGAGATGAAGCAAGAATTATATTTCAAAAATGCAAGACGTGCATTCCCTGGAATTATAAAAGCTAAAATAATCTTATAAATGCTACCCAACTCCAAAGCCACAGGACTACCACCCCACAAAAACTCTATAAATGCAACGCAGCCAAGTTTTATCCTCTCTTTTATAGGCCCCAAATGGGATATCTTAAAGCCTGTGTGTTGGTAGAATTGTAGTACAATGTTTTCTCCGAGTTCAAGTTCAATACCACTACAAAATTACTATGCCTCCCTGCAAGCCTAGATTTCTGTGTGTGGTGGTGGCATGTGTGGGTGGGGGGAGGTGTTTTTTTCCTGAGCTGGACCCAACACTCTGGGCAAATGAATGCAAATAAAGTGTTGCCAAGAACATATGGCACATTCCAGTCACACCGTGTCAATGGGAATGAGACATGGAACCCTCAGGCCGCCACAGAGGATGGCAGCCGCACACCATGGTTCAGAGGTGCTGTTACAAAAGTCAAGTTGGTTTTTTGTAATTGAAAAGCAAGGAGTTGAAAATGCCTTAAAGCCAAACAATTCCAAACTGATTTAATTTTATTAGAAAACGAAAGAGCTTTTTTTGTTTTTTTGTTTTTTTTACATTAATCCCATTATACTAAGGAATTATATAATATCAAAGCAGTCCATGTTAAAGATGTTAACTAGGAAGTGGGACCTCAAGTAAAGAACTGAGGATACGTGAAGTATATACGTGGAGCAGAATACAAACCCACCATGAACAAGGCAGCAGGCCAATGCCCAGCACCAAAAACACAGTATAAAGTCAAGTTAACCTGCAGACTGAAAACTAAGACACTATTGTTCTAAAACCATTTAACTGTCACTTAAATAACACAGACATCAAATGCTTGCTACCATAGATAAAATTGTATCAGACACTTTACACTTGGCAAATACAAATCAGAATTAGTATTCACTCTTGTTCATTTTTTTCTTTTCAAACTAAAAAACAAAAAAACAAAACAAAACTTACAGACTAGCATCATCAATCACCAGGAGGGTCTGGTTCTGATATTATATGAACTCTGTCAGCCTTAATCAAATTGCCTGCCAGATCGTAGATAAGTAATGACTTGCTTAGGTTAAGCCAGGCCAGAGTTTTCCTTCTTCAGTATATACATCTCCAGAGTGAAAATAAACAGCCTCACACCTCGCTCTGGGAGCTGCACGGGGCTGAGATTACAACTCAGCTTTCTCCAACAGAGGAGGAGGGGCAAATTTGAGCCCTAAGGATATCTACTTTTCTTCTCAATCTGGCCACCAACCATTTTAAACCATGTCACTAAGCAGTTAATGAGTATTTTCATGACCTACACCAAAATAACACAAATTAGACATGGTGAAATGCTTCAATGCTGACTTTTGTCTTAGCCAGCATTACTGTGATAGAAAGCAAAACAGAAATTGTTAACAACTGACCAAAGTAATGCTGAATCACTCAAAACCCACAAAGCTTGAAATTCCATCTTCACATAAGCAAGAACTGAAAAGCAAAATTTGGTCTCAATATCACCGGTCACATTTAGATATAAGGAATAAAAAGAATAACCAGAAAGATCAGAGGCAGAACATATCTGTTTAGAGACTGTACTTGTTCCACAACCAAAAACATAAAGGAAAAAATGAACTTTACTTCTAAAATGTCCCCTTTGCTTCTGCTTTACTATATAACTGGGAAAGCCTTTCAAGTTTCACATTCAGTCAAGATAATACAGTAAAAGAATGTCTAAGTATCCAAGTATTTCCCCAAAGAAATTACTCCAAAGAAAAAGGTTAGAAATCCAGAATCCAATAACTAGGCAGGGAAATGAAATACAAGGCACCAGGGAGTCAATTTTAGCTTAGCAAAATTCATTTCAGTGTTTTCCATTAGGTCAATGGACTCTAGAATGTAGAAATTGTGGTTTAGAATCATCAAAGACTAAAGAAAAATTCAGAATTTAGCAATTTTCATCTATTACTAAGCACATACTAACGTGCACTTGTGACCTAAAATAAGTTTTAAAAGAAAGCTAGAAATTTCAAATAACACTTTTTCAGCACTCAACAGGGAAATTGTGAAAGATCACCTGACTGAACAAGATTAAAGTCTTTGCATCTGATACCAGTGCTCATGGATGGCATTCATGATTTCCTTGCTCACAAAAACTTTACTATCCCATACACTTCTTATAGAGAGAGGGGGAAAAGAAAAAACATGGAGAAGGAGAAATGCATTCTAGATAAGGAAGAAAAAGAACCACAAAACAAGAGTTTGCACTTGCTCAGAAGGGGCTCTGAGGACACAGTGACTGTGTCTCCTCCAGGGCCTGTCTATGTTCGCAATGCCCGGACTAGGTCAGGCCTTCTCTTTCCCAATCTCCTGGAGGCACCATTCTTGTAAGTCTGCAGGGTACCCCAACAGACAAGAGCCTTGCTCTGCAAAAGCAATACTTGACTCTTTTGTCACCATATTATTTATTGTTAGATTCCCCAAGTGCACAGGCAGCATTCACTCTGGGTGAATTAAGACACAAAAGACGCTACTATTTCTCAGTGACTTAGAAAAGAAACTTTACAAGCAAATGGGGACCTTGTTTGCCTACTAAATGTTAAAGCCCCCCCACACACACATCCAAAAAAAAAAAAAACCTCACATTTCAACACGATGAGAAAAAAGAACTGTATGTGTACAAATGAACCCCTCAAAACAGTTTCTCAATCTGAGTTGATGAAGAACTAGAGGATTTTATATGTGAGACCTCCTGGTTTGAGTCCATGCCTGCTAATATTCATAATTCCCACTAATGTTTTCCCCATTGTGTATGTGTGTGTACATACACAGCTAGCTAAGAAAGCAAGAACCTAACCAAGAGGTATAGTTTCTGCTCATGGGGCTAACGACTTCCCTATCTTCTCCCTAGAAATCTACTATATTGGAAGAAGAATCTCAAAACTAAGAACTAACCCACTGAGAGGACTCTTTAAATAATTTTCATGATCATTTCCAAGAATGGGGGAAGATACATTTGTATGGACTTCCCCCGCAGTTCACATTTAGGAAAGCCACTTTGGGAGTTAACTAAAAGATTCCTATTAACATTGGTAATGTGCACATAGTCAAATCCCTGAACTAAAATTTATTTGATGCCACAAAGGCCTGATAGCAAACCTCTGCAAGCTGCATTGTATGATTTAAAACCCCACTGTGGCTGCTGTCATAGCAACAAATGTGAAATTATTCTAAGGCCTAACCACTATGACAATAGTTCTTTTTAAAATACATCCTCAAACACAAAAGAAATAACAAATCATGACAATTGTGTTTGCTAGCTTAATAGGAGACCACGGTTAACAACCAGTCTCACAATGACTCAAAATTAACTTTGGCTAGCCAGGAGATTTTTTTTTCCTTTCTTTTTTCTTAGAAAAAAATGAATTTAGCTCAAACACAAGATGAAATTTATATGGAAGGCCTATAGATAATGACAATCAAAGCAAGACTAGTACAATTTATTTTAAGGGAGGAACACAACTAAAATACGAATTAATTTAAAATATGGTAACTAGAGCTTAGAATCAGGACTGGGGAGAAAATAGATCTGTTTATTTTTGCCATAATCTCAAAAGGGACTTGTATTGTCTTTCTAAAGTTCTACTTTTCAATAAATATAAATAAATCTACATCAACTTAGAAATTAGAAATCCAATCAGAATATAGCTAAAATCATGTTTAAAGGATGTACAAATATAGAACTGAGTTAGAAGACATTTAACACATCTGTACCAACTCATCAGAAATGTGTACGTCTCAATACCAAGCAATGCTCATTTCCTTCTGCGTGAGCATCCAAGGCTTAAAGGAGGACTCAAACAACTCCTTTAAAATGGAATCCTAGAGCCTCCATTAATCCCGCCACTCAGGAGAAGATGGGAGAACTGCTGCATGTCAAAGGCTAGCCTGGTTAGACAGCAAGGTCCTGTCTCGGAAGGAACTGGCCCATGGTTCAGCCAGTAGATCTGAATTCAGAGACCTGAATTCAATCCTGGATCCCACAAGGTAGGAGGAGATGATAGACTCCTGAGAGTTGCCCTCTGCCTCCACAAATGCCACATACATGGCTTCTGTGCAGACACATACACACTAAATAAACAAATAAATACTGTGATAATAAGATTACAAAATGGCAACCATGCACGGGATCTACCTGTGAGGTCAGTCATGAGCACAGCGCCGTAGTAAGACTTCAGTGTTTTTAAATCTATTGAGAGCTTAAAATTTTCTTCTTGAGATTTGCTAGTCCCAAGGTCGACGGCAGTTAATGCTCAGATACCAGGACACCAACAACTGAGAATGGCTCCTGCCGCCACACTCAGCCTTCACCTCCTCACACCTCATCATGCCATCACACATTGCCAAATGTTTGCAAGCTACGGAATTAAGCCATGAGGAGGGACCTCGTTTACAAGCGCGGGTTCCTCGAGGCTACTCTCCTGTCATGTCTCCATCATGACAGGAACATGGGTACTGCTGACACACGTGAGTGGTAAGTATTTCTGTTCAAGCCAAAACTGTCTCCCCCCTAGTTCGTACTCCTGGACTCACCATGTTGTTATACACACTCACCGAAGCCAAAATCGGGAAAGGAAGCCGAAAGAAATGGGCAAGGGGCGAAATGTCTTCTCCCCAGATCATGATACTTTTGCTTTTCTTTTTATTGGACTAAAAAGGGCTGCCAAGTTCTGATGTCACTAGAGTAGTCTCATGGCCTGATAAAAGTAGTATTTTATCCATTAGACAATCATTCCCCTGGCCAACTTTACCTCCGACCAAGCAATGTGTACAATCACTCACTGGACAGATACCAAATTATTGTAAAGCAGAGAATACTAATTAGCGTTATTCTGTTACTGTTACCACAAAAGCCCAGTAACATCAGAAATTTCCCTGGCAAAGAGACAGAAGCCAGGATGTATATTTTGGTATTTACATACTCAAGGGAACCCTTGTAATAATAACCAGTTAAAACACAAACAAGCAAAACATGACCTCAGCTCCCTAGGCACTAATGATGTTACACGGAACAAAAACATATTTTAAATACATAAAATGGTTAAACTATTCATAATACCTCACACGCATCAGTAGTTGATATTTCACAGTTCTTATTTAACTATATTTTGCTGTTTTCTGAAACTTTCTTCTATCTTCAAGAATGGGAGATATATGATCTCTCCCTGAACTTGACACTGACAATCCATGATTTCACTTGACTTTTATAAGAAAGACGGTGTGTTGAGACCACTCAAGGATCTAGGGGAAAGAGCCTAGTATCCCGCTATGCCTCATGCTTCACCTGATTCCTCCACATTGTGTTCCTCACCACTGAGCCAAAACACCACAGAAAACAAGGGAGAGTCACTTCAGTGCATGACTTCAGAGGTTTCAGCCCATGGCTGCCAGCTCCATCTCTGTAGGCCTGAGGGGAGGCAAAACAGCACAGCAGTGGAAGCCTGAAGCACAAGAGGCTGCTGACCCATATTAGCCAGAAAACAGACAGACAGACACACATACAGAGAAAGAGAGAGAAAGAGAGAAAGAGAGAACAGCCAGGAACCACATTCTCCAAAGGCATGTCCCAGTGACCTACTTCCCTTCAACCAGGCCCTGCCTCCTCATAACCCACTCTGTAGGAGCCCACTTATGAATTAACCCATTGATAAAGTCAGCTCCCTCATGATCCAATCACATCTTCAACACATGAATTCACAGTGGAGGGCACACTTCATACCCCAACCATAACAAACAACATGTGGAAACTTGTTAGAAAGGGAAAGTCTTGACCTCCACCTGTCCTGTCCAAACTAGAATCGACACTTTAGCATTCTGTCAAGAATTCAAAGGTACATCAGGGTTTTCAAGGCATTTTAGTGTTAGATAATCAGTAGGATGAGAACGGGTGAGGGAGGGGGAGAAACTACATTGTCCTTATAGTACAAGTTTGACAGAGGTGGATACAATTATAAGTGTTAAGAGTGTCATGTTCCCAGCCTGCAAGAGAAAAACACCAGGCTGAGAATGCAGCTCAGTCGGTAGAGTACTTGCCCTAGTAGACATACAGCCCTAAACTCTATCCTTGGAGCCCCGCAAAGCAGGTATAGTAGCACTTACCTAGAATTCTACCACTTGGAAAGTGAAGACAGGAAAATCAGAAGTCTGTGAGTTTGAAGCCAGCCTAGGCCATAAGAGAACCTGGCGCAAAAAAAGGGAGGGGTGAGATGGGGAGAACATGAGAACATGTGAACATGGTATGTTCACAGAATGCAAATCTGCGGATGGCATAAGCCATCCCCATATACATATACACCCCAAGTGTATAACTGATCCTGCACATACCCCAAAAAGATCTAAGCACTGGGGATGTAATTCAGTGGTAGAACATTTGCTTAGTGTGTATGGAGCCATAGGTTCAATCCCTAGTACAAAAAAAGTAAAATGTTACGGGCCTGGAGAGATGGTTAAGAGAACTCACTGTTCCTGCAGAGGACCTGAGTTTGGTTCCCAGCACTCTTGTCAGGCAGCTCACACCTACATGTAAGTCCAGGAAATCGGAGGATTTCTTCTGTCCTCTGTGGTGGGTACTTGCACTGACATGCGCATACCATATAATTAAAATAAAGGAAAACTTTGTAAAATGTCAAAGGCTTGAGGATATTTAAGGGGAGCAGGCACATGATCAGACTGAGGTTTGAGGAACATCATTATTCAGGCAAAGGCTGGACGGTTTAGAAGACAGGAACATGAGGGTGAGTTAGTTGCTGCTTAGGAAAGGGTCATGAAGTTTATTTCTTTTGGGGTTTTGTTTTGGGGGGATCCCCTCACATTTTTTATCTCCCCCTTCTAATTTCTGAAATGGAAGCTGGAGAGATAAGAGAACAGCCATAGAGAAAAGACAATGAGTAAGACCCACTTCCAGGGACGAAAGAGGAGGGAGGACAGCTGTGCGCCCACAGAAACGTGGAACAGTGAGTCCTTGGGTTGGAGATGGCTCAGCAAGCCAAAGAGCTAGCAGCGCAAGCCTGGTGACCTGAGTTCCCAGAATCCACAGCAGAAGGAGAAAACCGAATCCTAAAAGTTGCCCTCTAGCCTCCACACAGGTACAGAAGCACAGATGTGCCAACACACATCATATCTCTCTCTCTCTCTCTCACACACACACACACACGATAATAATCAATAATAAATTTAAAAGCAGTAAAAACTAAATACATTTTCATATTTTATAAGAGAGAAAAAATATTACTTTTATGATTCAGGATCACACATTAACTATTCTAAACATCAATTATTAATATAAAATGTCACTCTGTAGACAGGAGCTATACACATAGTTAAAGAGTAACTCTGTATGGATCCCAGACTAATCCCAGAAAGTTTTGTTAAGTCACTGGTGTTGACCTTTCTCCCTCCATGAGTTTTTCTCTCTTGAAATTAAAGTGTTAAAGTTTTGGATGATAGAAAAACAAGAGGAGTTTGATACTCTAGATCTAATTTGTAGAAGTGAATGAATAATAACTAGGCTGACAGAAATAAGAAATACTATACTTACAAAGTACCATTAATTCTGACACCAATAACTCTAAAAGTGAGAAAAACCCATTTTATCTTCATTTTTGTTGTGATGTTTTTAAAGACAGTGTTTCACTATGTAGCCCAGGCTGACTTATGAGTATATGCCACCATACTTGGCTCCCTAGTCTCCCTTACAATAAAAAAAGAAAAAAAAAAAAACAGAATAACTGACATAATGGTTACTAATAAACTAGGAATCATAGTTAACATCAAAGAACAGGCCAAGTAGAAGCAGTCTCCAATTTAAAGTCAGGGTTAGTTTGGAAAAATGTACTTATTTAGAAACAAGACACATGCTCTACCTTTGGAATTGTGCTCTGATAGATATGTGAACTAGGTATACCATGAAAACTTATTTCATGGAACCTTGGCACATCACAAAGGCCCTTAGAGGTCATTGGTCCAGTCTCTCACCCAAGGATGAGATTCTTTACACATCCTTGGCAATTACCATTAGAACAGCCCAAATGGACTCACAGCCCTTCAAACAGCATGATCTTGCATGAGGTAGCTCCATCTGTTGAACAGTTCTTTCTTTTGGAACATAATCTGCATCTATAAGTGCCCCTACAGAACGAAAGATGCAGGCTGGAGAGATGGCTCAGTGGTAAGAGCACTTGTTGCTCTCTTAGAGGACCTAGGTTTGTTCCCAGATCCCACATGGTAGCTCACAACCATTGGTAACTCCAGTTCAGATGAACTGACAACTTCTTTTGAGGGCACATACATACATACAAGCAAAACACTCATCCATCCACACATACAAAAAAAAAAATCTAAAACATAATTAAAAAAAAAAAAAGTCACACATGGCCATTGCAGCTATCCCCACATCTGATAACATCCTGGCCAGAACAGGCTCTTTGGGAGTCAGGGAGATCCTTCCCTACCCATGGCTGTCTGTAAAAAATGACCTAAGTCAAGGAGCTATGAATAGAAAGATTTAATAAACTTACAAATGTTGAAAAATACAATGTCTCCTGAGGGGGGAAAAAATTGGCTAGTGTCCAAGTAAAACATCCAGAAAACCCTCAATCAACATTTCTAATAACATCGTACAAGCTAACAAGCTATTCATCTCAACTACAGTTCCTCCAAATTTTGAAAGAAAACTTTATATCCATTGCTATCACTTTGTTTTTTGTTTTAATGCTTGTGAGATAAATTTCATTCCCCATATTAAGGAATTTCAAAAAGCACAAACAAAGATTTTCAACATATGACGATTGTTCAGGCAGTGGGTAAAACTCTTCTCCACAACAGACCTGTGTGGCCTTGTTCTTCAAAGTCCTCCTACCATAACATCTTAGCTCTACTCTCCTCAATTTTGGTAGACTTTTTTTTTAAATCAAAAAACAGTACCTGCACATAAAAACACATAGATACGTATATAAGCATTCGGCAGTTCTAGTTTCTTTTCTTTCTTTTTTCTTTTCCTTTTGTGTGTGTTTGTTTGAGACACGGTTTCTCTGTTGTAACTCTATCTGTCCTGGAACTCCCTCTGTAAACCAGGCTGGCCTTGAGCTCAGAGATTCACCTGCTTCTGTCTTCCAAGTGCTGGAATTAAGTGAGTGCACCACCACTATCTAGCCTACAGTTCCATTTTTAACTCAAAGAACAAGACACTATATTTGAGCTGGTGGTTATTTCTGTCAAATTCTAAGTATTGATCAGGATATGTTAATCCTGAACATATATACTCCTTTCTCTTTATCTTGAAGCTCCTTCCTTTACATCCTAAAAAACAAATAATCAGAAAATGAATGTATTATCAGAGGACTTGTTATATGGAATTGGAAACTACGGAATTAGAAACTAAAGTAAATGAATTACCTCCAACTCATTTTTACATTTTAAAAAAACGATGTCATGATTATTTTTCTAAGATAGCCACTGGGGTCCGGTTTTCTAATAATTTAACAAGAAATGTTATTTTTCTTTATTCTACCAATTACCATATACCCCATGTGCCAATAAAATAAACTTCAGAACACACAAAGGCTCTGTAACAACTTTAAAAGCATGAATAAGTACAGCACACAATAGCATGGATAAACTGCACAAGCATAAGGAGTCCGTACAGGAATCCAGCACTGTATGACTCTATTTCACCAAGTTCAAGAACAGGCGAAATTATCCTATAACAAGACTGATCAGCATAGCTGTTGCCTGCAGGAGGAGAGGAAGGCTGAGGAAGAGCATCAAGGAGCCTTCCAAAGCAAGGAAATGCAACTGGATCAGCTAATGATCACACAGATGAGTGCTTACCTAACCATTCATTTAGCTGCTTGCTGCAAATAGGAGTGTACCCTTGTGCATCCTTTTGCCTAGATTGGAAAATGCTCCACACATTGTTTCCGGATGCTTTTGAAGTTTCAACTAGAACTTTAAGAAAATTTTAACAGATCAAGTTGTAGCAATTTCTTGGGACACATTGTTACAAACTTCCAAGACTTTCCCCCTTATTTAGAACTTGAAAGAAATCACTTTTGGACCAAAGTAACACACTAACAGGCACAGGAGGAATCAATAAAAATAACAGCAGCTAACATTTATAGAAGTTTTACTATCTGCCAAATGTTTTACTTTCATTAACTCATTTGATCCCACAGTGGGGAGATATCCTATCCATTTAATCCCTATTTTACAGATAAAAGACCCAAGGCTAGGTCAAGATCATTGTCCAAGCTCACATAAACAATAAGAAGAGTAGCTGAAAAGCAAGTTCTTATGTTAGCCTCTTGATTCAATTTCTATTACAGTAATGCAAAAATAAAACCAACCACACAGCTTCAAGCAAGGAAACATGAGCAGAATATGTAACCCAAGTTCAATAATGTAACCAGCATACACATTTTTCCTCTATTAAAAGGCACATCCATGGCATCCAAGAATTGAAGCTCCTATTCACATTCCAACTCACATACAGCAGAACAAAATGTTCTATAAAGTCTTTTTTGTTTGTTTGTTTTTTAATTACCTCTGGCCATCAAAATATATTATACAGCAACTAAACTATAAAGTCAGACAGACACTGACTTTAAGAGTTTAATCTACTTCTTAGAAAGCATGTCCAGGGTGAAGGAGAAAAAATGAATAAATGTATTATCAAAGGGGAGTCTTTATCTTCTAAACACGTTGTATTGTGAGAACCAACTACAGGACTACATGAGAAAAGGAAGAAATGTACTATCTAGCATTATCTACATGATTTTAGTTAGCAATGAAATATACCACAGCAGCCATCAAACATGCTGCTGCATTCTACGTGAGCTGAAAACTGTTCACATGGTGATTCACATCCCCGGAAGATGAAAATCAATTAACGATACCACCCAAGAACCCCAACCCGTCCTCTGTGAAAAGTACATGAGATATGAACTGGGCTAGTACTCAAAAAAGATACTGAAAAAGTATGTTTCTAAAACACACCAAGGGCAGAGGAAGAGGGGGCAGAAGGAGACACACCAATGCTTCTCCACATATCTGCTCCAGAGTTTGTAAAGAATGTTTTTGGAAATAATATTTTCATTTACTTGGGGCTGCTAGCAAATCTGCAGAACAAACGGTTCAAAATATTAGAAAGCCAGCAGAATTCTTTAAAATGCTAACAAAAAAGAGAGACAAAATGAATTTACACTCTATTATAAGAAGAAATATAAAAAACCATATGGAAACAAAGGTATAAAGTAAAATATGCCTATTCGAACAGGCATTTCATTCCTGCAAAGGCAATCAACATGCCATAAAAGCTCAACTTTGCTCTCAAATTTTAAGTTATCACACAATACACCAGCCCTTACAGGCAAAAGCACACTGTACTACAAAAATTTCACATATTTATCCAAAGATCATTCAAAGAAAACTTACCAAGGCTGCAAACGTGTATATGCTTGCGCTCTGGGAGAGCAGGAGAACAGAACAGCGTCTCTCTGCCCTTACACTAGGGTTCGCTTCAGTGCTACAAGCACATCACCACATCCCTGCCTGTAATAAAGTCCCCGCTAGCAGTCTACTTTGGGTTGGGCTTTTCTCTTACAAGATAAGCTGTTAAGTCATGCCTTGATTTTAGATCTGTTAACATATGGAGCCTTCTAATGCAGCCTGCTCTCCACCCCCTCCCCGCTCCCCTCCCATCGCTACTCAGCTCTACTCCCTCTCCACATATACACATACACACATACAAAAAAGGCACTGCAGGGCAGAAATTCCTCAGGTGCTCGCTAATGGAATTCCCAGGGTCTAGGAGCCGCTTCGGGGATCAAGAGATCTCACAGCCCCTGCTGGGGTAAGGAGCAGCGAGTCTGTTCCATTTAATCAAATACAGAATGAATTTTCAGCTCTATTCACTAGCTTGTCTCCAGGGCTCTCAAAAGGCACCAGGCAGCTAGAATCACACACATGTGGCTCTTTTAGGCAAGTATAATTAGTTTGATTTTAAAAGCCACATTAATAATATCACCTCAGGACCATTATTCAAGGGACAGATGACAATGATACTGTATGTTTTAAGCCTGACAATGGAGGAAAAGTACACAAACAATGAGAGAAAACTTGACGGATTTTTTTTTTAAAGGAAAAAAGAAAAACCCCACAGCTTTTCATTTCAATGTAATCCAGTATTTAAAAAGTGACATTAAGTATATTCTAGTCTACCGGTCCTTAACTTTAACAGTAAACAAAAACAGCCCTCCCCTCCTCTGCATAGTGGGTGCATACCACCTACACAATAAAAATTTATCAAACGGAGTGTTTGGCTACAATATAGAAGTGTAAATAAAAACAATGTAACATTTTCTAATTCAATCTAGATGAGTTAATAAAAGTACCAGTCAAAAATAAACAAATAAAACAGCCCAATGTTAAAAATAACTCCCTCAAAGCAGCACAGTTAGCAAGCAGACTCCAAATTCTTATTTTAATTAATCTATATTAAGTATTAAGATCATTAAGCTAAAGAAAACCTACCTGGTAGGCAATTCATCTACACTTGTAGCATTCAGTCCTAGCTATAATTCTAAATTGTAAAGATGCTGGTCACATGATGTTAATAACACACATTCAAAAAACAAATTTTCCAATTCATTATCTTTTACATTTTTACTCCTTCCTTGATTTCAGAAAGATAATGTTTAATTCCTGAAATCACTACCCTAGTATTTTACGTAGAAACATTCATCAAGTTTTAGTCTACCTGTTCATAAAAGAGACATCTCCAGACAAGAAAAAATAAATAAATGTCTCAAGAACCATGAGAGTGTGCATGCAAAGTGGAAAAACAAAAGGAAAGCATAAGAACCAGTTATTAAATTTTACCTGACCTTTGTGGAGCACCACCCTATGACACAAGATCCTAACCCTGAGCATTCCTCTATATATGCCTTGATATGGGGGAGGGTCCTATCTTAAAAGTGAAGTTAACGCCTTCCACAAAACGTCAAGCCACCTGCAAAACCCGCCAGACGTGAGGGAGATGCAGAAAGCAACCTACACAAGTTAGATCAGCATATGCCAAGTCCTCAGACTCTTTGTACTTCGCGCTTGAAAGTCAGTGCTGTTTAAGGTCTTTGCACAGTAGAGGCTGATGAGAACCACAGCAGTCAGAGTATCCCAAGTGAGTTACTACACAAACAATAGCACAGCACCTCTAGCAGCTGATTTTGCTATGTGATTAAACTATTCAAAGAAAGATTTCCCAAATTCTGTATCCGAGTGTTTTCAAGAAAGTTAAACAATATACATTTGTGTGTTTTATAGAAGTATAAACGTTTCTCCTTTACACGCTGCCAAATGCACACCCAAGGCACGTCTTTACAAAATGAAACAGGTTTTCTCCATCCTTCTCATATAACTTAAAGTATGTGGCAGTTTATTTCAACATGTGCGTAACAGAGACTGCAGTATTCAGTGCCTCTCTGAGTTTCTAAGAATTTTTTTGAGTTTAACACTAATTTAAAGTTTCCAGAAACTTTCTGAAGATTTTCTTCGATCATATCCTAAAAGCTAAACTATGCATAATCCCACATTTTCTATTTTCTATTTCTAGAAATAGGCTAGAAAGGAAGAGGTATAAAAATGTTAACAGAATGTCTAGAATTATATTTTAAAAATAATAAGGCACGTCTTCTCCAGCCCCCTACCCACCTCCTTCTGTTAGTCCTTGAGCTACGCCAAATGTCCATTGGGAATGCGAGGGGCATGGTATCAGCGAAGCATGGACTTTGAATTAACTCACTTAGCCTCTTTCATCATTCCTGGCATTGGCCTGAGACAAAATCTCACGTTACCTTTCAGTCCAACCTCCTGTTTCCCAAGGTGTCTGATTTAGGACACAAAGGCTGGCTTTCTGTTAATGAGGTTCCCTAAATTTCACAAGCCCAACTGGGGAGCAGCCTGCCCTTAAAACACCTGCCACCCTCTGTGGTCCCCTTGAGGAAAGGCAGGCATTCTGCGGAGAGTTCCTTTCTGGAGGGCCTTCCACCTGATTTGGTGGGGTTAGGGAGAACAATGAAGGAAGGGCAAGAGAGTCTATCTATCCCCCTCGGTGATTTATTACTGAAATTCCTAAAAGTGGAGAGTAGGCAACAAAGGTCTGAAGCTGCAGGCTGAAATAAATAGCGATGTATTTAAAGTATTTAGTAAATGATAATGCGGGCCACGGAAAGCTTTACAGAAGAGAAGGAAAAATACACTCCCTGGGGCTGGGAAGTCACTGAGTCTGTGAAGGCAGAGAAAGATACATTGTGCAGGAAATTTCTCTTGCTTCTCCCTACACATAAATCACTGTCTCTCCCCGGCACTCCGCCGGGATGGAGAGAGGCGACAGACTGGGCTCCCTTGGGAAAAGCCTGGCGCCCCCTGCTCCCCGCTACGCTGCATCCCACCTGCCCCGGCAGATCTCCGAAGAAGACCTCAGCGTGTCACTGACACCTCACCCCGCCTCCTTCGGCGAGGTGGCTCCGAGCGCCGGGGGACGCGGCGGAGAGCCGGCTGCGGGGCAACCCTCAGCTGCCCTTCCACCCCAGCGCCCGGTGGGCAAGCCGGCCTGCGCTCCCCCGGGACCTCCCGCTCCCGAGCCCGCGGTCCCAGGCCACCCTCGGGGACCTTGCCGCAGGACCCCCGCACCTCTCCGCAGGGCTGGCTAAGCCCCCAGATCTCCTGCGCGGCAGCCGGCTCCGAGAGCCACCCCCAGGTCATCCCCCCGCGCGCTGGCGGCGGCGGCGGCTGCGATCCGAACGGGCCCCTCCATGCACCGGGCAAGGCGGCCGGAGGGCGCGGCGCCTCACACGCGGGGCGGGGACGCTGGGGCGGCGCGAGGTACCCGTCTCGTACCGAGCAGCGCGAGCCCGGCACCCGGGCTCCGGGAGGGGAGCTGGGGGGGCGGAGTCCCGGGGCGCGCCCCCGCGTCCGCGCTCCTCCCCGCGGAGCGCGCGGACGCCCGGCACTAGAGCCCAGGGAGGAGGGCGCCGGTGGAGACGGAGGCGGGCCGCAGAGGCCGGACTCCCCGGCCCGTGCCCCGCCGCGGGGTGCGCGCGCAGCCTGCCAGATCAGCGGCGGGTAGGGCCGTACCACTGCATCGAGGGGGGACCCTCCGCGCTCCGGCGCCTGCGCGCCACCTGTCCGCCCGCTCTGCACCGACGCCCCCGGGGGCAAGTGCAGTCAAAGGCTCTGATGCTGCAGATCCGGTGAGGACGGGCTGCCTAGGCGATACGCAGAGGTGCCCGTCAGGTCTGCCCTCGTTCTTCCCCTCACCTTCGCTCGCCCCGGAGAGGCGGCATTCCTAGCCGGTGCACCCGGCTGCACGTTCCCGAGTTCCTGGCCAGGCCCCGCCCCACCCGCCTACCTTTTGAGGAGCTACCTAGTTTGCTCTTTCTTGGTGACCCTGCGGTTGCGATTCCAGCTCCCAGACACGTCCCTTTTGATTCTCCAGCTCACTCACTCTGCTTTCACTGGGGCAGGTGACAAAATTCTGAGAGATCGGGAAAGGTTCACTGTCGCCTGGTGCAGGCATCTTGCCTTTTGGCCCTGCAGTCTTTCCAACTCATTCTTGGACCAGTCACTGTTTATTAGAGTTCAATGAACATTAGTTGTGCAAAGAGAAAAACGGAGGAAATAATTCCTATTAATTCCTATTAAACAATTCCTATTATGTCGTGAAGCGTAATTATGATATGAGAAGTACCACTCATTGGGCATCCTGGGATTGTAACTTTTAATAATTGTTGTTATTACTATTAGTTGTTTTTTTTTTAAACCCATGGCCATTACTATTAGTTTAACTTCAAAAAGAGCTTTAATAATAATGATCCTTGCTGGTCACAACTACATTGTACTGAGCTTCAAAAGAACACACCCTTACTTCTTTGCTTTATTTGGGGCGCATTTCTGAAAGCCTTGGGAAGAAAATCAGTATAAGAAAGGAAAAAACAAAAAGCTCTAATTCTGTCTTGCCCTCTTGTGTTCCTTATTTTTAAGTTTTTCAGGCAAGGTATAGAAAAAAAATTTTATTCAGCAAAGACACCTTCTTATGGAAAAGAAATGATTTAACTGAAATAAATTTTGTGCACCTGGAGTAGAAGATTCTAAAGAATCCTCTCCATCTCCTAGTCACCAGCTCCACTACAAACATTTCCAGAACTTCTTTGGGGACTTAGTTTATTTTGGGCACCTCCCATCCCTAAATCTAACAGTGCTATTCAAATATCACTAGCCCAGTGTTAATCAGAATCAAACCTGAGAAGAGTCACAATCTTGTAGATCCGATTCCTCCTCTACTGCCTATTTGCAAATTGGACAAGTCGCCTCAGACACAAAATGATTTTTCATTAGTGAACCACTTGTTCATTTGTTCAACGTGTATGTTAAAGTTATTAAGTACTTGCTACATGCCACAAATAGACATGGGAATACATAGAAAAGTATTACACATCTCAAACTTCAGAGAACTCACAATCTCATAAACAGACAAGTACACTGAGGTGTCTTCCATGCAATGAACTGTGGCATGTTAAATCAGTGTAATCCCTAAGGACAGTGTAGCCAACCCTGTCTAGAGTTCGGGACTGTGACTCATTCCAAAGAAGGATTCCCAAAAGAAGGGATTCTTGGACCTAAACTTAAAGGAGAGATGGAACTGGCCAGTGTTAAAAGGGTGAAGACAAAAAAATAAAATAAAAATAATACAGCTCAAAGGAAGTTCAAGCTCTGTTTTGTGGCTAGAGTTTAAGGAAACAGGAAGGAATTGGCTAGTGAAGGCAGCGCACAAGCCAAGTCACAGAAGACCATGTAGACTATACCAAGGATGGAGGACTTCCAGGCGTTAGGGAATAAGTGCAGGGTTCGGAGTGGGAGGGAGATATAATCAGATTGTATTTAGAGCAATCATCTAGTATTGATACAAGAATAGGTTTGAGGGCACTTGGAAACTTTGTGCTATGGTACAAGTGTATCCAAGGCTTCATGTGTTGTAATTTAACCCCCATTGTGAGGTATTAGAATGAAAATTCATTATAGCTGGCATTTACAGGTGGGTCTCTGGGGAGTGATTAGGATTGACTATGATCTTGGTAACTATGAAAGCAGGAAGATAGAACAGAAAGAAAAGTACATACATTTCTGTTTCTAATCACATGATGCTTTGTGCCACCTCAGGACCCCACCTGAGACCTCACACTTCAGAACCATAAGCCAAAGACCCAGTCTGTGATTCTTTATTACTGGCAATAAAAAGAGATGGACTATTGTGCTGGTTTGAACCAGCCAGGCAGTCCAATCATAAAAAGACTGAACTAGGACTAAAGTAATAAGGGAAGAGAAGGTAAGGATAGGTTCCAAAAACGAGATAAAATTTGACATAACTTGGACCATCACGAACTGAAAAAAACCCCAGGGTACACAACAGTCTGCTAGCTTTGGTGGGCAGTGGTCACACTCCCTATCCCAGTGCTTCCTGGGAAAAGAGCAAGAGCTGCAAAAATACAGGATTGGGGATTGTATTCACTCACCATGCACAAGTCCCTGGGTTCAATCCCAGGCATCATGCACATGCACACAAAGGACACAAGTGTCATGGAAACAATAATAGGTTTAATTTTTAACTTTTGCATTTGGGGTAACCTATGCGTGCTAGTTACTAACCTTGTCATTGTGACAAAATATTTGACAGTAGGAACTTAGGAAAAGAAGGATTTATTTTACCTCAAGATATAGAGTGGTTTTAGTTCATTATTGCAGATTGGCCCTCTTGACCAATCAGAAGGAGAAGTAGACATAACCTCAATCCATTTCTGCCAGTTAGGCCATATGCCCCAAGGGACCCTCCAACCTCCCCCAAAACAGTGTTACCAGCCAGGGATCAAGAATTTAAACACAAGATCCTATGGAACACATTTAACATTCAAATCATAGCACTGTGAAATCCCTAGACACAAGTTTCTACTGGGTAAATAAATTCAAGCTGGAGATAAATCTGAACTTATGTTTATGTGTTAGGCAGCTTTCCATTATTATAACAAACACCTTAATTAATTGCCTTTAAAGGGGGGGAAGTTTATTTGGTTCACAGGATGGTTTGAATGAGAAAGGCCCCCATAGACTCATATGTTGGAATACCTGGTCCCTTGTTGGTGGAATTGTTTGGGAAGAATTAGGAGGTATGGCTTTGTTGAAAGAGGCATGTCACTGGACTTTGAGGTTACAAAAAGTGTGCCTTTCTCCACCTCCTGTTTGTGGACCAGGACGTACGCTCTCATCTGTTCATGTTGCCATGCCTTTGTTCCACCATCATAGACTGCAAAACCTCTGAAAACATAAGCCCAGTTAAAAATGTTATTTCTTTAAGTTGCCTTGGCCATGGTGTTTTGTCTCGGCAATTAGGAAAGTAACTACAACAGGATGTTACAACCCATGATGAGCTGTCATCATAGTTCTGGACTCGTGCCAAGGCATCACACCTCACAGATCAAGAAACAAAGGAGACCAGCGATGAAAACTCTGTCACTGGGCCCTATCTCTTCTTACAAATGTTACTACCACTCTTTGGGGGACATTCTACAGCAAGTATAGAGTAGTATTTAAATCACAAACATTGAAGAGACCACTCAGGATTACTCGGGAGTAATACGAAGTTCTAGAAAGCTCTAGCCAGTGATAGATCTTTTTTAAGCCTTCAGTAACTAATGCCCCCTAATGAATTTAAAGTAAAGGTCGTTTGATGAACTCAAGCTATGAGACTAATGGTTGAGGAAGGTATCAAAGGCTCAGAATATTCATTAAGAAAAATAAGAGTTAAAACATGAAATCTGAAAATCAGTTATGAGACTGACTACTGACGCTGCAGCTGCCATTGAGGGCTGTGGATTTATAGTGATACGTGTATGTGTGTTCACACCGTATACCTGTGTGGGTTTTCTCCATCAAAGTTTAGCTACTCAGGCAGAGGAAGCATAGCAGTCCAAATTTAGAGTTTTGCTTGGGGGGGGGGGGGTTTGGGAAGAGAACACTGCAGAGAAATGGCAAGAAAATAATTAAATCATCAATCATAGAATCCAGACTGTGAGCTGGAAAAGGTTAAGAAAGAATGTAAGACAGGAAGAAAATGGTAGATTAAAGAAAAGGAGATTTCTTTCAGGTTAAAAAGCAGTTATTACAGGATTGTGTGTAGAAGAAAACAAAAGGTCTTTGTTATGATCAGAGTTTACATTTCAGAAGCAGAGGGTCGCCAAGTATTAAGGTATGTTAATGGTGCTGTCCAATACCTTAGTCATCAAAATGGTGTAGTCAGGGGACACTGGCCTCAAGAGATAGGAGAATACTAAAAATACCAAGAAGAATGTTGAGAAGTACTTTGAGCCAAGCACCATGGTGCTAAGCGATTAGGTGGGAGGATTTTTAGATGCTAAGATTGTACATCCAAAGAATTCGAGACTCAACTGGCACTTTGTTATTACAAAGTAAATATTAAAACTGGTTCCCCAAAGATGACATCAAAGAGTGACTAAAGTCAAATTCTAATTCTAACTCATTTGTTTGTTTTCTGGGGCTTTAGTTTTATTTGTTTTGTTTTGTTTTGAGATAGGGTCTCACTATGTACCTTAGGTGGTCTTGAACTTGTGACCCTGCCTCAGCCTCTCAAGCGCTGAGACAGAGTCTTGATTTCATTGTTTGCTAAGTAGGGACAACAATAATACCTCTGATAGGTACTTCAGAGAGTTACTGGGAAATTCAGATAAAGCACAAAAAGCATTTAATATAGTGCCTGGCTAATAAAAGCTAGACATATCAGAAGTAACTTCAAAAGCCAAATATAATCATTATAGTGCTCATATACTTCTTGGTAGGTGGCAAGTACTAGCTTAAATATTAGCTCCGTATAAGATTAGAAAACAAGCACCAAAATGTGAGGTCTCTTAACTAGATCACACAGCTAGTCAGTGTCAGGACTGGTCTGCCCCTCAGGGTCTGGAAGCTGGCTCCTACCATACATTACTGCTCACCACAGTAGAATATTTTTGCTATCAGTTCAAATGAGTTGTTCTATTAAAAAATTATTAAATATGAAAAATGTTCCTTAGCTATCAGAGATGTGAAAATCTGAACTACATTGAAATTCCATCTCATCCCAGATGGAATGCCGGTGAGGAGGCAGAGAGAAAAAGAACCCTTACATATAGAAATGTATAGAAATGCAGCCACTAGAGAAGTATGTGTAGAGGTTCCTCAAGAGAGTAAGAACAGGACTGACATATAGTTCAGCTACCACTTTGGGTATATACCTAAAGCAATCTAGCCACACAGCAGAGAAAACTGCACAGCAATGAATGAAGCACTATTCACAACAGCCATATAATAATGGATGAATAAACAATGCTCCCTGTTACACACACACACACACACACACACACACACAAAATGAGGTTTTATCCGGCCATAAAAAGAAACAGCACTATCTTACTTTCAGGAAAATGGATTGAAATAAAGGTCATCATAGTCAGCAAAACAAGCCAAACTCAGAAACACAAATATTGTAAACTTTCCTCTTATATGCATCATCAAGTCCATCATCAAGAGAAGTTGAGACAGGAACTCAAGACAGGAATCCAGAGGCAGGAACTGAAGCAGAGACTCACCAGTGATTTTAAAACGCTTAAAAATAGATATAGAAGGACCACAAAAACTGTGTGTGTGTGTGTGTGTGTGTGTGTGTACATGACAAGTTCACAGCTAACATCATAATCAGTGGTAGCAGGCTGAATTTTTTCTTCTAAGATCAAGAACGATACAAGAATGCCTGCTCCTACCATATGTATTCAATATAGCACTAGAAGTCCTAATCAGAAGACAGGGCAGGACATAAAGGAAGAACTGAAATTATCTGTTTGCTGATGACTGTGTATAGATATAGATATATAGCTATGTGTGTCTGAGTGTGTATGTGTTAGAATTTATAAACAAATTAAGTAAAATTGAAGTTTACAAAATTAAAATTAAAAGATTAATAGTAGTCTGGTTGTAGTGGTACATGCCTTTTAATCCCAGGACTCAGGAGGCAGAAGCAGGTGAATCTCTGTGAGTTCAAGGCCAGCCTGGTCTACAGAGTGAGTTTCAGGACAGCCAGGGCTACAACAGATAAACCTGTCTCAAAAAAACAAACAAACCAACAAACAAAAAGATTAATAGTGGACCAGTGAGACGTCTCAGGGGATAAAAGCACTTGCTATGCAAGCCTAAAGACCAGAGTTCAAGTTCCAGATCTCTCTGTTGAAGAAGAGAGCAGATCCCTAAAAGAGGTGGAAGGAGATAACTGAGAACCGACTCCTGAAAGTTTTCTTCTAACCTCTACATCCGTATTGTGGTACACACACAATCACACTCATGCACATATCACACACGTAATAATAATAATTATTATTATTATTATAATTATAATAATAATTATAATTTAAAGTAATAAAATAAAGATGAGTAGCATTTCTACATACCTATAATGAACTCTCAGAAAAGAAATCAAGAAAATCTCATTCACTACAGCATAAAAAAGAAAATATAGTAAATCTAATCAAGAAGGTGGAAGGTCTAAAGGAAAACTATAAAGCATTGATGGAGGTGATTGTCGAGTAACAAATAGAAAAATACTCATGTTTGTAGAGTAGAAGAATGAATCCTATTACTTTGTCTACAGTACCCAAAGGGATCCACAGACCTGAATGGAATCCCTATGAAAATTCCAGTTTCATTTTTCAAAAAAAAAAAAAAGGAATTAATTAAATTCTTACAGAACTAGAAAAGACCCTACATTGCCTAAACAATCATTAGCAAAAAGAAAAACCAGAGGCATCGTAGACCCTGATTTCAAAATAAATGTAAAGGTATTGTGATTGAAACAGCATGGCACTGGCAATAAAAACAAAACATCAGCTAATGGGACAGGACAGAAATCCTGGCAATAACCGGAGTATTCATAACCAATTAGTTTTTAACAAAGCTGCTGTGAACTTGCAGTTAGAAAAGGACTCAGCAGCAAGTGATGTCAGAGACAGTGGCTGTCCACGTGCAGAAGAACATGACTGGACTCTTACGTCACAGTGTATGTAACGATCAGCTCAGCGTGGAGGGAATGCGAAGTGGAGGAAGAGCCGCGTGACTTTGGTCTGTGAGATGACTTCCTGAATTCCAGAAGCACAGGAAACAAAGCAAAAGTAGACTAATAGAATGGCCTCAAGCCGAAACATTTCTGCCAGGCAAAGGAAACAATTAGAGTGAAGAGGCGGGCCACGGGTCGAAAGGAATTATTAGCAGCCATACACCCAACAAAGGGTATACCCAAAATACATAGGGGATGCAAACAACTCAAGAAATCAAATAATCTGGCTAAAAAAATAAACAAAGAATTACTTACACAGAAATTTCTATGTAGAGATATGAGTGGCCAACAGAGTAAATCTTTTTTTAAAGCTCAATACCTCTGCTTATCAGGGAAATGCTAATAAAACTGCAATGAGATACCAACACACAGCTGTTAGAATACAAGTTATCAAAAAGACAAATGGCAATGCTGGGAAGCACACAAAGGAAAGGAACCCCTGGGCACTGCTGGTGAGAACTGAAGTTAATACAAAACCACTATGGAGAACAGTGTGGAGGTTCCCCATAAAAACAAAAATACAGTCATTTGTGGAAAAATGATGGAACCGGAGATTACCATGTTAATCAACTAAGCCCCATTCAGAAAGTCAAATACCATGTTTTCTTTCATTTGTGGCAGCTAAGGGGGAAAATATAACATGAAAGTAGAAGGGGGATTAGTAGGGAAGGGGACCAGAGAAAGAGGTAATGGGGAGGGGCATAGCTATATAGGCATGTATGAGAATGTCAGATGAAAGCCACAATTTTCTACAGTTAATTTTTAATGATTGAAAGATAGAATTATCACACAATCTAGCTGGGCAGTGGTGGCACACACCTTTAATCCCAGTACTTGTGAGGCAGAGGCAGGTTGATCTCTGTGAGTTGGAGGCCAGTCTGGTCTACAGAGTGAGTTCCAGGACAGCCAGAGTTACAACAGAGAAACCCCGTCTCAAAAAACAAAAACAAACAAACAAACAAAGAATTATCACATAATCTAGCAATTCCACTTTAGAGATATGCATCCAAAAGGATTAAAATCAGTGTATTGGAGAGTTATTTATATTCCGTTCTTATCTCATTATGTATAATAGTTAAGATAGGGAAGTAACATAAATGCCTATCAATGGAAAGGTGGATAAGAAATCTGTGACATATGCATACAACAAAATACAGTATGGTACTTTTTTTTTTTAATTTATTGACTCTTGATGTTGTCTATGTTTTCAGAAAGGGTCTTACTGTATAGCACTGACTGGCTTTGAAGTCTCTGTGTAGACCAGGCTGGGTTTGAGCTCATGAAGATCTACCTATTTCTTCCTTCTGAGGGCTGAGATTAAAGGTGTGAACCACTGCTTCTGGCACAATAGAATTTTAAAAAGAAGGGAACCCTGTCAACTACAACAGTGGGACTAAGTGAAATAAAGCAGGTACAGAAAAACAGAGTCTAAAAGTCAGTCTTAGAGAAACAGAGACAAAATACCTGAAATAATCACCTTAGTGAAAGAGAGGCTTGATTTGACCTTATAATCTTGATGCTTTCAGTGAACCATGTTACTTGGCCCTGTTGTTTCGGGCCAGTAATGGCACAGTTGCATCATGGTGTGGAATAGTTCTCCTTTTGTTTGCTGGGAAGCAAAGAGAGAGACAAGATGGAGCAGGAGTTCCAATGTCCCCTTCAAGGGCATTCCCCCAATGTCCTAACTACTTTTCACTAGGTCCCACCTTCTAAGGCTCTAATACCTTCCAATAGTGCTAGCTGGCTGGTATTCAAAACTCCAATATCTGAGTCTTTGGATATTCCAGATACAAACTACTTCAAGGCTGAAGTGAAGTTGATATGTCAGATTCCTCACATAGCCAGGTCTTGGGCAAATGACTTCAGTGGAGGAAGAGCTACTTCAAGAAGGAAGGAGAACTTAGCCTAAACCAAGACGCAGGGACAGATGTGAGGAGATTTTCAAAGGAGGACTGGAAGGAACAACAGAAGCCAAGGAGTGCAGGCCAGGATGAAGGTGAAGGCTCTGGACCATCCTCGTCCTCATGGTTGGAGCAAAGAGTCACAAAGGAGCAGTTAGAAACAAGTTAGCAGGAAAGGGTGGAGCTGCCCAGGGGAGCTTTGAATTGTGAATAAGAGCTCAGGAGTATTCTTGGAGTCCTTATCTCAGTAATTGATCTTTACATTACATCTTATGGCTTATGAAACCTTAGTTATTTGTTCCCCTTATCTAGTAGGAATGCAAATCCTCCTGTCTGCAATTTGATGCCAACTCAGATGAATGTCTACAGCCTTTAGAATATTCTTGCTTTACAAATGATGAGAGAAATGTGGCAACTATCGGAAAGTGCCCCATTTAGTGTCAGCAAGCGTGGGTCAGAAGTGGTCATCACCAAAATGATTCCATCTGTGAACAGTACACAAACTAAACAGCAATTTCCCATGGTTAGCTCTTTGAATTTGGGCCATGAGTTTGGATTTTACTTGATATTATTCATATAAAGAAAAAAAAGCATTAATCAATTTAAAGCTGAAAGGGGGGAGGGAAAGTAACATAAGTCAATTGGTTTATGGCCTTCCTTTTTCACTCTTCGCTGAAAGTACCAAAGTTCAAAACAACAGTGAAACCCCACAGTAAGTTGGACCCAGAGGGCTAAACAATAACAGAAGCCACTTGTTTCCAATTTGGATAGTTTCCAAATTTATACAACAAGGTTCCCATTAAATATGCAGGAAGTTCTGATTATTTATGATGTAACTTAATATTGACATTGTTATTAAATGACCTGGATCCCCACCCCCAGCCATTGGAATTCTGTGACTAATGACTGCAGAATCCTGACTGAAGGGTAACCCCCCCTAACAAGGCAAGAGGTTGGCAAAGGAAAGTTTGCTTCTGCAGTCAACTTCTTCTTCCTCTTCTTCCTCTCCTCCTCCTCCTTCTTCTCTTCAAAAGAAATTCCAATAAGTTGACTGTATTCTCGCTGTCTTGTACATTTCCTGAACTGTGTGCAGGAGGATTTCACGGAGAGAGGGATTTCTATGGCCTTTTTTATGCTGAACAGGCTAAGCTCCGGAGACTCACTGCCTAAACCTATTACACACAGCTCACCTAACGCTGTTATGGGTTTGTAATGCTAGATTAATTTACCCATACACCAGGTTGGAGAAAATGACTTTCCACATCTCCTTTGCACTAGCAAAGAATGCGCAGATCATTTTACCGGAAAGAGAAAGACAGGTCCCTAACCAAGCCCGGGACTGAACAGACACGGATGCCACCTTCCATGTCACTCAGAATATTCAGCAAAGGAGCCCCTGTCTGAAATATGAAAGAAAGCAGTGGGCCCGAAAAAGAATAGCAAGGAATTGGGCATATTTGCAAAGGATAGGCAGCTAATGAATGAGTTACTTGAGGCTGGATGGTCTCATAGAAAATGCACCTAACTGAGAATTTGGAGACTGTCTGATATAATTTATTCCCTGCTCCCTCATTACCCTCCTGTCTGCTGTGTGGACTTGGGCCAAACCCTTAGTTTCTGTAGTAGAATTCCCCTTCTTCTCTCCCAAAAGGAAAATGAGCTACAGTACATCAAGGTCTCTAAGGGGCTGGCATTGTCAGAGAAAATCCCAGCAGCCACAATGGCTCTAGTGTAGGTTGGACCAACACGATTTTGATATGATGCCTTAGCTGTACTTATAGAATCTGATTGTAAGGCCCTCAGGATATCTACTACCGAAGGCAGTTCTGACCATACTAACCATGTGGTGAGCAGAGATCTTCTGATGGGCCCACATTTACTGTGCCTACTGAAGTGAGTTTCTTGTCAGCAAAACAGGGATAAACACATAGTAGGTTGCCGGTGTGTGTTGAGGACTGAAGGTGTATCACACCCATCTCACAGGCACTCCATCCACAATTGCTCTGACTACTCACAGCTTGGTCTGGACAACTGCAGTTTCTTAGTCATTGTGAATATTTCTTAGTTCAGAAGCAAAGAATGTCATTTAAAACTAAATTGCATCTATGCTTTGTGCTTTGTTTTGCTCATCTGTGAAATATTACTGACGCTCTATAACCGTTCTGAGAACTAAGTGCAATGATGCTTCTGAAGCACTTCGCCCAGACGCAATCAATAGTAAAGTAATGCATTAAAAAGCACAGTCAATAATAAAAATGGCCTTAGTTTTACCATTACCGCTGTCATCAGCTGTGAAAAAAATAACATTGTCTCTGTTAATAATATGAATGTTTCCTGTACCAATTAATATTTGCCCATATACTTAGCAGTTATGCAGATTGGATAAGCTTGATGCATGGTAAACATTATTTAAGTGCTGATAAACAAAAGGAACATACGCATCTCATGAATCTCGACCATTCATTTTGGGTTCCATTACTTAGCCAAGTCTTTCTTCTTCTGACCCGAGTTAAAAGTACCTACAAATAGTAGCAACACCAAGAGCCCTTAAATGGAAATAGACCTCCCAAGTCAAGTGCTTATGTCTTCCCCCAGCACCATTCCCTTCAGCCAGCCTATCACTTTACAACTTTTTTGTTTCCTCTTCTCTGACCAGGTCCTTGAGCAGATTGCTTACTACCTGCCTGCTCTCCAGAGACTATCAGTCCAGTCCTGGAGTTTCTTGGAGTCATATTTTTTTTCTGGAGAATTGCATGTATTGCATTGGGAACTTCACAACTCTTTCTCAGCAGTACAGCTTTCCCAGAGGCTGGTGAGAGGCACAGGCATGGAGGATCATGGGCAGTGAGCGACTGCTGTGAGACCTTAAGGCTCTCTCATCAGAGGCAGAGGTGGAAGACCCAAGAAGCTAGTAAAGCTATTGACCCCCTAACTCAGTGTCCTCTTCCATGTTATTTGAATGTTATCGTCCCCAAAAATTCATGTTGGTAACTAATACCAATGTGATAATATTGGGGCAGAGCCTTCAAGAAGTCGTGAGGCCTCTACTGTCTCATGAATGAATGAATGGGATTAGTACTCTTACTTAAAAAAAAAAAGTTAGCCTGGCAGTGGTGGCGCACACCTTTAATCCCAACACCCGGGAGGCAAAGGCAGGAGGAACTCTGAGTTTGAGGCCAGCCTGGTCTACAGAGTGAGTTCCAGGACAGCCAGAGATGCAACAGAGAAACCCTGTCTCGAGAAACAGAAGAAACAGACAACAACAACAAAAAAATTTAAGTGTTCTCTTTTTGTCCTACCACCATGTAAAGAGGAAGTGAAAGGTGCCATCTTTGAAGCTGGTGCGTTGTTCTCGGACCTCCCAGCCTTGGACTGTGAGGAATAAATTTTGGTGTGAAAACTGACCTAAGTTGAGTTTGCCTATGTGTGCCGTCATGCACGTATGCACGTATGTTGAGACTTAATCTTACTATACATAGTTCAAGCCAGCCTCGAAACTCCTGGTCCTCCTCTTTGGTGCTCTTGAATACTAAGATCATAGGTGTGCAAGGCCATCTAGCAAGTCTCAGGTATTTTGTTGTAGAAACCCAAATGGACCAACATTTTACAGAAGCTTGGGATACAGTCTTCTGTTCACATTCATGCTAGAGGAGGGAAGTAAATAAGAAGACTGTATGTGCAGACACACATACATGCATGCACATACAGTACATATATGTGCACACTGAACTCTAGACACCGGAATAAGGAAGGCTGAGAAGAGGTGGCAGGGATTGAGAGTAGCCATCCCTGTGCCTCTTCCAATCAACTCCTCATAAGTGTTCTTCTTTCCCCTGTATCAGGAGCTGCTCTTTTAAAGTAGGGAGTGTCGTGAAGCCAGAGTTCTCCAGGAAAGAGTTGTGAATTGGCTATAGACTTTTCAGCCTGTTTTTCTAACTGAAAAGGCTCACATAAAGGAATTTAAGGTAACACAATTGCTAATGACTTTACAACTTGATCTCCTAGCGTCTAAGGAGTTATTCACTGTAGGAGTAAATTCTAGATACGGTAGCAAATCTGAGTGGGCAACCTTCTGTCTCTCCACCTTCAGAACACAACACCTTTTGGGCACTCTTTGATGCCTACATTTAAAGACCATGGTGCTCCCACAGCTTGTCCTAAGCCTCGCTGAGGACCAGCTGTGCTCCAGGGGCGAAGTGAACAACCCTGCCTGTGGGAAAGATCCCAGGGTGGGAGGGGCGGGAGAAGACCTGGAGAAGGGCCTGCCCATGTGCTCCTCCTTCCTTCTCCAATGCCCACCCGCCTCCCCCACCTCTGTCCCACTCCTATGTGGTATTCATTTCATGGATTTGTCAAGGGCTCAACACTGAGCCAATTCATTCCTCTTGCAGCCAAGCTTCTCTTGGCCGCTCACAAAGGGCTTCCATCTTGATTAAAGGACTGTGCCTGGGGAGAATGTGCTTAACATTCTTCCCAGAAGGCAGTGGGGCCTTAACCTTAGAAGAAAGGAATAGAGGTGGGGGAGTAATGAGCTAAGCCCCAGAGACACTACACGGACACAAAAGGTTGCGGACACAGCATTTTGTCCCAGAGTGAGATGATTTTAGTTGTTTACCAACCATCAGGTGCTGTGATTTGGAGAACTGCCTTGTGGAGAGCATCAGGTCCAGTCTCCTGCCTCTGTAAGTGAGGATGTCTTAGAGAAGACTGGCTGCACTCTGGAAGGCCTCTTCTCTCTCATATGATACTGTCTGCCTCCCCAGACATACAACTTCGATGGTCCAATCCAGACCCAGAAGTCTGGCTTCATCATCTTTTAACCCAGGTGTTCAGAGCCTGTCAGGATGTTAACCTCATCTGAATTCCTGTCTATGGGCAGATGCTGCCAGAAGGGTGCCATTCCTGGCTTCTCTGGCTATGTTAACAGCTGCTGTCTGAGATTTGGCTTTGTGTCTCCCTCCAGTTTCTGGATGGGTACAAATTTCTACTCTAAGGCTTTCCACAAAATAGTTCAGACTGTCAACAAGCTGAGCCCCAAGCCCAACGAAGGCAGCATCCTTCCTCTTCTTTCTGTTCTCTTCTTTTACCTTTAAATCCCCCAAATTACCATAGTTCTTAATTCTGGTAAAATTGCTAGTAATTTTAAGTATAACAAATTATCCATGGAGCTGGAGCGGTATCTCAATAGCTAAGAACACTAGTTGCTCTTCCAGAAGACCTGGATTCCTTCCCCAGCACACACATAGCAGTTCACAAACATCTGTATCTCCAGTTCCAAGAGGTCTGATATCCTCCTCTGTTCTCCACAGGCACCACGCATGCATGTGGTGGACACACAGATATGTAGGCAAAACATCCAAATTAAAAAGTTACTCATTAAAAGGAAATGTAATTAGTTATTGTCATTTATTAATCACCTATTATGTTCAAGATACTGTCAAGCAAAAATGTTGTGTTTCTAGAGCCCTTTTGTTTGTCTCATGTGTCCCTGTTGTTCTAAGAGGATTCAGCATGTATCACCCTGCACCTGGCCCTTCTTTTAACATCCGAATACTCAGACAAGTGTTTCTCAAATTTCTCTTTAGTCATCATTAGTTTGACAAGACCATCTTTCCTGACACACCTACTCAGAAAAATATATACCTCGCTAAATGTGGTGGCTTTTACTTGTAATCTCAGCACTCAGGACGTGGAGAGAGCAGGATTGTCAGTTCAAGGCCAGTCTAGGCTATATAATGAGTTCCAAACCTGCCTGTCTCACATACCAAAACCTGTCTCAAACAAACAAGCAGAAAAACTTTCATAGTACCTATTAAGTGTCAGGCACAGAGACAATTTTCATAAACATTTTTTCATACTTTTGAGAATTAGGCATCTTATTATTTTTATGTTAGAAATGAAAGAGCCCAACCAAGTTCAGAGAAGTTGACTAAATTATCTCAAGTGTCACAGCAAGGGAAGCTGGGCTCAAGCCCAGGCAGTTGAGTTTCAACATCCACAGACTTGGCCACTGTGCTGTTCAGCCTATCAAATTGTAAAACAATTAAGAGGCTCTCCATTGCACAGCACAGTGAGTAAGCACTATCAAAGTCACACTAAAGCGAATGGCATGGAGAGATACTCTACAGAAGTTTGTTTGGGAGTGACAGAGGGGTTCCTATCCGTGATTGACAGGCTACGGTTAAAAAGGGAAGGGATGAGTCATGTAGGCAAACCTAACGTCAAAAGAAAACAATGGTTTTAAAGGCAAAACAGGGAAGGTCACATAAATGCTTTTGAGACAACTTTGCTGCGAAAACCGGTAGGGTAGGCTGGGCTGAACAGGTGTCTTTGAAGAAATATTGTTTGTTTTTGTGCAAGGCTGTAGCGGCCTTTGTGCAAGGTTGTAGTTTTGGCAGAACTTTTTAAAAATATTTATTTATTTATTTATTTATTTATTTATTTATTTATTTATTTATGTCACTGGCTACAATGTGCCTGTGGAGGTCAGAGAACAACTTAAAAGAGTCATTTATTTCTCTCTACCATGTGGGTCCTGGGGATTGAACCAGGGGGTCAGGCTTTGTAACAAGAGTCTTTACTCATTGAGCCATCTCTCAGTCTGCCCCCTGGGTATTTTTGATAGTTCCTACTATCAAGAAAGTATACATGAAGACCCCCCCACACACACACACCCATTTCATGATCTCCTGGCTCTATTTTGCTAAGGTTTAGTGTAAGTGACTCCATTTTGATTCTAATAAGTTTCTCAACACTCACTAGCTATGGCGTAGTCTGAGGTTGAGGGTTTAAAAAAAAAAGATATCATACTTGGGGAAAGAGCCACAGAAAGAGCTGGCTTGGACTGATGAAAAGCTTCTCGAAAACATTATTCCCAGGCAGGATGGGGTGGACAACCTACAAAGAGAAACTGAGGAGCAGAGTGGGCATCTTGCCTGTGTTAGGGAAAAGGAAACTAGGTAATTTCCTCTCTTCAAAAGGCCAGTAACAACAGTCCAGGCTAATTGTCTCTAATTCAAAAGTCCCAAGTGATCCAAAATTTTCAGACTTTTTTATTGCTAGTGTGGTGCTGAGTGGCTAATTCCACACCTAACCTCCCATGACAGGTCACAATCAAAACAAAGGCACGCTGAAAGTTGTATAACATAACCTTTAGGCTGTGTGTAAAACAGATGAACTTCATATCTAGACGTGGGTCCCATTGCCAAGATACCTCATCATGTGTATGTAAATGCCCAAATACAAAGCATGTCAGGCAAGAGGTTCTCACCCTGGACATGTCCCGTAGTTGTGAGTTGTAGAACACCGCCTTGCACCTAGCAATTTCAAGTAGTTTCTGTGCTGGCGTTGGCTGCACTCTTACTGTTATTGTTCTCGGATGACTTGCTTCATTTCAGGACCCATTAGAGTTGAGGAGAAGGGAGCCTGGCTTATATTATAGTGTCTTAGGTAGTGACTGAAACACACTGAAAATCTTTGTTCCTGGCAAAGCAGCTCCATGCTCTCATTTCAATCCCACTTATAAATTCTGCAATGGAAAAAACGGAGCTAGCCCTTAGGGAACTCACTATAAGGGCCTGAGACTCTGAGCCACACTCTCTCTAAACCCTCTGGCGGAAGACCTTTGGGCCACCCAGCCCCACCTGGAGGTGGAAGGCAATTAAATGGATGATCTCACCGAGTCCCTTTTGACCAAGGAGAGGGCTGTCTGTGGTCCTGTAAACAGACTCCTATGCTTTGCAAACCATGGGCGTTTTTGTGGATTGTTCTTTGTTCAAAAAAGCCAGAACAGTTTTGAGAAAGTCTGCAGAATGTTAGAGCTGTCACTTGTAAAGTAACGTAACTCCATTGCCCCACCTCGGCAAAGCAAGCAAGGTATATGTCTCCATGAGTCAGGGTTTATTTAATATTCGCGAGCCTGGCAGTTTTTTGACTGATGAAAATGCTTTGCAAACAGAACCAGGTCCTGTTTTTCCCCCACACTCCTTTCCCCGCTACCAAATGCAGAGTGAGAGGCTGGCAGAGGCAGTGCTAAGTTGGTAGTAGGCTGATGGTATGCTATCTCCCACTCCATGTAACGCAAAACATTTATTCTGCAGTGACTGAACACAAAACTGAAAGTGAGCCAAGAATTCTGGGAGCTGGAGGCTTGGCTTCCTCCTGGGTTTGTTGACTTTGCCTTTACCACCTGAGGCACGTGCTGTGTGGTGCTGCTGGAAAGGCCAAGGCTGTCCTAGAAGCTCCAAACCTCCTTGGGGAAACTGCAGAGGCAGTGGAGAAGCCCAGCCCCCCTTAAGCAAATGAGATCAAACTCGGTGGTCACTCCCTTCCCTGTCTCTGTCCTTTAACTGTGTGTGGAGAGACCTAAGGGCCCAAGGGATGGATGTCCCCATAGAAGACACAGCTTGGAGATTCACTGAGCAGCTAGGAAGATACAGGAGCACTTTAGCTGAGTCCCTGACTTCGATGCTGCACAAAGACAACATGTCTATGGCCACCAGGGAAGTCTCTGTTCCCCAGCTCTACCAGTTTCAACTGACTGCCTCAGTGGAAATCCTGATTTGAAATCAATAAGTAGCCTTGGGCAAGTCATTTAAGCTTCACTGTGCCTCAATTCTTTATCTTCAAAATGGGGCTAATGACTTTACCTGCCTCTTGGGTTATTATGAGAATGAGAATCTAAATTCAATATAAGTGTTAGCTATTTGGCCACTCTTTTTTTTTTTTTTTTTTTTTTTTTTTTCTGTGTGTTTACTACATAGGCTGAGATATCCACACCACAACTGGGCATTCCCACTTTTAAGTGTTTGTGTGTGTGTGTGTGTGTGCTGTCTGTGTATGGGCATGTACATGTAAATCCAGATGCATACAAAGGCTAGAGGCATTGGGTCCCTGTCAACTGTAGTTACAGGAGGGTGAGAATTGCCTGCCACTGGTGCTGGGAACTGAAACTCAGGTCCTCCGCAAGAGCAGTATATGCATTTAACTGCTGAGCCGTTCTTGTGGGGGGCTTCCAGTACCACCTGTGCCCCTGTTTGTTC
Source organism: Cricetomys ansorgei (assembly GCA_026225945.1). Classification (NCBI taxonomy): domain Eukaryota; kingdom Metazoa; phylum Chordata; class Mammalia; order Rodentia; family Nesomyidae; genus Cricetomys; species Cricetomys ansorgei. The sequence continues at coordinate 13,578,964 of JAMJFZ010003914.1, read as the reverse complement.
AGCTATCGAAAGTACAATTACTACCTAAACTCTTCTTTTTGAGCAAAGAGAAATTACCTTAATGCTAGTCCCAGAGGATTTAGAACTCCAGTACTATAATCCTGCTACAAAAAGGTACAGTCTCTTTATGTGTTTTTTAAAAAGCATTTATTGGTTGCTTGTGTATGTTGTGGGAGGGGTGCACATGCTCCAGTGCACATGTGGAGGTAATAGGACAAAGACAACTTTGTGGTAGTTGAATTTCTTACCATGTGGGGTTCCAGTGATCAAACTCAGGTCTCTTGTCTTGGTGGTAAAAGCCTTCACCTGCTAAGCTGGCTTGATGGCCCTTTTAAATCCAACTCTGATTTATTAAGTATTGGTTGGACAAAAATCTATCAACTCAGCGCTATTGTCATTTTTGAACGGAATATTTGTTTTGAAGACTGTAGTGTGCACTGTAGACTGTTCAGCAGCGTTGCTGGCTTCCGCCCACCAGATGTGAGCGGTACCCATTCCACCATTTGTGACAAAAGATCTCTCAACATTACTTTTCGGATAAAGTTATCAAATTCAGCAAATAGAAATGTATTTCATCTGGCAACCCCAGGTTAAGAGCCATCCTTAAAAATGCGTACTGTGTTGGTGCCCACTTACCCACATCATTACAGGGCGGAACAGTTATGAGCAGCCCATTCTAATCGTGGAGAGGGACAGCAAACAGTCAACCAGATGGGTGGATGACTGATGTCAGTACCTTTTTCATTATCTATTACATTAGCTCAGAGGATCGTGTCTTCTTACAGTATCTTGTATATTTGTAAACACTTAAGCCGCCTTTCCTATCTCATTTTGATCCTCCCATTCTGATGCTCTGGTAATAGGGCCATTGGTTATATGAAAGGCCAAGCTGGCCATTTTCCTCCAAATTCACCTCACACATCTCTGAAAGTATCCCTCAGAAAGAAGGCTAATAGTAGAGGGGAGGGGAAAGCAGGGGATTCAGGGTCCCTGCCTCCCAGATCTCAGCAGCCAAACCTGGAGAGACAAAAGGCAGCGTGGTGCAGGGACATTATTTCCCCTGCTCTATCACCCAGCTCAATGGGGCATTCTGGATCCCTGCCCTCCAAAGCTCAACGGCCTTATTAACAGACCTCAGCTGTGGCCCAAAGCCCTTACCTCACCCAAGAGGGCTCTATTTGCATGATAATGCCCTCTTTGGGGGAATTATTGCTTAATTAAAGAACAGCAATCACTTTAATTAGCATGTCTCCTTGCTCCCTGGTACTTTGCATGGATTCAAATGAGCTCCTCATTAGCCATTGGCACTTGTACAAATCTGGGGCCTCTGGCTGGGAAGGGAGGCTCCCAGGGCAGCAGCCTCAGCCAGGACCTCAGTGGTGGGGAGGCACAGCCTGGCCAGGAGCACAACCCAGGCTTTGTGAGGGGAGCAGTAGACAAGGACCTAGCCAGTGCCCTTTGGAGCACAGGAACCCCACGCGCTGGGAAGGCCAAGTCCTAGAGGGTGTCATTTGCTGAAGCTAGACAAGGGCTTTCTCTTGCCTCTGTCTGCACACTTATGCTGTCCCTCTTGCTTCGGTTCTCTGTTCTTAGTCTTTAGCTGCCTGACCCTGTCTTCACCTCCCTACTCATCCTCTCTCCCACACACACATCTGAATCTTGTTTAGTCTCACCTCAGATTCTTCCTATTTGGAGGGTTCACTTTTCTGTTCCACCTGGCAGTGTGGGAACACACACACACACACACACCACACACACACACACACACACACACACACACATTCCTGACTCAATGACAACATCTCTCCTTGGGTTAGATTACGGTCTTGGAGCTTCACTTTCTGAGTTCTACAAAGGTATACAAGAATGGCTGCACAGATAAGACCTGAGTGGGTTTGTCGAACTATGGAGCCACTGTGGAGATCCTCACCAGAACTCATCCTCCCCAGTTGTTAAGAAAATATAGGTTATCATGGAAGCCATTTGACAAACACTGTCTGTGCACTGGCTATGATGTCTGCCTAATAACACTCTGATATTTCTCTCAATGCTTCTGCCCACTCACTACAACAGCCTCTCCTCTGGAGAGTCATGTCTCTTCCATCCACCTGGATGTTAAGTATACCTAATCCTTGATGTTCAGCCTCCTTCCTGTACGCACACATACACACACACACACACACACACACACACACATCACAGAGCTGTATCTGTGATTCTTCTATCACTAAAGATAAAAGCATATATTTAAAGCAGTAAGCTAGGATGGGCCTTAGACTTGCAGTCAGACCTGTCTTATAATAACCTTTTTTCATTTTCTGGAGCTTTCAAAAATTGCTTCATGGCTCTCTGATCCTTGAGAAAGAAAAACCCAGCTTCCCATTAAAGTCAGTATCTTCTTTTGCAGTCCTAGCAAACACAGAACTTTCATCCCCTCTCACTAGTCTCTGTGTTCCCAGATTGAGCATGACGGGATGAGACTCTTATCTATAAAGTCTTCACTTTTGTCTAAATACGGAACAGGAGGTAGCTGGGAACTCTGGCTGTCGAGAAACAGGGATGGAGAGAAAGGAGAGAGAAGTGGAGAGTGGGGAGAATGGAACTCTCATCATCCTGCAGAGAGAGTAACAACAAATCAGGTAAATCCACTTCCTGGCAGGAAGCTGAGCCTGAAACCAGATGAAGCCACAGCAGTTCAAAGGCAGAGTGACACCCAAACAAGAGAGCAGCTCTTAATCCCCCAAGGAAAGATGAGAACAGAGCGCTCAGCCCAGGAGGGAGACCACTGGGCTTTGTTTAACCAGGATTGAAAACACAGCCCTATTGAGAGCCTAGGACTTTGAGGCACAGACCCTGAGGGGCAGTTGCCAAGCTGAAGGCAGGGAAAGCTGCCAGCATTCACCTCTTTAGTGCGAGGCTTGGCAGTAATGAGGCAAAGGGCTGGGACTTTTAACTGACTAGGTCAAAAAGGTTTCCTTATTAGACACACAGCACAGGGCTGGAGGTTGGGCGGGGAAGTTTAGAACAGGCGCTTCCAGAAAAGATGCATTGCCTGGGGCCTGTTTAGCCATCACCTCTGAGGCCCTCACTTGTCACCTCCCCTGGCCCATTATTTCCACAGTTTAAAGGGCAATGTGAGAGAAGTGTCCACTCTGCCAGAGAGAACCTGGACAGGTAAGAACAATAAGCAGGTGGTTGGGGAATGAGCCTGCCCCAGGCTGGTTCTTGACCTGTAGGTTAGTGCCTGAGATAAGGTAAACAGGAGGGCAGCTCACAGCCTGTGGGAAGACAGCCTGCAAGTGAACTGCCCTCTCTTTAGAACGGCCCTGTGCAGTGCTGTAGCTCCCTTGCTGCCAAGGTCCTGCCGGTGTTTTTAAAGCAGAAGCCTTCCTGTGACCCTTAAAGACATCAGACTTAGGAGCTAGGATCAAGGAATAAGGTCAATGGGAAGGGGAGACTCAAGCTGAGGAAGAGAGTCTCCAGTCTTCTCACCCACAAGTCTCAGTCACAGAAGCATCTTTTTTATTTGCTTGCTGTATCTTCCTTATAAGACTGCATTTGAAGAAGCATTTATACCACCCTGAAAGTTCCAAAGACACTGCCCTATGAACAAAAAGATGCTCTAGAAGGAAGGTTCCTGCATCCCCATGTCCAACACTGTATCACTCAGACTTGGCATCTGATCTAATTCACTCAAAGAGTGCCTGTTGAGCACCTCATTTGTATGCCTACTAATTCCACAGAAGCTTTGAAGCAGCTTGCAAAGAGATGTGTACAATAAAATAGGGTCAGTAGAAATAGAGACAAGTAACCAAACCAGAATAAACAGACATGAAATGAAGTTGAGAGCAGGGAAGAGAAGCACACACCGGCAAGGGATAAATGCTTGTATTCTCTGTTCTCAGACTTCAGATTGGCTTCTGGGCTTTTCAGAAGACAAATCTCCGGGGAAATGGGAAGACACGGAGGGGAGGAGGAGAGAGAGGAGAGGGGATAAAAGAGCAAGAGAGAGGAAGAAAGAGAGAAAGCTCTCATCTAATTATTTTTACCTGGATGCAGTGGGGCAGGGGTGAGGGGGGATGCCAACTTTTGGGACTAAGCCAATTTTTTTCTAGCTGTAAATTTTAGAAGAAAAACTTCCTAATGAACTGAGTAACAGAACTGACTATGTCTTTGGATGATTACCTACAGCAATAAGACTCCATGGTTTACTGTGGGGTTAGGTGGGAAAATTCAAAGCATTAATATTAGAAAGCAACTCAGTAAATGCATATTTTATGGTAAGGCACAAAATAATAGGACTCAGAAGAGCTCCCTTGCATTGGCTTAGTTCAGCCAAGCACACCCCATCCATCTTAGTTTGGGCTCTCCCAAAAGCAGGCCTTGAGGAGAGGGTTGAGATATAAGTTGTCTGCTTGGTATTTGATCCCAGTAAATGTCTAAAAGAGTAGACAATCAAGACAGGGGAAGAAAACAAGCCTCCCACAGCTGGGGTATCAAGATACTTAGTGCTAAGGAGAACCAGAGCTTATCTGTGTTGGGAAATTCTGGGAATGCCAAACAGATTCAAGGTCAACCTACTTGACAGGAGAGCAAGCTGGGGCATTGACATCCAGTTTCTGTCAGTCTTGGTTGAGAGCTATCCAATCCCATCAGTCTTTGGTGGAGGTCCACTTTGGGAAGCATTAATTTCCTGATCTCTCCAGTTGATCACGTATGTACGCAGTATAGGCTCCAGCAGGCAAAACAGTGTCAGACTGTGAGATGAAGGTTCATGCTGCAGGATTGTCAACTAGCATCCTATGAAACAGTACAGACCACTAAGAGGCAATGAGGCTGAAAGTACCAACTGAGCTATTCTGTTCTGGTCCCATCAGACACCTCTGCACACACTCCTAGCTCTTGCTCAGACCTGCTGAAGTAGGGCTATAGTTTCTTTGTGAAGTCTATCCATAATGACACCTGGGAAAACTCAAGGAGTGTCTCCCATGTGTTCACTGGGCAGCACAGACAGCTACCCTGTCACATCCACTGGGCCCTGACACCTTTAAACAAGTTTTAAACAGCTTGTCCTAACTCCCAGGTCAACTGCGTTTTCTTCTGAGCAATGACACCCTCACAGAGTAAGAACAAGTCAGATCAGCATCATGGCCCATGCTGTACATACTCACCCTTTCCCTCACAGTTCAGAGGGACACGTAATTCTCAGAATCCCTCAGAACATCCCACTATGTTCTAAACTAAAATAGAGAAAAGGCTTCTCTCTGTTTATGAACAGTCCTGTGTCTCTAAGTGATAGTGTTTTTTGCTTGTTTGTTTTGCGGTGGGGGGTCTCAGTACGTAGCCCAATCTAGCCTCAAACTCCTGGGCTCCAGTAATCCCTCTGCTTCAGCCTGAGTAGCTGAGAGTACAAGTGTATAACACCCTGATCAACTGGTCAAGATTTTGTTCTTTTTAAAATATGTTTTCATTTCTTCTTTGATAACTTAGTTGCTCATGATTTTAATGATCAACTCTTGGCTTTTCATGCAGTTTCCTTTCTTCCTTTTTTGGAGGGAATAAACCCAAAGAATGTTCTGCACAAGATACTTGCTTCTCCTCAACAAGCTATATTCAGAAATACTCTTTCCTCGACCCCTCCCACAATGCTTTCTCACCATACTTGTGATTATTTCCTTAAAGGAACTTTACTTACTCTTTTGTGCAAATTAAGGGTTTGCTCCATTTCTGTGCCAAGTTTGCCTTGAAATGTCTCCAATTGCAGTGGTTGATACAACTTTGAATACAGCTGAGTGTCCACCTTCCAAATAATAACAATTTAAAAATTTAGCTAAATGGATAACTCCCTCATTCTTCAAGTAATCTTTCACCGTGTTACTTTTGATAGATGCTAATGGGCAGATGATTTGATGTTGCATTCCAACTGAGAGATCCTGGGATGCTGGTATTCTTTACTGATAAAAGCGAATGGCTGTGTTTGGGAAGCAGGTGAGCAGGTAGACCTTCTAATGCATTTCAGGTGACTGACTGGAACTCTCATCCATGCAGAGACCGTCGTACTTCAGCATAGAGAAAGGATCGAGGGATGCTTTTCTAATTTTTTTCTAAGAAACTGATCTTTTTGTTTGTTTGGTTTTTTAATTTCTAAATGCAGGAGTTCTAATATTTATACCACCATTTTATGTTACTAAGGTATGCCTTTTTAGTCTAAAATTTAAGTGGGGAGAGTCTGAAAGTATAAAAACATAATTAAAGGAATGATAATGTTCTAACTTATGATGTCTGTATCATTTTAAATTTCCAAGTGTTGATAATGCCACTTTTGTCAGAAAATAATCCCTGTGGACAACAAATCTCATTGTATTATCAAAACAGAGATTTTTGCTTGAATATCAGCAACTCGGGGTCTATACTCTCTTTCATATCCATCGAGTCAAAGCCAAATAACTGATAATAAAACCTCAATCTTGTACTGGCTATTGAAAGTAAACAAGAGATCAATAATTGCTTGTTTAAAAACTCTACTTGCTCCCCAGGCAAAAGCACTGGCCTCAGAGAAGACACAACAGCAATTTTGTTCTATACCATTTACTTTAGTTAATTTCTACAACAGGAAAGATATTCCATATTATCCAAGTGGTCCCCCAAAATGAGTAAAAGGAAAGCTAGAGAGAAGCAGCTGAAGGGCTCTGGGATAGAGCACTTGTGTAACATGCAGAAGGCTCTGGGTTTGATCTGTAGCACTTGAAAAAGTAAGGAACCAACTGGTTAGCAATGCCAATTAGTAGCAATTAGTGTGAATAGAGTAGTGTGAATAATTAAATAGCAGATTAAATAAAAAGAATGATGTCTTGGGAACTGGGTACATAGCTCAGTTGGGAAAGTGCTTGTATAACATGTTAACATGCACGAGGCCTTAGGTTGGAATTCCAGCACTGCATAATCAGGTATTACACATCTGTAATCCCAGAACTCAAGAAGCAGGGGATAAAGAGAACTAAAAGTTTAAGATCTTTCCTAGTTTGGGTTGGACACTATGGAAAGTGTTAGGTCTTCCTTTAACTAGAAGACAATATCTGAGACTGATACTCACTTAATAGCTTGATCTTGAACTACCTATTGTTCAGTTCTCCACAGCTGGCTGAGACCATGGGATTTGATGACAAGCTGAGGCGCCTACTGATAACTCAGATTATAAACCTAATCCATGCACAAAGTCTGAGGTAGCTTGACTCTAGGAGAAGGATGTGAACCTTATGGTGGTCTCACCGTCTTGTGGTTGTGTGACCTTGTATGTTTTCTTTCCTTTGTAAAAAGGGGGTAATAACAACCCTTCAGCTCATGTGGACTAGGCCTATTGCAGGAAAAAAATTTAAAAGATGGCCCTGTTCTTGATTCATAAAGCCCAGCAGCCCCCCCGCCAACAAACACACCAAAAAATAATGCTTGTTTCATCACTGGGTGAAAGGCCTTTGAATGGAGATGTAATTCCTCTTGATTGACACAGCCCAGGAGCACGTTCAGGGGATATTGGATCCTCATATATAATTGTGCTCAAAAAGAACCTAAGGTTATTAATCAATTCAGCAATTAAGTGGACATTTAGCATTAATTTTCTCCTAGAGCTATCAGAGCACAGTTCTGAGCCAGGCACTCTGGGGAGCATTTTTTAGATTTTTCTGTGTCTGTGTGTGGCAGTTGACTGGCAGCCCTTCCCTCTGGACATTGTCAAGGCCCAAATAAATCACATCGCTCTCCATGGACTGCTTTTGCAAATGGAGTTCATTATCCAGAGGTATACCTTCAATGTGCCAGAAGGGTGTGTAAGGGTGTGTAGGAAAGCCATGGGACAGAAATGGCTTTCCAAAGGGGTCCTTTTAGTAAAGACCTTCAAGAGAAATTGAAAGTAATCTACCAGCAGTAGGTTTATCACACAGTTTTTTTAAAAAATATTTTTAATTTATTCTTATTTTATGTACATTGGTGGTTTGCCTGCATGTATGTCTGTGTGAGGGTGTCAGATACCCTGGAACTGGAGTTACAGACAGTTGTGAGCTGCAGTGTGGGTGCTTGGAATTGAACCCAGGTCCTCTAGAAGAGCAGCCAGTGCTCTTAACTGCTGAGCCATCTCCCCAGCCTCCTTATAGCTGGATCTTATGAGTCATTTTCTCAATTGATGACTCCTTTCAGATGACTCTAGCTTGTGTCAAGTTGACATAAAACTAGTCAGGACACTGTGTGCCCCTGTTTACCAGTGAAAAGGCAGGCACAGACCCTCCAACCCCTTACATTAGCCTCTCCTATGAGTAGTTGAACTTCTTCAATCAGTCAGAACAGTATATATCTTAGCCAAATTTTGGTTAAGATAATCTTTTTTTTCTCAAGGCCCCAGAATGTGGCCTAACCTCCGTCCAAGCCCGATCATAGCATTCAGAGCGTAGGTTAGGCTGAGTGAAACCTTTATATATAGACACTCACCAGGCTGCATCTTCATTTATCCCACTTGCCTATACCAGTTCCTTCCAGCATTCCTTGCCCCTCTAAAAAAGAAAAGCTCCTTTTGCCTAATGTTTAAGCCACTTGCAGCTTTAAGGGGCAGAGCCGACTCAAATATATACATATATAAAATGGCTCTCGCTATTACAGCTGTTATCCCCCCTCTGCCAACTTTATAACAATCTCTTTGAATAACAAAATCTACCTTGGCACAACATGATGACGTGCCTTTAATCTTAACACAGGGAGACAGAGGCAGGCAGATCCTCTGTGAGTTTAAGGCCAGCCAGGGCCACACAGTGAGAACCTGTCTTTAAATAAAAATAAGTCTCTTTACCAAATCCATGTTTCTTCACTTGACAGTAGTAATATACCATATAAAGAGCAGTGACCAGGGCTGGGGAGATGGCTCAGTGGGGAGGATGACCCCTACACAAACATAAGGACCTGAGTTTGGATCTGCAGCACCCACGATAAGAACTGGATGTGGCAGCAGGTGCCTATAACCTCAACACTTTTGGGTGGAGATAGGGGGATCACCAGAGCTCACTGGCCAGTCAAACGACCTGTTACAGTGAGCCACAGGTTTAATGAGAGATCTCTTGTCTTAGTGAGGGTTTTTATTGCTGCAACAAAACACCATGACCTAAAAAGCAAATTTGCGAGGAGAGGGTTTACTTGGTTTATGCATTCATAGCACTGTTCATCATCAAAAGAAGTCAGGACAGAACCTCAAACAGGGCAGAAACCTGGAGGCAGGAACTCATGCGGAGGCCATGGAGGAATGCTGCTTACTGGCTTGGTCCCCATGGTTTACTCAGCCTGCTTTCTTATGGAACCCAGGACCACCAGCCCTGGCATGGAACCACCCACAATGGGCTGTGCTGGTGGCAAAGGAATCCTGATAGTGAGAGAGAGAGACAGGCATGTGTGGTTTTTAAAATGGCAAATCTTGGCAGACTGGTTGAGCCCCAGATGGGAAAGCCCACCAGGGAAACCCCCACCCCAGGCTCCATCACCCCCATCTTTACAGAAACCTTGTTCACCAACATTGGCAAAACAGAGCCTAAACATGCAAGCCTAAAAATGGATGGACCTTTCCCAACCTTGTCCATTCCCCCCACCCCCTACAGCAAGCTTTAGATAGGCTGATTGAAGTGTCTAGTAAGCATGGACCAAAGTGATTGGACCTCTCCCTTTTATAACACCCTGTTTCCTCTTTAAAAGCCCTGCTTCTTTCACAATAAAGTAGATCTTCACCATGAGGCTGGTCTCGGGAGTCTGAGTTGACCTAGTGACTCTGTTGCCATTCACCACCTCGGGGAGATCCCTGCTTCCACAAAAGACTACAGGGCTGAGCCTCCCCCTACCAATACTTAATTAAGAATTTGCCTTACAGCTGGATCTTATGGTGGCATTTTCTCAATTAAGGTTCCCTCCTGTTAGATAACTAGTTTGTGTGTCAGGTTGACATAAGACTAGCCAGCACACCTTGTCTCAACAAATACAGCAGAGAAGCAATTGGGAACATCTCAACATCAACATCTAGCCTTCACTGGTGAACCCCTTAAAACACACACACACACACACACACACACCACATTTTTTAAAAGAATAGTTATACATTGCTCTTTCTACGTATAATGTATTATCTATCATATATATAAATGATCCTTATTTAGTATATTATGTAAAACATTATATAAAGCATTTTATAATTATATTTTAAGTGCAAAATATTATATTAATCAGTAATATGTATTTGCATTATAAATATGTATATATACATGCATATATATGTGTGTATGTGTGTATATATATATATATATATATATATATATATATATATATGTTTTGGAGGTGATGCTAAGGTTGAAACTCGGGACCTTGCTCCTACAAGATAGGAACTGTGTCACAGACTTATATCCACATGACTAAAGCTTCTCTTTCTGGCATGTGATGGCTAATTTCGGTTGTCAATGTGACACACTGGGAAGAAAGACCCTTAATTGAAAGAATTGTCTTCTTTAGATTGGCCTTTATGCATGTATATAGAGCATTTTCTTGATTGCTAATTGGTGTGGGAGGGCCCAGTTCACTGTGCACAGTAGGCAAGTGGGTTTGGGCTCTATAATAAGAAAGGTAGTTGATTAAGCCAGTAAACAGTGATACACTATGGTCTCTGCTTCAATTTCTGCTTCAAGCTCCTGCCTTGGCTTCCCTTGATAATAAATTGTAACCTGTAAGCAGAAATAAGTCCTTTCCATTCCAAATTGCTTTTGGCCATGGCGTTTATCACATCAACAGAAAAGAAAACTAGAACCTATGGTAAATAAGTTGTGTGTATATATTAAACCCGTTTGTTTTATGGAACATATAATAAGACCAATATTCTTCAGTGCATTTTCAGTTTTTCCTTTGCTTGTATACCTGTAAAAGGCAGAGCGTATGATAAGTACTCACAGCAGAGGAAGGCTGTTCATCCCATGGTCAGAATGAGAGAGGAAGAGGAAGGGGCTGGATACCAGTAACCCCTCAAAAGCACACACACCCAAATGACCAGAAGGACTTCCACCTCGGCCCCGTGTTTGAAAGGTTCCAGCACTTCCCAGTGTAGCCATGGATTGGAAACCAAGCTTTTAACACATGGGCCATTTGGGCACCCTGATCCAAGCAACTGCACTCTTACCTTTATTGTTTTGTTTTGATTTGTTTTTAAATCAGAAACTTTCATTAATGTAGTTTAAGCACACCAAGGGTTCTGCAAATTTTGATAAGGGAGACAACAATCCTTCCAACCCCCACTTCAATTCCTACTCCTCAGCTCCTCAGAATAACCTTCTCAACTCTTTCTAATGGATCCTCCCCATTCCTTCCTCCCTCCCTTCTTCCCTCCCTTCCTCTCTCCCTTCCTCCCTCCCTCCTTCCCTCCCTCCCTCCCTTCTTCCTTCCTTCTTTCCTTCCTTTACCCCTCCTTCCTTCCTTCCTTCCTTCCTTCCTTCCTTCCTTCCTTCCTTCCTTCCTTTATCCTTCCCCCTTACCAGCTCTTTTAATAGGGTCTTACTATAAAGCACAGTCAGGCCGTAAACCCCCATCCTTTTGCCTCAGCTCCTGAGTTCTGGGATACAGTATATCATAATGCCCAAATGCCACATAGCATTTTAATTTTAATTTTCTGGTGTTTCCAATTCCTTAGTTTGGGAACTTCTTTGTTTCCCATGCGGAAGAGGAGGATTTATCTCTGCCTCACTAGAATTCTGGACCTTACCACATATAGCCCCTGCTCCTACTCAGCCTGTAGTTTCCCTAGTATAATTAGATCATAATTCTCATTAGATCAACATTCAATATTTACCTTAACAAGAATACATAAACATACTTCACAGCCAAGTACTTCATGGATGTATAATGATTATTTTTCTTTTCTTGCTAAATTTTCTTCCTAGGGTTGAAAATCATTTTGGTTTTGTTTATTTGCTTAGCTTTCTACATACTTGACACTAATCTATTCCCAAACTCTCCCTAGACTGGGTGTGTAATGTGCTCTCATGTCTCTGAAATGCTGTGATGCCTTCAGTATTCTGGCTGTTTCATTTTCTTGAAGAGACAGTTCCTGGGTCTTGTGGCTGGGCCAGTTTGGGCTGATGCTCCTGAGATCTGCTACATAGCTAGCTGCTAGCTTGAGATCTCTTCTGCCACCTGACTGTAGCTGCCTTCTTTCTTGCGTGGAACCTTCTTTTCCAGGAACCATGTCTCCCCTCCTGTGTGGGGTCTTCTTCCCTAGAGACTATGCCTCCTCCTCCTCCTCCTCCTCCTCCTCTTCTTCTTCTTCTTCTTCTTCTTCGTTTTGGTTGAATATATGATATTGTCACAGTAGCTTCCTGAGACAGAGCCTCAGAAAGACAAAATTTGAGACTTCATCTTTTAAGACATCTCTATTCTAAGCTCACACTAAATTAAGAGTTTAGGTAAGAAGAAAATCCTAAGTTGAAAGTATTTTGGCCATTCTAGCCTTCAGTGTTCTTGAAAGGTCTTTTGCTCTTCTCATCCCTTCATATGAAACCTGCTTATTTTCTCTGGAATCTTGTAGCATCTCCTCTTTGCTGCTAATACTAAAATGCCATCTTAATAAACCTTTGTTTCACAGATTCGTTTTCTTCATCAATTATTCTGGGCATTCAGTGGGGCTTTGTAGCCTGGAAACTCATTTGTTTAAGACTGGGTGGATTTCCTTGGATTATACATCAAATTATTTTTAACATCTATCTTCTCTATTCTTTGTTTTTGAATTCCCATAATTTGAATGCTTTCATGAACAAGTCTTATTTTTCCCCTCTCATTCTCTTATACACACACACACACACACACACACACACACACACACACTTTTACAATATATATAGCACAGGCTCTTGCTCTTCCTGCTTCTGCCTCCTGATACCATGTCTACCCTCTTCCCTTTGCCCTGAGTAACTTGTACTGATTTAATTTTTTCCTATTATATTTGATTTTCAAAAGCTGCTCTTTCGTTCCCTGAGAATCCCTTTTTGATAATATTCTCTTGTTGACTTTTAGATGCAATATCTCATCTTTTCTTAAATTTAACTTTCTTATTGTTGAGTGTGTGTGTGTGTGTGTGTGTGTGTGTGTGTGTGTGCCAGTGCAGGTGCACACATGCCATAGCACATGTGTGGAGGTCAAAGGATGATTTTCAGCTGTCAATTCTCTCCTTTTATCATAGGTCCTAGGATCCAATTTTGGTCACCAGGCTTACTTTACCTGCCAAGCCATCCACTGGCCCAATAATATCACATTTTTCTTTTTTCTTTTTTCCTATGATTCTCTTTTTTCTCTTTATTTCCTTCTTTTTTTCTTCCTTCCTTTTTCTTTTATTTATGTGCATTGGTGTGAGGGTGTCAGATGCCCTGGAACTGGAGTTACAGACAATTATGAGCTGCCATGTGAGTGCTAGTATTTGAACCAGGTCCTCTGGAAGAGCAAGCAGTGTTCTTAACTGCTGAGCCACCTCTCTGGCTCCACATTTTTCTAAGTATATTATATTAGTTTATTTTTTAATTAATGTCATAAAAACCATGACCAAAAGCAACTTAGAGAGAAAAGAGTTAATCCCATCTTAAAGCTTATACTCCATCATCAAGGGAAACTAAGGCAGGAACTGAAGCAGAGATTGAAAAAATGTTGATTATTGACTTACTCTCCTTGGCTCTTTCAAATTTACTTTTTAAAACAACCCAGGACCACTTGCCTGGAGTTAGCACAACCCACAATGCACTAAAACCCTCCTGTGTCAATCATCAATCAAGAAAATGCCCCCTACATACTTGCCTACAGGCCAACCTGATGGAGGCACCTTCTCAATTGAGGTCCCCTCTTTCCAGATGACTCTAGCTACTGTCAAGTTGACAGGAAAAAAAAAGTATCCAGCACACTTTATGTATAAGCCTTCCTCTTCACGTGTAGTCTCTGGTTTCTCCGAGGTGTTTTTACCTTCTGATTGGACCTTGTTTTCATGTTATAAGTTTTTTCAAATGTACGGTGCTCCTTGACTGAGTGCTTACAAATAGAACACCAACAAGATAACGGGGTGGCACTGACCAGAGCAGGCCTTGTCAGTTATTATTACACTGGACTTTCAGGAAACTATTAAAGTCATTTGATTCAGCCATTTTATCCAATCTAATCTTTATCAAAACCTTATCTAGCCTTCTGCTTGTGGAATATAAATGTAGCTTCTACCAATCAGAGGTAGAAGATCCATAGATTCAGCATTTGCTGTGTAAACTTGCATTAAGTTCTGAATTTTCTCTAAGTCTTATATCTGCAGCAGTGCCCTCTAGTCCCTGGCCTGAAACGACCTGTTTAATCATCTCTAGAGAATGGGGAGTCTAGATTTGCCAGGCATAAAAACATGGAGGAATAGAATGGACAGGAGATCCACTTGCATTTTGAGAAAACATGCAACCAATCTTGGTTTTGGTGCTAGTTTTCCCCTTCCCTTTCTAAAAGTATCTGTTACACTAGTTCTTGAATCTTTGGGGCTTCTGAGTCAGGATTCGGGCTGTTCATGTCAAAGTTTTGTACTTAACTTTCTCAGGCCTGCTGGGTCAGTTTCCACTTGTTAATATGGTTCGTATTAAGTGTGCTTCCTAGCTTCCAGACTTTTGTGACTGACATCTCTTTTAAAGTTCCTTTTTGTTTTGTTTTAATGAGGTTTCAGAGAGTTAAAGGACATTGGCACTTTGCAATCTTTATCCAGAAGTTCCAGCCTGTGCTTGAACTTGAACTCCATTTTCGTATCACTCCCCCAAGAAGCAGACCTGTACAATAATATACTGATGATAAACAATTATGAAGCTTTTATGATCTATTGAACACTATTTTAAGTACATGGGTACTAATCTTATGCCAGCAGGATGGTTTACTGTGAAACCTTGGTGGCTCCTTTGGAACCTTCCCCTGTCCCACGGAAGCCTGAAGGGGTATATTTAATGGTAATGGTACTGGGACAGTTTTTTTTTTTTTGTTGTTGTTGTTGTTTTGGTTTGGATTGGTTTTTGGTTGTTGTTGGGTCTTTGTTGTTGTTGTTTTGTTTTGTTTTCAGTGCTTATTTCAAACCCAGGACCGTAAACATGCTACACAGGCACTCTAACATTAAACATCAGCAGAAAACGTTCTTGTCTCTAGGAGAGTCTGGAACAAACCATACTCCCAGCCAAGTTCTAATTTTGACTTTGCTTGATTAGCTGTGTGTCTAAACTTATAAGAAGCAATCACTAAGCTGCATCTCTTGATTGTCAGGATTTTGTGTAGTCTATTAAATCAAATTCACACGAGTTCTCAGATGGAATATAGCAGATGGTGAGCATCCAGAAAGCGGGGTGGGGGTGGGGGTTGGGGGGTGCTATGATCAAGGAAACAGAAGGACTCTCTTCACAGACCCTCTGCATGTCCTGGGGTGAGTGTCCACTTACCTCTGTCAGTGCTGGTTCCCTGTCTGGCTTGAACCTGTGCAGGCCCTGTGTATGTTGCCACAGCCTCTGTGAGTTCATGTGTCAGTCTTGCCATGTCTAGAAGACACTTTTTCCTTGGAGTTATCCATACCTCTGGCTCTTACAATCTCTCCACCTCCTCTTCCACATAGCCATAAGAGGAGGGACTTGATAAAGACATCTCATTTAGGACTAAGTGATCCAAAATTTCTTACTCCCTGCACACTGTCTCGTTGTGGGTCTCTGTGTGAATTCCTATTTACTACAAGAAGAAGCTTCTCTAATGATGGCTGAGCAAGGCACTAATCTGAGTCCTAGCCCAGGGTAACCAAGAACAGAAGTTTTACCTCTCTTTGCAAATAAGGAAATTGAGGCACAGAAAGAAGCTAACAAATGCTAAGTCGCATGATTACAATCGGGACTTGGAACAGGCGACTTGATCTGGAGTATTTGCTTTCTACCCAGCCTGGCCTCCGTCATCTTATCTGTCACGTGGGCCCTTTCTATCACCAATCCATTGACTACTTTATTTTCATTCTCACTAGATGCCTCTTCTTCTCCGTGGGCCTCTCTACTGAACGAACCATCGCTTCACCTCGACCCTGGCTTCCAGTGGAATTTTCAAATACTTTTTAGTACCAGAAGTCTGATGCATGACTCAGTTATAGGAAGAGAGTCCCTCAAGGTATGATTCCCAAACCACTGTGCTAGGGCACATGCTTCATATTACCTTCTGAAGGGGGGAAATTGAGAGTTCTTGTTCTGGGTCGCATTATGGATATCCTGTAGCTAAAGCCTCAAAGCCTTCACTTCACACAACTGGAGTGCTGAGCTCAAAGCCTGACACATCGGCCGTAGCCCTGTCCAACATGTACTCACTTTGTTTGTCCCTTGAGTGCTTTGCTTGTGCTCCTGTCTCAGTGACTTGTATCCTTCTATCTGGCAACTGGAGATGGACCGCATGTTTCCTGTTTCGTCTCCTGGGGTAGCCTGCCTCTGGGAACATTGTTAGCCAGACGCCTGTTTTCCCTCACAGAAAAACTCTTGATTTCAGCTCTCACAATCTCCTCTCCCCAGCCACTGTCATATCCCTCAGCAGGTTCCTTCCCTTCATTAACTGAGGAATGAGGCCCAGAGGAACCAAAGAGGTAAGAAGCTAATGTTTGTCTCTGCTGTAGGCTGAACCGTACATGTGTTGCTTCAGTTACTCATCTCTCTAATCCCCTTTTACATGGTGGGAAAATGAAGCCCAGAAAGATTTCTTAAGACACCTGCTGTAAGTGCCATGAGGTCACTGCCAGAAAATGTGGGAACTGGAATTTCCTTCACATCTGGTTTCAGAGCTGTTGAGATCAGATCAAAAAGAGATAGGGTTCCAGCAAGGACTCATGAGGGAAACTTATGATAAGGAGGCACAGCAGGACCCAGGAAAAGTCTAATTTCGAAGGTGGTGATGGAATCAGATCCACATTGGACTGACTGGATGATGTAAAACCCTGAAGTGTTGCTACATGGAGAGAGGGGTCTGAGTATCTGATCTTCTTGGGTACTTCCACCCAGAATTCCTCAAGCATCTGGCCTATCAGAGCCACCATCTACCTCTGCCTAGTCTCACAGTGCCTGGCAAAAGCTCTGAAGCTAAGAGGAGTTAGCGCATGCCATCCTGGCTGTTGAGGGCTCAGTCTCAGCAGAACCAAAGGGCAAGAAGGAGTCAGGCAAAGCCACCAGCATTCCTATGTGGGGCCATTCCCAACCCCCAAAGCAAATGGTTGTGGCCTCTACAAAGAACAGCTCTAAAAGTTGGCCTGTTCTCTTTTTCTTCCTCTGGGACTCCAGGACCAGAATAAGGGGAAGGGGCAGTGGGTTAGAGACTGGTTTGTATTTCAGACAGAGATTCTAATTGGTTCTGACCTGAGCCTCTTCACTTCTCATTACCTCCTGGAGTCACTGAGTCCCTTTCATGTTTCAAGAGACTGAGTCCTCTCCCCCTCCTGCCAAGGGTCTGGATTAACCTATTCCTGACCCTCAGACATTTGTGTTCCCAAGCCAGCACACATTTGCAAGGTAGGAGTAATGGGAGGTGCCCCTGGCATCAGCAAAACATTTAAAATCAACACCAAATCTGTTCCCCAACTCTAGATATTGCTCTTTCCTCACAGACAAGGCTCTGCCACCCAGTAGGCTGTAACCCTCTGTGGTCTCCCACCTACCTCATGTTTATAGCTAGACCAAAAGATCTTTAGAGAAAGTCCACTTTCCAGGCAATCAGGAGAGCAGGGTTCTGAAGGCTCCTTTCCTGTCTGTGATCCGGGTAGTTTATCTCCTTTGTACTGTATGTTCTTTGCCCAAAATGCAGCTATTGAACTCCCCTTTCCACTTATACTCATTTTTTTAAATACAAAAGTAATATATGACTGGGCATGGTGGTATACATCTATAGGCCCAGCACTTGGGAGGCTAAGACAGGAGGATTGTGAGTGCAGAGCCACCCTGGCTACTTAATGAGGCTTTATCACAAAACAAAACAAACAAAAATGAAAAACAAAACCAAAACACCCATACTTTTAAGATTAAAAATTATTATTAAGACTATAAAACCTTTCATACTTATAAAATTAATTTTAGGTTCATATATCTATAAATTATTCTACATAGACGATTCAGAAGTGTACTTTTTAAACTTAATACACTATAAAGATTTTTCATCCAGAGATATATGTACCTCAGACTTTTCAAAAGCTGCACTGGATCTCCTCAAAGACATAATGTTTTCAACTGTTTCTTTATTGATACATATGTGGGTTTCTTTGTTTGTTTGTTTGTTTTTCTGAGAGTTCATTATTACAAACTGTGCTGGTGAGGTTTTGACACAAACTAGAGTTACTTGGGAAGAGGTACCCTTAGGTGAGGGATTGCCTCCATCAGACTGGCTGGCTGGGAAGTCTGTGGTGCATTTTATTGTTGTTGTTGTAGGGTTTTTTTTGTTGTTGTTGTTGCTGTTTGTTTTTTTGAGACTGGGTTTCTTTGTTGTAACCCTGGAACTCACTCTGTAGACCACGCTGCCTTAAACTCACAGAGATCCACCTGCCTCTGCCTCCCAAGTGCTGGGATTAAAGGTGTTTGCTACCACCATCGGGCTTGTGGTGATGTGGAAGGGCCCAGCCTACAGTAGAGTGGAAAGCAGTGTCATCCCTGGGCAGGTGGTCCTGAAAAGCCAGAGGGAACAAGTCAGTAAGCAGCATCCCTCTATGGTCTCTTCTTCAGTTTATTTCTCTAGGTTCCTACCTCGACTTCCCTCAGTGATGGACTGTGGTTGGCAGTAAGATAAAATAAGACCTTTCATCCCCAAGTTGGTTTTGGTTATGGTGTTCATCACAGCAACAGAGAGAAAACTAGGATATAAGCCCTGCTGGGGTGAACTTACTTTGTAGTACTCTCAAATTGGGGTGATTTATCCAGTACATGATATTCTTGGGAGCAATGTCTTGGAGAAACCTTTTCTCTTTCAGAATTCTTTAGCTTGCTGTTCAAATATTCACTGGGCCATCCTGTTTCCAGGATCACTGTGATTGGTCCTAGGGTGGGCCAGTGAGAATCCTTCCCAGGAACACTTGCACCAAATTCAGGACAAAGAGTTCCTTTTACTTTCCTTCTCTTTGGAGGAAGGGGCTTACACTGTAATCTAGGCTAGCCTGTAATGCACTATGTTTCCTGGGCTGGTCCTCAACTGATGTAATCCTCCTACCTTTGCCTCCTGTGTGCTGGAATTACAAGTGTGAGTCACTGTGCGCCATCATCATCCAGCTTCCTCCTCCCCCTCCTCCTCCTCCTCCCCCTCCTCCCCCTCCTCCTCCTCCTCCTCCTCTTCTTCTTCTTCTTCTTCTTAAGATCTAGATAACAAAAATCCAGTATCTGCCAGAAAACAAGAGAATGAAACCAACATAGAAAGCAGCTAAGGATAGACAATATCTTTCTTAAACTTAATTAATTAATTAATTAATTAATTAATAAATATTTATTTATATTGTATTATATAATCTATTTATGTGGTGCTAAACAAATGTTCTACTATTAAGCCATATACAGGTCCAGGCTGTTTGCTTGTTTTGTTTTATTGAGACATGGTCTCACAGTGTAGCCCAGGCAGGTGTGGAATTCACCATCTAACTCAGACAGACTTATAATTCGTGTTCTTCCTTCCAAGTTCTGGGATTTTATAGGCATGTGCCACCACAGCTGGTCAGAGTCTGTTTTTAACCAGAAGGTAACTTATTGTTAAGGCCTACCCTGTCCAAACTTCTTTGGCTATGGGAGAGGAAATCAGGGAATGAGCCCGTTCCTTTCCTATTTAACCCTTCTCTTTGAATCTTGTCAACACCCCTGAACTCTCAGAAACCCAGAAGCCCAGGGATCTCAAGGGGAGCCCTTTCCTCTATCCCCACTCTTCATATACGGCTTTTCCAAATGGTGAAGCCCCTCCTTTCTGAAATCACACTTGTAGCCTAAGAACTAAGCTCTTTGAGAAGTGTCACTGGGAGGAATCATCTATATTTCCTTGTGGCTGTCAAGTGTTTTTGTGACAGCAAACTTTCCTAAAGGAAAGGAGACAGAAAGGAACAGTGGACATACTCACACAGTCTACAAAGATTCCTTAAATGCCTCCATGGCTCCAGACCCCGTGTTAGATGGAAAGATGGGCAGAGTGTCTTCCAGCTTCCCACGACTGGCCATTTTGTGAACGTCTTTCACCCCTTGATCACTGACCTCTCCCCAGGTCTGTTCTACCGGCGGGCACAGCATCCTCCAGAGTTTCCACATGCTGCATACAAGGAGGGGAGGGGGGATGGCCCCCACTTCATAGGGTACTTATGAGGTTCAAATGAACTAATAGTGCTTTGAAACCTGTAAAGACCCATCATTATTAATACCCAGGAAGAAGTGTGCAGGGAGAGGAGAAGAAGGAGGGGGAGGAGAGAGAAGCAGTGGGGTAATTGGGGAGGGTGACAGGGCAAGCCCTAAGGATCCCACACTAAGTGGAGGAGATGCTGGGGCTCAGGGCAGAAGAGCCAGGAACTCAGACTGTAACAATATTCAGATGCCCATTCCTGAAATTAAGGCTCCCCAAACCCAATATTGTTCATCTCCCCGGAGGTGGTGGCCTCAGAAGGTTTCTTTGACCTACCCAGAGCAGTGGCGGCTGTCTGCAGCCTGGAAGCCTCTCCCATGGTGCATCTGCCCGTCTATCCATCCATCTACTCTATCCATCTATCTCCTGAGGCCCTGAGAAAAGAGAGAAGGCTCAGCAGGAGCCTGCTGCTTTCCTTGCAGCCTAGTTCTAAGACTTCCCAGGATAGAGATAGATGGACAGGGGGTGCTGGCTCCTAAGAGTATTTGTGGGATTGAGGGGGGGCATGGCTTTGAGCTCTCTACTCCCCATCCCATCACTACCTCAAGGGCCACAGCAGGGCAGTGGAGACCAGACAGCTTGGGGATGTGTGGCCCCCCTAGGGTGGGGCTGGGATATCAAAGTTGGAAGTGCGGGGGCATGTCAGCCCAGCTTTGTGAGTTGGGCTCCCATCAATGCATGAAAGCCTTGCTCAACAAACCACATTCGCTGCGCTCCCAACCTGCATTCCCAATTGGTCACGGCCTGGCCCCCAGCTGCATTCCTGCGCTAGAGGAGGCAGAGGGCCCTGGCCTCTTTGTTCTTCCAAAATCAGGGCTCAGAACCATGACAGGCTGATCACATTACTCAGCTGAGGTCAGCCCGGCAGGAATGACCCCCTCCGGCTCCTCCCCCACCTCACCACCAGCCCTACCTTACCCCACTGTCCTTACCTGCACTGGCCTTTCATGACTACCCAAGTTGAGCCTTTATGGAGGAAGAATAATTCATAAACCACAGCTCTGCTGCTTCATCCAAAGTCAGTTGCCAGAAGCAGGGCCCAGACCCTGATTCCAAAGCTGGTCCAATTTCAGGCCATCTCTAAGACTTTGCAGCTACTCTGAGGCGGACCCAACTGCCCTGCTTGCTCAGAACTGCATATAGCTTACATAAAGATGGCATCTCAGACCTGAGATCAGTGCCAGAAGGACAGAGTTATTGCTTCCATGGAGAAGATACTTTCTGTCCTCAGTGCCTCCCTACTGTAGTTAAGCCACTACCCTCTTGGCCCAGGAGTAACATCTTCTGACCTGTCTGGTTGGACTGTAGCCTCTGCTGTGGGACCTCAGCTGACTTGATGTACTTCTCTGAATTTCATTTTCTTCCTTTTCAAAACTACTGTAACCACGAAGACTTCCGTAGATAGTACTCTGTCATAGGTTCCCGGGTTGTCGTGGCTACACGACCAAAGTTACTTTTCCAGCTCTTCCTATCCATTTCCCCAAATACATGGCCTCAGACAGACTTCTCCCTACACTCCCTTTCCTGCTTTCTCTGAACTCCTAAAGCTTTAATAACACAGAGCCAAGCTCTCTGGAGACAGCTCTGCTCAAAGCATCCTGCATTATTCTGAATAGCTTTATGTGTCAATCGTTCTCTGCTTGTAAACTTGTTGGCATTTCAGGAAGAGCCTTTGAATTTTGTTATTTATTCAGTTTGTATTGGAATAGAGCTGCACAGGCTACTAGGGATCAGTGGTAGAGAAAGTGGAGAAAGCAGTCCAGGTTGGACTCAGGCCCTAATTAATGGTGCGGTGATTTTTTTTTTTTTTTTTCAGTTGCAATGAGCAAGAGGATGGAAAAGCATCAGCCATGAAGAGAACATGGCAGGAGGCCCTGGGAAGGTACCTCTGAGTAAAGTATATCTAATCTGAGACCAGAGGTGCTAGATGACCTAAGCAAATGGGAAGGAAATAGTCCTGTGCAGAGCCTAAAGTGGGAGTGGGATACAGGTGGATGAGGAACCTGGATTGTGTTCTAAGTGAAATTAGAAACCATTGTGGGTGGGGCTTTCAGCAGAAGCACCGTATGAACCAGAATCTCTGGGCAGAGAAATGGAAGAAGATCTGGTGGCCAAGAGCAACGCTGAGACTCGATGTGTTACTAGGGCAAGTCCATGCTGGACATCGCTTGGCTGAGTCTGGCTTCCTAAGAGCAGCTGAGATGAGACACCAGACACCCATTTGTAAATGTGGGCTTGTTGGCCTGGCAATTATGGATTGGCCTGGTGTCAGTTAAGCAAGAGATCCCAACACCCTTGGAATGGCCTGTTCTTCTCTGCTGCTGGGGTATTTGAGAGATTCTCAGCACCCAGGACTCCTTTACTGTTCTCACTCTCAGCTCCATGAATTGTGTTAAGGATTGTTGTTTACCAAACACACCATATTCATTAAACTACTAATTAATTCTGTTGCTTCGAGTTTTACTTCTCAGGCCTATGAAACTGTTGATCTGAGCTGTTGATTGCAGGAGATTAGTGCAGATGATGGAGATGATTTGATTCCAGCCTAAGTAAAACCCTCCAGTGCTATGATGATGCCATCCATTCAGTTAGCCCAGGGACAGATGGGCAAGCCAAGAGCATCCCACAAAGCCTTAGGAGTATGCTGGATGCTCCCCTCCATCCCACCAGGTACCTTTCTTTTCACTCTGTACCCAGGCCAATTCTTAGAACTGCAGGACAACATGAATGGAGTTTCTCTACCCTCTTGTTTCTTTTTGGGTTTGTTAATGGGATTCACTGTGAGGAGGAGGAAAGGGTCAGTTCCCTCTCTAATCAGCCATCAGAGGTCCAGGGCTGCTGTGATTGTGTCCTTGTACTAAAAACACCACGGGACCTAACCCTTTCTTATGGTTATAGAGACTGGAGGATTCTGTCCTGTCCCTGCACCGCCCACTGCCTCTTGCTGCTGTCTGTGAACCCTGCCAACAGCATATCTCTGGTTCCTTCTTACACACTCCTGCCTGGTCCTGTTTGAGTGGGAATGTGTCTTACACAAGAAGTGGAAGAGAGCATCCTAGATGACCGGCATTTAAGCTGAAGGGTGAGTAGGAGCCCATCTTTATGATGGTTAATCTTCATCATCAAGACTGGATTTGCCATCACTATGGAAACACACTACTGAGTGTGTCTATAATGGTGTTCCCAGAAAAATTTGGCTGAGGTGGGAAGACCTACCCTATCCTGGGTGTGAGCAGCTGGGGTCCAGGACTGGAGAAAAAAGGAGAAAGTGAGTGAGTGCTAGTGCTCATCTGTCTCTGCTCTTGTGCCAGGCCTTCTCTACCACGATGGACTTCACCCTCAAACTCTCAGCTAAAACATGACCTTCCTCCTTACATTGCTTTGTGGGATATTTTGTTATAGCAACAAGAACACTGCAAAAATTACATGGTTCCTGTGAGCTTTTAAATATAAAATCAAAGTACCTCCCTAAATGTCATTGTTACCTTTACAGACACTGAGAGCTTGGGTATGTCCAAGTTAGGAACCATTAGCTGAAAGGCCAGAGAGTCTACATAGTCCTCCATATAAGGGCTTGGGCTATCCCTTCCCAGCCAGACCCTAAGTAGGAAGAGGGAAGGTGGGCAGCCCCACTGAAGGCTGTATCCTGTCTGTCTGTCTGTCTCTCTCTCTCTCCAGCGCGTGCTCTCCCATGACATAATGGTACCCCCAGCTACCCAGATCCAGCCTCAGAGCCAGCTTGGCTAGATTCCTGGTGGGAATTGTGCCTTGGAAAGGAATGTCCTGAGGTCCTTCAGGCAGAGGGGGACAGCTGCCCGCAAGATTGGGTTTCAGTAAAAGCAAGTCTAACTCCTCCTGCCTGCAGGCCTGGGCTTCTGAGTGCCCGGACACCTGCTGGGGCCACCCCAGCCCACCCTCTCCCTACCCAATCAGAGATGAGAACAAGCAGAACTGGGAAGTAGGGCTGTCACGCTCCCACCCACCCCCATCTAGCCCCTCTCCCTCTCCCTGTCACCTCCAATTAGACAATTCATGTTCATGCTTTTCAGAATGGGGCCTTCCCACCAGCTGAATTAGGCACCTGCTCATGCCTTGCCTCCCCCTCCCTGCCCTCCGGATTCTGGGGCTTCCTTTTGAGATTTTGTGCTGACCTCACCCTCCTGTCTCTTTGTGGAGAGCACACTGTCCTTATGCCTGCCAGCTCTCAATCTCTAGACGCCCTCCTTTTCCCCTCCACCTCTCCTCATTCCTGCTTCTCCAACCCCATCCGCACTTATCATCCACGCCCCTAGTGAGAAAGAAATCATTGTTATTTAAGTTATTTAAATAATAACATCAAATGCTGCTTCTCACTGTGCCCTCTCTGCCTGCCTCCCTGCAGTGAGCCAGCCCTCACCATAACCTTCTCAGGCAGGGTTGCTGCAAACTATTCAGTATCAAGGTAACTGAGACTATAGGTAACTCTCTGGGGTAAGGAGGGATGGCAGGAGACTGGAATCCAGATTCTTCTGGGTTATCTACTCTGTCACTGCCCTGTCTTATTTCCCTAGAACCCAGTACATTCCTGTGGAAACCTAACATGGTAGTTCTCTGGTATTCTGTAGGCACTTCCCGGCACAGTGGCAGGAGCTGTATCCTCCAACCTCTTAACAGTGAGCCGTTTAGGGTTTAAGTCACATCTTGTCTACTCTCTGCTCAAAGGGCAACTTCTTCTGTTTCCCTTCTCAAGATACCCAGCAGTCCTGCCAATGGCCTCCGAGGTCCTGAGTGATCAGCTGCCGATGTGTGCTCCATCCTTTTTCTATTCTGCTTGTCCAAGCTGCTCCCCGCACATCCTGGGATGGCCCAGAGCCTGCTGGGATGGCAAAGTCCTGCTCACTAATTCCTTGTTATGACCTTACTTCCTTTTGGTGCCACATTTCCATACCAGCTCTGTTCCTGGGGACTCTCCCTCCCTTCACGGACAGAGCAGCCAAGGCCTCCAGACTGACCAGCCCTGCATCTTTCTCATACCACGTCCCCTTTCTACCCTTTCTTCCTAGTCTCCTTGAATAGGAATCCTTCCTATTCTCCAGACTCCCTATGCCCCGACAGCTGCATAAACTGCTCTCAGGGTGAGCCTCCGCCTCTCTGTACCAGGCTGAGGTGCAGGTAGAACCATCCAAACCTCTGAATGTTTGCCTATCCAAGTCCTTGACAGCCTGTCAAGCTTGCCCACCCTGTGAGCTTTCCCAGTGTCCTCCTGTCTCTCTTCCACTCCAACATCAGCCTGTCTCCTTTGCTGCTCCCTGTGGTATGTGGATCATCTTTTTTCCTCCCACCCCCAGACTTCTTCTTTGTGACTGTGACTTTTTTTTTCTTTTTTAAATTTAAAGTTTATTTATTTTTATCATGTGTACCTTCACACATGTTGAGTGGGGAGGGGGTGTACATGCCACAGCACATGTGTGGAAGACAGAGGTTAACTTTGTGGGAGTTGATTCTCTCCTTCTACCTTTATTCAGGTTCTGGGGATTGAACTCAGGTTACCAGGCTGGAACAGCAAACACTTTTACCTGCTGAGTCATTTGGCCAGCCTGCTGTGAGGTTTTTCCTAGTCAGCTTTTGACATTCATACATTTCAGTCTTAATATTTAGACTAGGTCTTGTCCATGCTATGCACAGATAGTGGCTGACACTCAGTTCCTACATGTGGAATTTAAAGACCTGAGTTCTCTGAGGAGAAAATTAAGGCTGAGAAGAGGCAAGAGCTGTCCCTGGCCATGAGGCAAAGCCCACAGCAGGCAAAATCCCAGGAGAGCGTCCAGGTACCATCATGTGGGAATCTAGGCCATCTTCATTTGGGAGATACAACATAAAAAAATTTTAGTAGATTTTTAGGTGACCCAGTTCTTCTACTTCTTGGCATTGCTCCTGTGTGTAAGTTGTTGGAGGCAAAAGAAAGATCTAGCTGAGTGCAATTTAATCTCAGAGCCCTTCAAAAGCAAAGGGGTCTCTTTACTCATGGACAGAACTTCCTGGTCAAGGGGTCCACATTGAGATGTTGGCTTAAGGATAGAGAAAGACTTGATGAGGAATGTGGATGACCTCGGAGGCCAGGAGCAGCCCTAGTTGAGAGCTAGTAAGGAAATTAAAGCCTCAATCCTATAGCCACCAGGACTTGAGTTTGGCCAAGACCTGATGAAGCTAAGAAGCAGATATATTCCCAGACCTGCAAAAAGGGATACAGCATGCTACTAACACCACCATTCCAGCCTGCAAAACCAAGCAAGGAGCTAGGATCAGTCAGCCTATCACAGCTTCTGACCTAGGGCAGCGCGAGCTACGGAGTCAGTGTTGATTAACTACTGCAGTGACCTGTTCCACTACAATAGAAAAATAATGAGATATGTCTTGAATGTCACAGGTGACACAAACTAACATAACAATGCACTGCAAATCTATAACTAAAATTTAGTTGGGATTTTTATTGTTTTATCTGCTGATTCTTGTTGCTTTTGATCTCAAGGAGTAAACTGGGCATGGCAGCCTGTAATCACAACACTAGGGAGCCTAAGGCAGGGAATGGGAAGTCTGAAAACACCATGGGCTACAAAACACAACTCTATCTCAAAATAACAAAACAAATCTCTGGGAGGCCATGGGGCAGACTAGCCCAGAACTGGAAGCACGAGTCACTGGAATGGCCCCAGCTGGCAGAGTTTCAGCCTGGACATGGTTTGCACACCCCCTCCAGCAAAGCAAGAAAGTTTCTAAGGCACCCATCCAACACTCCCACACAATCTGAGATAACTTCCCTCTGACATCTTAACAAGGAAAACATACCTTTGTTTTCATTCTTCTCTGACTGATACATTTCCTTTAGTTAAAAATGCAGGTATTTCTGCAGGCCAGGTTGGTCTACAGAGTGACTTCAAGGACAGTCGGAGCTACGTAGAGAAACCATGTTTTCTTTCATATGCAGATCCTAGCTTACAGTGTTTGTATGTATGCACGTAAGTGGAGTGCCTGTGGGTAGACACTATGAAAGCGATAGGGCACAGTGCCTGGGGCACTGAGTACCCCACAGCATGCTTCTGCTTCATTCACTCTGAAGGAAGGACTCTTCCTGTGCACACAGATCACGGTTTTTTGTTCAGCGTTAACCTTAAATGTAGATATCATTCATCCAAACTGTCAACTGAGAAGAAATGCAAGACTCAATGAGTATCTTTTGTGTCTGCAAGCTGAGAGAGAGAGAGAAAGAGAGAGAGAGGTTCCAGAGACTACCTGGAACAAAGCCCACCTGGCCAAAAGGATAAGACTAAGTTTTTGAATTGACTTATTATTGGTTCTGGTTCTCCCTAACAAGGGAAAAGAGTCAGGACAGCAGATCTACTCTGGCCTCCTGGATTGCTGGTTCTCTGAATAAAGCACATCTTAAAGATATTGTTCCTGGGCAGCACAGGCCACTCACACACCTAGAAGGTACCGTAAGGAGGGGAAAGAAGTGTTAAGAAAGGGGAGAAAGAAAAATAGTTTAAAATTTAGAAAGAATATAGATGTTGTCACTTCTGCTTCCTGACTGCTGATACAATACACCAGCCACCACACCTCACTTGTCTGCCTTTATGTCTTCCCCACAGAGTGAACTGTATCACCTCTTGGCTTTTGTTTTTTGTTTTGTTTTTGCTTTTGTTGCTTTTGAGACAGAGTTTCTCTATGTAGCACCCTGGTTGTCCTGGAACTTGCCCTGTAGACATGGGTGTCATCGAACTCAAGAGATCCACCTGCATCTGCTTCCCACATGCTGGGATTAAAGGTGTGCACCACCCCACCCGGCTGTTTAAACAATCGAGGAGAATCGCACTTAAGAGCTATGCTTAGCACATCCAGCCAGGCAGGTACGTGCCTGGCTACCACCACACGAAGACACAGCCCCACACAGAAATAGCCAGTCTTTGTCACCCTTCTGACCCACAGAAACCATAAGAGATCATAACATATTTAGGACCTATAACTGTGTCATCAATAGAAATCACAGTACAGGGGTGGGGATATAGCTTGGTTGAGAGAGTGCCTTCCTAAAACAAATGAGGCCCTTAGTCCAAGCTCCAGAACTACAAGAACCAGGCATGGTGGGACATGCCTGTAATCCCAGCACTTTGAAGATAGAGGCAAGTGGATTAGGAGTTCAAGATCAAACTTGGAACAAGTTCAAGGCCAGCCCCAGCTATATGAGATAGTGTCCCAAAAGAATTAAAATCAAATTATAGGATTCTTTTTTTCCAATATTAGATATCTATCACTGTTTTGGAATTACAGTAGTATTAGGGCTTGTCGATAAAGAAATATGCAGTACTTTTTGATAAAATTGGGTTCTTTTGTAAATCTATTGTTCATTTTGATGTGTGTATGTGTGGTGTGTGTGTGTGTGTGTATGTGTGTGTGTGTGTGTGTGTGTGTGTGTGTATGTGTGGTGTGGTATGTGTATGTCGCTGTTGATTAAACCCAGGGGTTCCCACATTTTACACAAACCCTATACCAAAATGTATTTTAAAGGAGACATTATTCTGAAAATGTCCTATTAAAATTTGGATCTCAAATGTCCTTCTAAGTGTTCATGATTTGAAGGGTTAGTTCCCAGTGCTGCACTGTTCAGAGGTAGAGAACCTTTGAGAGGTGATTGGATTGAAGGTCCTGACCTCAGCAATGGATTCACCTGGCGGCATTGATTCCACTTTCCCTGTTTTCCTGTATCTTAGCACAGCTGCTCTTCTGCTTCCTGGTTTAGAGAACTGCTCAGTGGTATCTTGTAGTCTCAAGGTGGCTTTGCCCCATATAGCAACAGCTCCTACCCTAGGTCCCACATGGCATTGGTTGGCTCTTCGCCTATTTCAGCCACATGATCCTACAACTGCCTACCCACCATCCAGAAAAGAAGGACAAAAATATGTATCCACTCTATGTTGAGATGTCCTGCTGTTCCTTAGTGAGAAACAAGTCGTAGCCTGTCATGCTCAAGGCAGAGGGAGGAGGGTGGAGCCCTAGCACTGCCCAAGCCCACATTCCTGAGTTGTCCCTGGGTGTAAGGGACTCTCCACCTAGACAGTTCCCTGGCTGACAGGGCCTCAGCAGAGTGGGCCCCTTCTTCTATACCAATGCCACAGTCCTTCCTGTTTAGGTTACTGGACAGTCTAGGGTGTGGGTAGGAGGCCAAAAGCCTGAGTCACCGTAGGGGACAAATGAGTCTTGGGTTGTGGTCTCTGTGGGGAGGACTGAGAGTCTGGCAGTGGCAGAATGTCCTCATTACACTCCAGAGTCCTCAATGGCCCACTGTGAAGGAAGCTGGATGCCAGTGCCATTAGCTTTGGAGTCCTCTGTGACTGTCTCAAACCTCACTGCCTTTCTTTGTCTCCAGGTCCTACCATCTTCTTCAGAGCACCAATTTCCTCTTCCTCACAACCTGCTTCCTCCTCGAATAGCCTCCTCAGTCAAACAGGGACGCTGAGGTTCATGGGGCAGCTGGCTCACCAGGTGACAAAGCAGTGTGAGAACCACAGCTGTTGCTTGGATTTTGAGTTGTTGACTCTGGATGTATCCTTGGCACTGGAGAGATGAATGTCCGGATACAACTTATGTCTACACATAGGGTGCTATAACCTGTGTCTACACAGCTAGGACCAGTGGCCATTTCACACTTGGAGGGACCAGAGAGACAAAGACAGGCCCACACAGTAGGTCTGCCCAGTGGCTTGGTTTCCAGTCTGCTAACAGAGATTCTACTAACTCCTCCCATTTGCAGCTGCGCTGTGTGTTCCCAACCAACACCCAACTTCCCACCCCGGTCTCTCTCTGTTCTGACAGCTCAGTGTCTGAGAACCCAGTATCTCTCCTCAGCTATCAGCACTCTCCTCCTGCTGTTACCCAGACAAGATCTGGAATTTTCCTGAGAACGAGAAGTACATTATTCTTAGATGAGTCTAGAAACGTTTTTCTTAGGGAGGGAGAACTATATTAAGCATATTCTGTCAAACACTGCTTCTAGAAATTTCCACGGAACCTCTTGTCTGCTTTCCACAACAACCTGGCAGATCTGGCATTTATTTATTAATTAATTAATTAATTTAGTGTGTGTGTGTGTGTGTGTGTGTGTGTGTGTGTGTGTTTTTTCACACACGTGGGTACCATCCTTCCGGACACTGTCATCTTTGAAAGAGTCTCTCATTGGCCTGAAGCTCATCAATCAGGCTACACTAGCTGGCCAGCAGGCCTCCGAGATGCTCCTGCTTCTGCCTCCCCACACTAGGGTTAGTCCATTTATTTATTTTCATTTTCATTTTTTAAAAATTTGAGGATACACCAGACAATGGCAGCACGTACCTTTAATCGGAACACATGGGAGATAGAGGCAGGAGGATCCCTGTGAGTTCAAGGCCAGCCTAGTCTACAGAGTGAGTTCCAGGACAGCCAGAGTTACAACAAAGAAACACTGTCTTGAAAAGAAAGATTAAAATAAAATAATAAAAATTTGGGGGCAAGGTCCCCATGCTGGTTTTTAACTCATGTCACTGGAGGCTAACTGACTCCTGATCTATCTGCCTCTACATCCTATACACCACATTTATCTTGGGGCCTCTCTTATAAGGGCACTAATCCTATTCAAGAGAGTTCCACATCAAGGACTAGTCACATTCCAAAGGCCTGCTTCTTAACATTATTACATAGGTAACTAGGTTTGCAACACAGGCATTTAATGATATACAGACATTCCTGCTATGGCACCTTCCAGTGTGCCTGGATCCCCATCATCTCCCACCTAATGCTCAACTGTCCCTTCTCTTGCTCCCAGTGGTCCTGAGAGCCCATAGGTTCTCTGTACCCTATTATCTGATCCATGCTACTGCTGCTCTTCCCGACAGTCTTGCTATTCTGTTCTATACATTGGCTTGGACCTCCTTGATAAGGTCCTGTCTCAAGGCAGATCAATATGCTGGCTACAGGGCCACAGTACACTGTTCTCAGGTCTCCGCAGGGGCTGCCTAGGTCAGGTTCTCACTTCACACCCAGGCCCCACCGCTGCTTAAACTGAGATTACAAGAGCTGAGGAGGACAGTTTGTGCCCTGATATGCAGTCCAGGCACCATTTCCCTTATCTTCTCTTCTTTCTTCCAAGCTGCTCTATGGGGATTATCAGCCCTGCTGATGTTCTGGGTTTATCACAATCCCCATGCCTACCTTGTTCATGGATTTAGGATTAAACTGATAATGTGACAGCTGGAAAGACGGTCTAAGCAGGCCTCCTCCAAAGGGTATGGATGCCAGAAACTTGGTAGAATGTGGCTGGCAAGGGCTGTCCAGTCCTGGCTTGAGGCAAGAAGAGAGGCAAGACCTGGAGTAGAGAAGGCCAGCAGCCATCCTCACCTCCCACGAAGCAGCCTGTTTACATTCTGTCTGTGCACAGAGCCTTCTCCAGACTGCTGGCCCAGCTCCCTCACATGCTGTTACTGTCAACACCTTCCCTGTTGCCTGGTGCTTCATGGAGGGACACTGCTGTCTGACATAGATCTGCCACACTGCAATGCCCAATTGAGACAGGACGGAGAATGATGGGGGCCCCTGGGACAAACCGGAATGCCTACAGACCCAAACCATTCAGTGTCTGCCCTCTCCACATCTCCCCTCTGAGTCTGAGCCTCTTCCTTGCCCTCCTGCCCATGCTGAAGTCACTCGGAGAGGAGGATCCCCATCTACCCACTAGGAAAGTAGGATGAGGTATCTATACCCTCCTGACAGTCACCCAAATCCCAAGCCCACCTTTCCCAGGAGGCCATCAGCGCCTCACCCTGAGGTAACATGGCTAGCTGAAAAAGGCCTTCCTCCACAAGCAGTCTGTGTGTCCTTGGGCAGGCTTAATCAAAAACTTCACAAGGCAGAGTTTGGGCTGGACAGAGTAGGCCACTATCTTTACCCATGGCCCTGTATCACACTGAAGCAGCTATTTCCTGAAAGAAGAAAAGGGAGAGACCCAGAGAAAGGCTAGGGGAAGACAGAGACAAAGACAAAAAGGGAGAGACAGAAAGACCTGACCCTGGGAAGACATAGAGACCAAAAATGCACTGAGAAGCCCAAATTGACACCACATGGCGGCCAAGCCGACCCCAGGGCCCAGCAAACAAGGTTTCGTGCTGAGTCAGTTGCCATGGTGATAAACATGCAGGAAATATCCAAGATAACTAGAATAGTGGAAATAACATGTGTTTTGGATAAAACTTCCCTTACCCCACTCCCTCCTATGTATCCATCACATTTTTGGGATAAACTTGGCTCTCCTACAAGGACCTTCTCTGAGAGGCTGGGTCCAGGGAGTTCTACGGCCATAGAGCTTTAGGGAACCCCAAGGGCAGGTAGCTGAGTCTTCCTCAGGATAAAAAGGTGTATATTGTTTCTCCCTCGCTGCATCACCGAGTTTAGATTTGGGGACTTAGATGTTTTACTCCACAACACAGAGGCTAGGAAGAAGCTGAATCCCTGATTGAAGTCACATAGCCAGTCTGAGGAGAGGAGAGCAGGGTCACAGAAAACATCCCTCAGGGTCTTCAGGATCAACAGCAAAAGCCATAACTATAGTGAGGCCACCTGGGAGTGCTGGTACCTCCACAAAGGTGCCTCCTGTCTCCATACCTATAGCAAAAGCATGAGGATCCACTGGGAGGAAGCAGAAAATGGAGAGAGGAAGAGCTAGGCTCTGGGGCGGGAGAGAAAAAGTAAAAAGGGAGAAACTTCAGCCTGGCATGCACTCAGAGAGGTGACTCCTTGCACCCAGGAAGTAGAGGAAGTCTCCGGAAAGAATAGTGATTCTCCAAAGCTTCCCCCCACCCCAATCCTCACCCCCCACCCCACCCAGCTCCTTGCCCTGCAAGGATCTGGAATGACTGAGGTCACCACAAAAGCCCAATTAGGATGCTGTTCCTTCAAGCACTTCATGGCCTCTAGACATCAGAGTGTTCAGATTCCTCTTGGTAGATTCCACAGAAAGAATATAAGATCTCAAGTCAGAGATCCTGCTGCCTGGCTGCCTGATCTGGCCCTGTAGCCTCCTAAGACTCTGTGCTGGCCTCTGATGAGCAGGGCTAACAATCACATGTCTGGCAAGGCTGTTAAGAGGAGTAAATGGCACAGTGCACTAGGGAGCACTTAGCACATCACAAAGCTGTGTGTCCAACTTGTTGATTGCTGTCGTGACTCAGGCAGAGAGGGGTGGACAGGCCAAAGGAGCAGGGAGAGGTCGCAGGCAAAGGTTCATGTGAGGAGACTGGTCTCACTAATGCTATTACACCCAGATTTTCCGATCTAAACAACCGGCTTCAGCTGTGAGTTCCCATCGCGGAAAGTTTATGTGAAATGATCCGTGATAAAAATGGGTCTGGGAATGATCCACCTGGACACAGAGGACCTTGCCTGGCTTGGAGTGATTCTGTACCAAATATCAGAACCAAGTCATAACCTGAGGAGACTTGGTACAGCAGTTGCATCTGAAGACCTTCATTGCTGACTCTCTCTAGGTCATAGAGCACCACCTTAACTCCTGCACAGACCCGTGCATAGAAGAGACTCCTGAGGCCATAGTGATGTCCATGGCACCAGTTCCCTTAGGCATATAGAGCTCTTACCAACCCAGAGCAGATTTGCTTCTCTTTTGGCTGTTGGGAAGAGGGAATTCTACCTCAACGTCAAAGCCTTTCCTTGGTACCACGAAATGATGGATGATGGTGAAGGCAAAGCAGGCAGGGATAGGCAGGGGGAAAGAAGAGAAAGAAAGAAAGAAAGAAATCTCTCAAACCTTGATGCCTTGCACACTGGTTGGCGACAGCCAAACATGGGGAGGGATTGGCTTGGGGTCAGGAATCATATTTACCAGACCTGGAACTAGAGCAAGACCCCTAGAGAAGTGGGAGCTGGCAGCCCCTTCCAAGTGACATGCCAGCGAGGCATGCAGAGGAAAGTGCAGGCCAAGGGTGGGCCTGAGCCCCTCAGCCATCCCCGGCTCCAAGGAGGCCAGCAGGAGGTCTGCTGGGCATCCTACCACCTCCCCAGCTGGCTGCCTTCTCTAGATCTGCTTTCACTCTCCCCTCAGTTTTTCCACAGATTCTCTTTGGCCTTGGGGTGATTTTTTTCCAGCATTCCATCTAGTTCTATATGGCACCAAAAGAGGCAACCTCACTGGCAGAAGGCTGGCTGTGTACGTGTGTATGCACACACACATGTGCCTCAAGGGCAGAATGGGCTGAGAGAAGGAATTAATAGCCTTGAGCCCAGCAACCCCATTTTTTCTCTAAACATCTACAAGCTAATCAGAGCTGGGGAAGTCCAGTAAAAGGCAAAATGCCCATCTTTGCCCTGACTTCGTTAATTCTCTAGCTCTGAGAGGAACAAGGAAAGACCACACGGAAAAGAAAGCAAAGAAAAGACAATAGATAGCATGAGAATTTTAACTCAAGAAGAAGAAATCGGTCTCCCTTTCCTATCTGTACCTAGCTGGGACCCTAACCCATGCTCCCTGAAGAGAGTAAAGGCAGAATTCAGAGGCAAAAAGCCTGCCTGGAAGGATGGGGTATAGCATTCCATGGCTCCAGGGTAGGGGCATACTGCTGGCAGCCCTATTTTTTTTTTTCCTGTGTGCCAAAGAGCTTTCTCCTGGGGGATTAACAGAGCCCTCCTGCCACCCCATCTGGCTGGTACAGGAGCCAGAACACCACCCTTGGCTGCCAGCCAGCCTGTGTCTGGGAGCCAGTGCTCCCTTAGAGACTTGCAGGCAGCATGTTTCTGGGGCCTTAGGAAGGGGGAGGGAAGTAGAGAGCTTTGGGGAGTCCCTGGGCCACCCAGCTGAGAAGAACTGACTTTGAAACTCAGCCTGTCCCAGCCTATGTCCTGTGGCCGAAGCTGGATATAGAGTCAGGAGAGTCTCTTATGGGCTGTACTCTCTCTGCCTCTCTCTCTCTCTCTCTCTCTCTCTGTAACTCTGTCTCTGTCTTTCTCTTTCTCCCTCCCTCCTTCCCTCCTCCTCTCTCCTGGAGACAGAGAATATACAGCTGCTCTATAACCTGGATGACAAATTACAGAGACAGTGGCTTCAGTCTTAACAAAAAAACAAAAGAAGATTACCAATTAGAAAGGCCGAGCCTGAGCCAAGGGCTGGAAGTGCTTTGGGGCCTAGCGTGGAAGGGGACTGAGAGATAGCTGATCTGTGCTGACAGGTCCCATGGGATACAAAAGAGCTGGTATCTAGCTTCAAACATTCTGTTTTCTTTCTTTCCTCCAGTACTGAAGGTTGAACCTAGGATCTCAGGCACAAAGCTCTACCACTGAGCTACAGCCTACCCTCTCCAAATTGTCTTGAAACCATGTAGCCAAGAAAACATCAGAAACAACCTCAGTCTGTAGTTAGGGAACGGGAGGCCCGGGGAGGCTGAGTAATTTGCTGATTGCAAGGTCCTAGGTGAGTGGAAACCAGAGAAACTCAGCAGTCTGACAGTCCCTTCAGCAACCTGCGGAGACTAAGTAATTCCGCCCTCCATGAGACTCCATCCCAGAAGGGGGCTCTTTAGATATTTAGAACCAAACATTGAGAGCGGTCTCCAGCAACTCACATGCATGTGGCCCCCAAGACAGCCATAGCTAGACTCCTCTCTTTCCATGGCCTTCTCCACACTCCCCTAAGTAAACAAACAACACTCAGCCAGCACTCTGTTGGCAAACACCTCCAACTTAGCAACCTCTCCCAGAGTAAATAAACACTGCCCCTGCACGCTTACTCACTCACACACACTCAAACACACTGCTCACGTCTTTTTTAACTGGTATTGGAGAATGCTCCCTGCTCTCCACACCACCCCTTGCCCCTCCAGCCCCAGACTCAAACAGACTAGACTCCGAGCTGCGGCTGAGACTGTCACCTTATTCCAGGGTGGTGTGACAACCTGGCACCTTAGAGTCAGGCCTCAGACCCAGGCTTGTTCTAGCTGCCCACAGGCCTACAAATGGTATCTCTTCCAAGAACCATTCCTCCCAGAGGGACCCCTGGAATAAGGCTCTAGACATTTGGAACATTACATAAATAAGGAAGTTGAGATGATGTATAACTTGTTAGAAAATCCTGGGAGAGATGTGGCTTTCCCCAAACCTGAAGAATAAACTTTACAGAGCTTGGAATTTAAAATCTTCCCACTTTAAAAAAAGGAATTGTCCCTACTGGTCTTCAGATCATCTTCTCTAGCTCTGCCTCTTTGTGGTTGGGACCAGTAAAAGGGGACACAATTTATCAAGGTGGAAGATACATTTTCTTCCCTTTAAATAATGTATTTTTTCTCAAGGCTGGAGAGATGGCCCAGTAGTTAAGAGCACTTATTGCTCTTGCAGAGGGCATGTTTGGTTCCCAGAACTCACATCAGGCAGCTTACAACCTCCTGTAACTTCAGTTCCAGGGTATCTGACACCCTCTGGCACCTGCACTCATGTGATCTACATAAGCTCGCACAGACACACATACACAGAGAGACATCCACACAAATAAAAACTTAACAAAAATCTTTAAAACATTTTTACTTACTCTTTGAAAATTTCACACATTCGTATAATACAGTTTAACCATCCATACACATCCACCACTACCTCCCTCCAGGTCTCCCCAGTGCTCCACACTCTATCTCTCTCCCAACCTCATGTCCTCCTTCCTTCATTGTTTATTAATATCTTTCTGACTCCAATTACTGTTACTTATATGGGCTATCCACACCTAACAGCCATATGCCCAAAGGAGAGTGCCTGTCTCTCAGCAACCATGACTGCAAATGGCAGCTTTCTGAGAGATGGTAGAGAGATAGTGAGAACTTCTACTTAGCTCTGGAATGACATTCTCAACAAGTCCCCACTGGCATGGGGAGTTTCCTGTAATCTGCTTTTGTCTTCTCCCTGGAGAGGAGTGGTTTCTTGTGACACCCAATTCACCAACTAAGTGCCAGTA
This sequence comes from Cricetomys ansorgei, assembly GCA_026225945.1. Classification (NCBI taxonomy): domain Eukaryota; kingdom Metazoa; phylum Chordata; class Mammalia; order Rodentia; family Nesomyidae; genus Cricetomys; species Cricetomys ansorgei. The sequence goes on along the minus strand of JAMJFZ010003914.1, from coordinate 13,541,550 downwards.
GCCTCCTACCAGCAAGTCAGGTGGGAACGCCAGCTACGGAGAGCCTGCATTATGGGGCAACTAGAAAGGCAAGCATGGTAGGTCAGAGGCTCTGGAGTCTGAGCCCAGGATTGTATACTGACAGAGGATCACTGAGGTGGGGTGGTAGTGGTATTTAATCAGGTGTTGAAGCCCAGAGCACAGAGGAAGACAAGTGGAATGTTTACAGACCAGACAGGCCAGTATGGAGCAGAGCAGCATGTCAGCCTCAGCACCAGGCATATCTGGTTTCAGAACTCAGATTTTCTGTTATTACCTGTGGCACTGGTAATTTGCTTTTTTCTGTCTCCAAAGTGGAGAAAATATCCATCTTTTATGAATGCTGTAAAGATTAGTAAAATGTGGTACATGATGTCCCTAGAACTAGTACTGTTGCCCTCACAGTGATTGACAGGCAAGGCATAATTTACATACACACACACATTCGCACACACACGATACACTTTTTGTTGAAGGGGGAAAGGCACATTATCTAAGTTGAAACAAAATTGTATGTAAGAAAGAACATTATAATAAAGTCATTTGCAAAACCGAAACATTTCCATTTAAAATAGTTTTACTACCTGGATTAATCTGGCCTTTACATATTTCTGCAGTCCAAGCCTTATTTATTAATGATGGCATATTAATATAATATAGTCTACCCTTACTACTCATAAGGGATTGGCTCCAGGCCCCAAATAGATACCAAAATCTGCAGGTGCCCAAGTCATTTAAAAAAATTGGAGTGATATTTGCATATAAACTATGTATATCTTCCCATATATTTTAAATAATTTCTAAATTACTTTTAATCACCTAATAAGATGCAAATGTTATATAAATAATTGTTGAACTATATTATTTATGGAATGGTGACAAGAAAAAAATGTGTGTTCATGTTCAGTAGTGATGTAATTTGCATCTGAAGTTGATGAAGCTTTGGACACAGAACCTGTGGACAAAAAAGACAGAACTGTAGTCAAATACAGATGATCTTTAATATAACAACAAAAGCAAAGTGTTATCTTTCTCATATTAGTCAACAAAGTATCACTTTTACTTATGTTATACCTTTGCCAGAATAAAAAACTAAGAGTGGCCATGCAGAAAGCACACTGAGCAGGCCTGGCACTGCATTGGAAATCGGATGTGTCACTCAAAGAGCAGGGCAGGTGTGAGAGGCGAGGAGACAGGGGCAGATCGCCTTGGACTCTCAGTTTCTGTGTCCTTCCTGACACTGTGGCCCTTTGCTGAGGTTACTTTGTCATTTCTGGCTGCATGGCATGTGAGGCCCCATCAGTGTCAGCAGGTAGTAGGGTGTGCACTTGGTGTGAGGAGACTGAGATACCGGGTTTGCAGAAAAAGTCAGTTCTGCTCTGAATGTGTACACCAGGCCTGCTCCCTGGGGCTGAAGGCCCAATCAACTGCTGGCTAATCAAGTGTGAAACATGAGCATGGTGGAGTGTTGCTGATTACAAGTCTGCCTGGGTAGGAATCAGTTATGCAGAATTCACAGCCAGGAGAGCAGGCTGCAGAGCTAGGACAGATTTGAGGAGCCACCGTGGAACTCTAGCACAAAAAAAGAATTCGATAAAGGACTGAAGACCAGCTGAACTAGAAATGCTGGCACTTTGTTCTGCCTCCAGACCTGAGTTAGTAGGCAAAAGTCCATAGGAGCATTATATGGACTGGGCAGTAGAGACGTGTAAAGCAGCTCCTGCAACCTCCTATTCCAAATCCTTACCAATGTAAGTGACTGCAAAGAGCTGAATACCCTCACAGTTGAGATCCAGGTTTACAGCCTTTCTGTGCCACTTGCTAGCTTAGGAGTTACCCAGCCTCTCTATGCCTCAGTTTTCTCATCTTTAAAATAGGGATAATGACACTTATTTAATAGGGTAATTGTGATTGTGTGACGTGAATGGCGTCAAAGGTGTTAAAGTGTTTAGCACTTGGCCTGGCCTTATGGAAAGCGTACAAGAAAAGCTAGGCATTATTGCCAATTAAATGGTAATTGATGGCATATTCTAGGCTACACCCTATGCTTAAACCTTAAGGGTGAGGCAGAGGTTCCTGCTTCAGATAACAGCTAGAGTAAGTTATGATATTTCCACAGTAGAGAGCACAGCAGGGAGATGGAAGAGAGCTCACGTTAGCTTGTCTTGAGAAATCAAGAACTGCTTCCAGGAAGAGATCAGGTATGAGCCGAGTCTAGAAGGAAGAATGGAGTTTTTCTGGAAGATGAGTCGAGAAAGGGCAGCATAGCAGAGAAGAGCAAAAACCAACACAAGGGGCCATGAGAAGCTGCTAGGAGTCAGAATGCTGAACTAAGTGCAGAGTGGTTGTAGCGCAGAGAGGAGAGGAGGCCTGGAGAAAGACCCTGATGGTGTGACAATGGCTAGTCTCGATTGTCAGCTTGACTGACTTGAGAGATGCTCAAAAAATTACCAAAGCACACTTCTCGATGTGTCTCTGAAGATGCTTCCAGAGATGGTATGTGGGACAGCAACAGAGGTAGAAAACTCATCCTGAATATGGAAGGTAGCACCAACCAATTGGCTGGCCCAGGATGGAGTAAATTATCAAAAGAAATCCTGTCGGCACATCCAAGCTCGGATCTTCTTGTGAGGGTGCATCTGTCGCCGCTGCCCTCTCCTGTGGAGATCAGACTCTAGCTCCTTCCGTCTGAAGGACTCACATGGACTTACATGGACTCACATCTGTGAGTCTCCAAGGACCTTCTAGACAATCAGCCACGGCCTTGGGCTCTATCACTGGTTCCTCTTGTTCTGAGGCTTCTAGATTCTTGGACTGAGTAGCTACTAGCTTTATTGGCTCTCTAGCCTGCAGGTGGCCATTATGGGACTATTTACTCTCGTCTTATGTAAACAAATGTAGGAAAATATATGACTCTTTAAAAAAATTACACATAAAGATTCCAGGTGGGGACCAGGTCATTATTTTTATCTACTGTGTTGAAGAATCTTCCTCTTTCCTGAGAGTGACGAGAAGTCACTGAAGAATTTACGTAAGGGAACAATGGGAGAGATTTGTGTTAGAGAATTTTCACTCTAGCTGCTATGTGTAGAATGGATTGGAAAGGTTAAAATCAGCTGCAGGGGAACAAGGCAATGATAAGAAGCAAGAACCTGAGGAAAGAGCTGGGGCAGAGCAGATGGATGCTTCAGTAGTGAAATAAGCAAGACATGGTGAATGACTGAATATTGGGGGAATAGAGAGGGCCTGGGGAAACATTGGCACCCTTCGCTCAGATAAGGTCTTCACAAAAAGTATATAAAAGTATATATACTGATGAGTGAATTTAGACAGTAGAAAGCTCTTTCTTCGTGAATCCTGTTAAAGGTAGAAGTCAGAGGAGACAGTGGTGAGAAATATAGATCTGGATTTATGGGCTAGAGGTAGCTGGGGCAGAAAGGAGAAGTGTGTCAGGTGAGATGAGAAAATAGTGTTGGAAAATCAGGGCCACCTGTTGGACATTCCAACCACTGTGTATGGATCTGGGAGAGGGGCGAAGGCATGAGGAGACTAGAAAGACCCCCCCCCCCAAAAAAAAAAAACAAAGTAGCAGAAAAAGTTCCAGAAAAGGTATCCCGTCAGGATGGAAGGGTTGAACCCTTTCCAGGGTAGAAGGAAAGTTTAATCCTGTTTTTTAGTATGGGAGAGTCATCAAAATATTTATATTCTAGGGAGAGATGGAGTCTGATGATTCAGGAAAAGAAGACAGAGCAAGGTCCCCTCAGATTGGATCTTGATGAAATGTTACCTCTGCCTGAATTGCCATTCCTTAGATTTGGCCCCCCGAGGAAATACTGAGACTCTGAGATTTTCATGGAGAACTATTAGGGTACCACCATCTTGGGAATGCTTTGCGTGAGGGAGCATCAAGAAGACAGAGGCTCCAGTGAAGTCATGGGATCTAGAATAGCTTTGGGTGACAAAATAGGAATCACATGATAGAATCACTGCATCTTTTTGAGACTTCAACAAAGACCAGATGTCATAAATCTGTGGTGTCGCCAACTTCTAGGCAGAGTTATTTTCCTCTGTAGGGGAGGGCTCAACCTCCCAGAAGTAAAAGAAGAAGCTAGGGGAGGGAGAGGTTTGCATTTGTAGGTTCTGGCATGCTTCATGTCCCAGGTAGGCCTAGGGAGGGGCCTGCAGGTCATGCCTCTACTTGAAACTTCCTTTTCTCTCTCAGGGTTGTTATTTATCGAGTTTTGGCTAATGAAGCTATCCAAATGTTGGGAGGAAAAAAACAGGGTACATATCAACTCATTCCCAGAATCAAACTTCAGAATGATTTAGAGATCAGTGAATCAGATACATGTGGATTAAATTTTCCTCTAACTACACACTCCGTTAGAAAATCCTAGACTGAGACTTAGGATTGATGGGTCCCCTTTGGGACACCCAAGTTGTAATAAAGAGGGTAAACCGTGTATTCATTTCCCAACCCCAGATCATCATGCAAGTTCTGAAAACTTCTGCTAAAGGCTGTAAATTGTCAAGACTATGGACCATTGAGACACACTCTTAGGAGGCAAGACTTGAGCACTCAGGTAATAACCCAAGCTCACGTTCTCATGGGGCCAGCCCAGGGCAAGGACTGGCTTTGCTGTCTTCATTCATCCTTGTTTAAGTGAGAGGCAGCTTGAGGCTGCTAGGAAAATGTCAAAATGACAATGGGTTCCAGGTAAATTTAGGTCACCTCTTCCTAAAAACAAGGCTAGGTAATGGATGCTTTTCTTGATTTAATGAGTCTAAGGTGAATGTAAAGGAGAGAGTAACATTTTGTGTGGTGCAAAAAAACAAAAGAGTCAAAAGAGCTAGAGAGATGGCTCAGCAGTTAAAAGCACTCCCTGTTCTTGCAGAGGACCAAGTTCAATTGCCAGCACCCACACCAGGCAGCTCACAATGACCTGTAACTCCAGCTCCAGGGAATCTGATGCCTCTGGCCTTGATGGACACCAGCATTCATTTGCACAAGCCCCCCTGCAGACACACATGCATGCACATAATTTATAACAAATAATTTTAAAAATGAATAAATAAAGAGCCAAGATACGTAGTTCTTCATTTGACTCTGGGGTCAAGGAGGTAGCCATCACCTCAAGTTTCCTGTGTCATCCACTGAAAGATTAAATGTTTGGATTGGATGATGACAACTAGTCTTTTCTCTCCTGACCTTCCTCTCTGGGTCTAGGTCCTCTAGGCCTCAGCCACACTCATCTTTCTTCTTCTCAAGGATCATGAGAGCACTGGTGAGTTAAGATGTTGACTTTCTTTTCCATGTCTTGCGCAAACTTTGGGAAGTTCTCTAAGCTACCATTAACCTATCAAGCAGACATTCATTGACAACAATTTCCTTCCATCACTTTCTCCAGAGCTGGGCAAAGAGACACACAGCAATCTCCTGTAGCAAAAAGAGTCTGGGGGGGGGGGCAAGTAGGGTTAGGAGCTGGTTAACAGTGAACCCCCAACTCCTCCTAATCTGTCACCTAGTGAAGTCTCTTTTCTACTTCTCACTTCCCATGGTATTTTCTGAGATAAAAGGAAAGAATGGCCCACATTTTGATTCCATGGAAAGGATGGAGATGGGTCAGGGCAATGAGGCTTCATGTCAGGTGGCAGTAAATGGCAGCTCTCCACGCCTTGATCTCAAGGCTACATCCTCTCAAAGGAATGATGATGGGAGTGGAGCCAGAAAGAGAGCCTTGGAACAGAATGCTGGATCTTTGGGGATGGACAGGGCTCCACAACAGCTGTCCTGCAGATGGGGAAGAACAGTGAAGTCTTAAATTTATATTTCTAGAAAATCTCCCCTCCCCCATCCTTCTCTGCCCCCCCCCCTCTCTTTCTCATGGGGTTTCTGTGAGGTTTAGAAAAATAAACAGAATCTAACCATAACTATCTGAAAGTGCTAAATTACCAAGAAAGACATAACAGATTAGCAGTGCAAATTAAGCCTGGGTGGGAGACGGCCAGTACACTGGGGAATTGAGAATAGCCCACAAGAGTAGTGGTTTCCCCGGCTCTGGTTCCTCCTCTGGGAGGGGCTGCCGCTGTAGACCGCAGGCTGAGTCTAGCTGTCTAAGAGACTTGGGTTTAGAAATGGACGGGGCAGGGTGCCATTCCCTTGTGATTGGGAAGATCTGGCCAAAGCCCTGAGCTCATCCTCAGCTTTCAGGTAGGACTGCCCCTCGCTTATCTTGCTGCAGCTGAACCTCACTTCCATTCTGAGACAATCTTGAATGAACCTGAAGAACAGTATGTTGATTAGCATAAGCCAGGCACAGGAAGGTGAATTATTGTATGATCCCCCCCTATATGTGGAATATTTGGAAAGTCAAATTGACAGAAAAGGGAGTGAGGTACTTAGCAAAGGCTGGGGACAGAGACTTGAGGAGATGCCTGTCGAAGGACAAGATGAAGATGTTTAAGAGCTATGTTGTAAGTCATGGTGGTGATAGAAACAATACATTGTACATTAGAAAATTGCTCCAAGAGTAGATTTCAGGTACCCTTACCACAGCCCAAAGTGTATGAGGTGATCTGTTTGCTAAGTACCTCTCTTCAGCCATTCTGTAGTGTATACGTGTATCAAAGCATCATATGAACAGTTTTTACCTGTCAGTTAAAAAACAAACATAGGAAGGGAAAAGAGACAACTTTAATCTATCTCCCAGGAACCCATTGGTGGGGGACCAAGGAACTAAACTTATAGAATGTCGACATTGAAGAGGAACATAGAATGCAGGTCCAGGCTTTCAATTGTCAAATGAATGAACTCAGACTTGTGAAGAACAAGACCTCTCAGCCAGTCTCTCAGCAGAGCTGAGAACTCAGCTCTCCAGAATTCCAGGACAAATGTGCCTTCTGAGACAGCTATCAGCAATCTGTCACCCTAATAAGCCAATTCCTCCTTTCTCACTGTTTCCTAGAGAGTCATGAGTTTGCATATACGCAACTAGTTGGCAGCGGCTTTAAAGATCCCATGCTTTAATCTTAAGGTCTCCACGGTTCCAGTTCATAGTTTATATTTACTGAGCCCCTGTTATTTGTCTGGTAAAGTGTTAAGCACAGTAACTTGACGGTGAATAGGACACAGACCCCAACCTTCAAGATTACTTGCAGCCAGCAAGAAAACAGCTGGAGTTCTTTCTGACAAATAGCCTGACCTCCTCTGCTAACCATTCCCATACCCATGCCCAAATCTTAACAGCACAGGCTGGGTTAGACAGTATAAGTCACTGAGGTAAGCTACAACCTGCAAAGTGCTCATCTGGCTTCCAGAAGGGAACCTTCTACCTCTTTCCTGCTCTAGGTACACATGCTATGGTTTGGACATGAAATATCCCTCACAAGTACAAGTACTGGGGGCTTGGGTGCCAGCTACTGGTATTAGGGGAAATTAGTGAATCCTGAGACCTTTGACTTAAATGATGGATTGATTCTTTAATGGATTCATGATATGATAGCATTATTGGGAGGCAGTAAAAAGTGGGGGGGGGCTTAGTTTGGGCAAATAGGTCATGTTTCTGGGGGCATGCCCTGGAGAGATGTATCTTGCTTCCTGCCCTTTCTTCTCTCTGCTTCCTGACTGCCGTAGGGTGAGAAGCCCTGGCCACATACATTAACAATATAGTATTCTCCCTCACCTCAAGCTTTACAAAATGGATCCGATCAACCCTTGACTTAAGCCTCTGGAAACATGAGCCAAAATAGATAATTCCTCCCTTTTAAGTTGGTCTTCTTAGATATTTTTCACCATAACAGAAAGCTAATACAGTATGAAAGGGACATTTCTATATTCCTAAAAGGTTGAGGAACAGTGAGCCAGGATTTGTGCACTGGCTAGTTTTATGTCAACTTGACACAAGCTAGAGTCATCAGAGAGGAGGGAATCTCAACTGAGAAAATGCTTCATAAGATCAGGCTATAGGCAAGTCTGTAGGGCTTTTTCTTAATGATTGATGGGGGAGGGCCCAGCCCATTGTAGGTTGTGCCACCCCTTGGCTGGTGGTCCTGGATTCGATATAAGAAAACAGCATGAGCAAGCCATGAAGAGCAAGCCAGTAAGCAGCACCCCTCTGTGGCCTCTGCACTAGCCCCTACCTCCTACCCTGTTTGAGTTCCTGCCCTGAATTCCTTCAGTGATGAACAGTGATATGGAAGTGTAAGCCAAATAAACCTTTTCTTCTCCAAGTTGCTTTGGTCATGGTGTTTCATCACAGTAATAATAACCCTAACTGAGACAATTTGAATTATAGTTCTACCAGCCAGAAGACAATAGATAAATTGCTTCATCTTTCTGAGCATTAGCAATTTCTGAAAAAACGGGAGACTGGAACCCACTTTACAAAACTCTTGTGAACTCTTATGAGGTTCAAATACAACCACTAAACTCCTTGACTCCGTGTGTGGTCACAGGAGGCCTCAGTAAATGCAACTCATCTTCCTTTCCCTTGAGGGCTCCTTTCAAATTATCAGGTATCACCTAGGACATGACAGATAGAAGTACTGAGAGACTTCCATGGCCAATTTCCCCATAGAAGCTGATGTGCCTACTTCTCCTTGCTAAGTGTAACTTTCTGCCTCACCAGATCCCTAAGCCTTAGCTCAGCAGGAAACCGCTTCCTTCTGGCTCTGCTTCTGTTCTTTGAGAAAGGACAAATGGACAGCGCTGCTCTGATCTAAGCCACATATTTGTTTCAAAGTGAGAAAAGTGAGATGTGTGGGAAATGCAGTCTCTAAAGAAGAAAACCTTTCCATAATGGGAAAGTTGCAGAACTCTACACTTCCGGTCCGTGAGCATCATAGCCGCTGTATGCCTCCATGTCTTCATCTGAAATATGGGAATACCACAGGTACACCTTTCAGTTGTGAGGATGAAATTTGAAAAGACATATGAATGTCCCAACAAAGAGGAGAGAAATACATACAACCTACTATTTTTTGTGCTCTTGTCTCCTTGACACTTCTCAAGTACAAATAGGCCTGAGTAGATCAGGAAAGGCAGTTTTATTTATTCTTACTAAGCAGCAGTATTCTACCTCATCCTTTCCAATCCACAAGAGCAAGGTTACATGTTGTCAAATCACCTTCTTAATAAGTACGCGTATACCCATAGATTAGTGCTGTTCTCAATCTTGACCAAAGAAGCTTCTTCTTGCAGTGGGCAGGAGTCAATGCAATGACTCATAAGTGGTCAAATGCTGAGAGCAAATGACTCTTGAGTGTAGTTGCTATGCTGCTGGGTCCTCAGCAAACAGGACAAGGCGGCATATTCATTGGTACAAACCCTGCAAGACCTCAGCAGAGGGAACCACTGTCTTGGTAAGCACCATACTGGACAGTGGAACCACTAGCATCTGAGCTCAGGTGTTTTTATTGATCCAGAACTCCTGAGGTGTGCTACTGATAGCATATGTAGATCATTAACAATCAGCATCTCCCACATAAATTCAACACCTGCAGACAATACAAAATGCCAAGACCTAGGGAGCCCCTCATGCAACAATACACGAACAATTCTTTTATACATAACTAAAAATAAACTTCCACAACACTTGAGAACACTGCTCTAAATGGAGCATCTTTATCAACTGTAGGCCCACACTCTAAGGCTCAAGGAACATCATGGAAGAAAGGGTCAAGATATAAGAGCTCAAGGATGGGGAGGAGTGCTGTGAAATGTTATCTTCTGATCATGACACAGGCAAGGTATTCATGAACTCACTGCAGCTACGGTTACCGGCACAACAACTGTGCAAAAGTAAGAACACCAAATCAGTCAGCATTTCAGCAGGCAGCCTCAGTTGGACTAAGAGGGTTACAAACTGGTTGGTAGGGAGAGAGAGAGAGAGAGAGAAAGAGAGAGAGAGAGAGAGAAAACATGAAGAAAGCATGTTGGAGGGTATTATTCTGGGAAAGTAGGAGTGGTGAGTTGGGAGTGGATATAATCAAGATACATTATACATATGGAGTTGTCAAACAATAAACATAAGATTTTTAAAAGCAAGGTCCTCCTCTCACCACCTGAGCTGAGCTAGGAGAAAGTGAAGGGTGGATCCCAGAGCCAAAGCCAAAGCTATCTGCTTCTCAGTGTGTTGTAGGGAGTGCTCTTGGCAAGGCTCCCCATGCAGTGCCGAAGGTGAAATCCATCACCAGCGCTGGGAACTGAGATAAGATAGGGGAAAGTAAATCAAGGCTCCCCAGATAAGAAGACACAGCCTGGGGCCTGAAAAAATGCAGCTCTCCTGCCAGCTGTCCACTTCTGCAAGCTGCAAAGCAAAAGGCTAGGTGGAAAGGAACTCACCCCAGGCCCCCTCCTTGAAAAGTGGGAGGGAGCTCTGCTGTTGCCTCTAACCCCAGGCCCAACTGGAAGGAGCAACAGGCATTTTTATTTTACCTCTCTTGGCGTGCGTGCACACACACACACACACACACACACACACACACTCACACATCCATTGGCATCAGAGTTTAAAAATAAAGTTTAGTTCAGGATCAAACAGTCTGAATTCAAATCTTGATTCTAAGTGTTTCTTAATTTTTAAATTTTATTTCTCCTCCTCCTCTTCCTCCTTCTTTTCTTATTCCCAATGAAAGGGATCAAACCTGGGTCTTTATCAGGACATAGGTGGGTCATGCCTGTAATCCTAGCACTTTTAAGACTTGGGAGGCAGAAGCAGTAGGATCAAGAACTTGAGGTCAGCCTAGGCTATATAACAAGAGTAGCTCAAAAACAAAATCAAAAAAGTAGTCAGATCCTCACCAATGCTAGAAATACACTCTACCCCAGAGCTGTATCTCCATCTCTTATGCTTTATGTATAATCTTTCACCTGATGAGCCTTGGTTTCTGACAGGGATAATATAAGTACTACTTTATGGAACTCTTTTGAAGACTAAACATGACCATTTCTATGGAGCACTTAGTAGAATGTCTGGCACACAGAAAATGCTTGATCCTCTGAACCATAGTTAGATACAAGACCAATAGAAACTGAGAACAAAACCATCTCTTTGTCACGCTCTGAATGCTATTCCCCAATATACAAATCTGCTCCCATCAGCCCCTTTGGTTGGACATTATTGAGCAGTAGATCTGTTCTTTGCCCTCTTTTCCTGAGTCATTGTCATGAGGGTCTTCAAATACAAGAACTCTTCCAACCTCCAAAACTGTATGTGAGGTACATGTCTGACCGACTGAGACTGGAGCGATTACAAAGAGGCATTCTGACCTGAAGGTTAGGGTTAAGAAGGGGAAGAAAAATCATAGCAGCCACCTGAAGGCCAAGATGCTTTGAGGGAAGGGAGTATCTAGGAAGACAGGGAGGAAAAGTAAAGAATGATACAGGCAGGCGGTCCCTCAGACAGAGGGGTCATTACTGCTTCCAAAAGAAGACTTGTATTGTTGGACAGTGGTGGCATACATTTTAATCCTGGCACTTGGGAGGCAGAAGCAGGCGAATCTCTGTGAGTTGGAGGCCAGCCTGGTCTCCAGAGTGAGTTCCAGGACAGCCAGAGTTACAACAGAGAAACCCTGTCTTGAAAACAAAACAAAGCAACAACAAAATAAAGGACCTGACTATCTCTGCATCCTCCCAGCCTTCCATCTTTCCTCTCGTTATTATCCATCAAGCCACAAACACTTCCTCTGTACCTGGGTCTGAGTGTGACGGAAGGAGTTTACACTGTGCCTCATGTTCTAAAATTGTCCACACTCTAGTTAGAGAGGAAACAACCAGATTTGGGATATCTGGGAAGTCAGGGAACCTGCCCTCATTTCTAAAACTTTCCATAGAGTTGATATAGGCTCTAGGCAAGTGCTAAAGAATTGGAAAAGGCAGGCAACAGGGAGGCTGGATTAACACGGTAGTGAGGTGAAGCCAGCATGGGAAATCCTATGCAGACTGCTGGGAAGAGGAGGGCAGTGCAGGCCAGACCAACAGCCAATGCAGGAGAGCAATCACTGGGCCTACTTTCAAGTCTTGGCTCAGCAGCAACTTACTGGCTAAGCAACACTGGACAAGTCATCTTTTCACTTGGGTTTATCATTGAAAGAATAGGGCCTAGTTTCGAGGTTTGTCCTGAAGCTATGAGGTGACACGGAAGGCTGCTTTTGCAAATATATGGGCTCTTGTGTTGGGAATGGGTGTGCTGGCCAGAGGGCCCCTACAGGAAAGAAGATAGCTGGAGATGAGAGAAAGGGTTGCTGGCAAAGATAAGGTGGTGGATAAGAGTAGTTGTAAGGGGTGGTTGAGCCATCTTTCTCTTTCTAGGGTTCCTTCTGCAGCCCACTGGGGCTGGGAACACTATGAAGAAAGTCAGAGTCACATGGACTGACACCCTCCCTTAGAGGAAACCAGACAGTGAGAGGCCGACAGCTACGATCGGGGAGTGACAGAACATGAGTGGATACACAAATAGACAAGATTAACTATCCCCATTGTATACACAAGAGGCTTTGCTAACACTTGGCCAATTAGAAAACTAATCTAAACAGCCACCGGCTTCCTGGCTCCTCTCACAGCACTTTCAAACAGCTGTTCGCCTTGCACTTGCTGCCGGCCCAGCAAGTGCCAAGACTTTGTCTTGGGGCTGGGTCCCCACTTAAGCCTCAAGGGCTCCTCAAGGAGGGATTGTGTCACTTCCATCCTCTGCATCCCCTCTCAGGTTCTGCTGCTGCTACATTAAGAATTCCTCTCAGGTCTATGCCTCTGAGAAACCTTCCAAGAACCACAAGCAGAGGAACCATTACAACATTTTCCATGTTATATGGCCATTCATCTGGGACTCATACAACAAAGGCTGAATCCTTTAATGCCTGACAAGTCAGAGTGCAAACAATTTTATGTCTCAGCCCTAAGATTTCCCTTCCTTGAAAGAGGATAATTTTGATACATGATACATGTACATGACAGGCTTAGATCATACATATATATGTGAACATGCATATGCTTATATGTATGTGTATGTACATGCATATAGTTCCTGACCATGTAAGTAATCAATGTATGGTATTTCCCATTATCACTGTTACTATTACTGATATATTACTATTCTTTAACTGCCATTATTACTGACTGCCAGTTACCTGAGAGCCTGAGGAGCTGGTAGTCTCTAAAATGGTTCTTGATTGTCTCTATCTCTAGACATTTACATCCTTCTATAATTCCTCCCCTGAAGTGTGAGTGGATCCTGCAACTTCACCAGCTAGGTATGACAAAGACATTGGGGTATGATGTCAATCATCAGGCAGTATGCAACTCTAACTTCCACCTCTCTGTCTTTCTCTGTTTCTTTCTTTCTGTCCCTCTGTCTCTGACTGTTACTCTCTGTCTCACGCTCTCCCTCTGCCATTCTCAGCTTGAATATTTTAATGGAGCAAGCTGCCATAGTGGAGAGGCCCAAGTAGCCTGTGTGAAAGCTAGGAAGTGTCAATGTTCCAGGAGTCTATATGAAGGAATCTCATTCAGAGGCCTGTGTGGCCCGGATGGAATGTAGAAAGAATGTTAAGAATGGTGGTACATACCTTCAATCCCAGTATTCAGAAAGCAGTAGTGGTCTATGACTTTAATCTCTAAGACACAAACAGAGTATGGAAGTATATACTGGAAGCAGAGCTCAGAAAGTCAGTGTCACACAAGAAGTGATGTCCGAGATGAGTCAATGAAGGAGAAGACAGAGTGAATCAGAATAAGGACATGCCCAACTCTCACAATAGAAAGGTGGGTTCTCAGCTCAGAGCAGCAATCAGTTATAGCAGGCAGTAGGAGGTAAGCAGTCTGAAGCAGGCAGACTGGGAACAAGACACAGGAACAATGAGGCAAACTGGCTGGAGATAAGGCAGAGAAGAAGAGAGACACAGAGGCAGCTCGGCAGAAGTCGGTATCAGACAGGAAGAGTGAGTCAGTTTGAAGCCAAGCAGAGCAGAGCAGAGCAGTTCAGTCTGAGGCCATCAGAGAATCAGCCAGAGGCTGCTAGAGTCCAAAGAGTTTGGTCAGAAACAGTCAGCTAGCTCAAAAGATCAGTTTGAAGACTTGGAAGAATATTTGGGTCAAAACAAGTAAGTTGAGTTGAACCAGAAGAGTCAGAGTTCAGCAGGAGCTCAGTAAGCAGTAAGTCTCAAAGATTGATTAGACTGTACAGAGGTTTAAATGTTCTAGATTGTACAGAGGCTGAGGCTGAAGCCTTCCAATTCTAAGGCTCAAGACTAGGTTGTATGGAGGCTGAAATGCTCCAGGGCTTCAGGACTAAGGACCAGTGATTGAATTAGCAAAAGAATAAAAAGCTTTTGAACCTGAATCTACATCTACAACCTCAGAAGTGGATCTTTCCCCCAAGTGAAGCCTTAGAGCTGACAGCAACTCTGACCAAAGCTTTAGTTATACAACACTTTGAGAAATTCTAAGGTAGAGGATCTAGCTAAATTGTACCTAGACACAGAAATTTGTAATATCGGGGTTTTGTTTAAAACACTTTGTGTTAAGCAGAGCACAGTGGTGAACATCTATAGCTCATAAGAGTTGCAGGCTGGAGACCAGCTTGGGCTGCATAGTGAGAACCTCTCTCAAACCAGCTCACTGATAGAATACGCAAGGCCCTGGGTTCAATGCACACACACACACACACACACACACATACATATGTATTATAGTAATTTGTTACACAGAGATGGGTAGCAAATACAAGTTCTTTGTGTTCTTAACACAGCATATGACATCTAGAGTAGAAGCCACATTGAGTGGACAGACAGATAGTTGGATGAGTGAATGAGTGAGTGATAACAGGAAAATTTCATCCAGTGCCCCAAAAGGTCTAAGCAGCTAGTTTTAACAAGGGCTGCTTCTCAGTTCCTTCTGTTTGTATCTTTATCCTATTCTCATTTGCAACCCCAGGTCACTACCCCCTGCTTACTGCATTTAATCATTCTTTGAATTTTTATTTTCCTTCTTTAAAAAAAGGAAAAGAAATACAACTCTCTCTAAAATATCTGACCCGGGTGAGTTGGAATGGTTTCTGATGGAAAGCAGTCTTGTCCAGAAGGGCTTTACCCACCCTGCTTAGGAATGTGGTTGCTGCAGATACTAAAACAGACCTGCTGGCGTCTGCACTGAGCGCTGAGCCCTGCCAGAAATGACCTCAGCCTGCACAGCAGGGCTCTTACCTATGAAAAGCTGCTCTGGGCTAGATCACTACAAAAGCCTCCTTCCCTAAACTCCTCTCCTTCTAGAGGCTGCACACTACACCAGTGCCTTGGGTACAATATTGCTTGCAAACCTAGAACTAAAAGTCAGGAGAACAGTCCCTTCAGGACTCCAGAAGTTTGCTGTGAGACTCATTGTCTCTTAGCAAATGGCTTTGGTTGAAGGATGAGGGCCTCGAGGCTGACAGTTCTCCATTCTTGTCCCCTTCTCCTCCCTGTAGGGGAACGCTTAGAAGGAGTTTTGTTATTTCTTTAAAAAACACAAAATGGTGTTCGGACTATGTTCTTGTTCCCATCCCAAGTGTGGTGGATGATAATGAGTTTGATTTGGGCTGCTTGTTGCTGGTGGCTATAATTTGGTTGTGTGAAGCTCTTTTGTTCACATGTAGCTTGTCCTTGTGATTGCATGCCACTTGGACTTCTGGGAATTTTCTTAGAGTATATAAGGATTGAGGGCCTGGGGAGGTGGGGAGGGGGTTAGTTGGTTGTTGGTTGGTTAGTCTTCAGAGAAACTGGGTTGAGGATATTGAGCTGAGATGCTAGCCCAGCTACTATCAGCTCCTGCTCTTCATGCTTCAGACAGCCTAAAAGGGGCTATGAATATGTATTCCATTCTCTCTTTTCTCTATCAAGGCTGCCTACAAGGGGAGGAGGTTTAAATTTTCTTTCTTTCTTTCCTCCCCTTCTCTTTCCTGAAATTGAGGGCAAACTGCTACAGTTCCCTCTCCCCTAGACAGTTCTGAGGAACTTTGTTTGGTTGACACAGTATCAAGCTTCACTTGTGCTGTAAAGGGCACCCTCCCGGAAGAGCCGGTACTCTTTCAGCAGATCTGAAGACTGGAGATCCTCAAAGCTATGTCTCTTCACCATGAAGTTGAGCTTTCACCCTGGGCCTTGGGTTTTATCCTGCTTCACTTAGTTCACATTGTCAAGGGTGAACACATCAAAGAGGAAGTGGAGATTTGTCCAAATTAAATTTCCACTATAATGTGGTCCAGCCTCCATACCCAACCCATCCATTTATACTCTCAACAACTGTAACAGCTAAGATTTGTCCACCTTATTCTTTGATGCAAAGCTCTTTTCTATTTGTTATTTCTCTCAAGAATCTTACACAATTTTTAGTCCTATTTAGCAAATGAAAATATAGCAGCTCACATTATATTACCCCTTGCTTGCCTTTGCCCTTGTCTTCTTCCATGATGGCTTTTAGAGAGCTGAGCTGAGTGGCTTCGTGGGGATTGGACTGACGGACACATTGTCTTCAAGTCTGGAGACCTGGATTTTAAATTCTAGGCCTGCTATTAAGAAGAGGGGTGACAGCAGGGTGGTGGTGGTGGTAGTGGTGGTGGACACCTTTAATCTCAGCATTTAGGAGGCAGAGGCAGGTAGATCTTGGTGAGTTCAAAGCCAGCCTGCTCTACAGAGTGAGTTCCAAGATAGCCAGAGTTACAACAGAGAAACCTTGTCCCAAAAAAAAAAGGAAGAGGAGGAGGAGGAGGAAAGAAGGAGAAGGAGAAGAAGAAGAGGGGTGACTTTGAGTGGTTTACTTGCTTTGACTGACCAAAGAGCAATAATAGGGCATTTATAGTAAGAACATTTCAGAAGAAAGTGATCAACGCGCATATGAGATTTAAAGTGAGAGGCAAATGAATACTGCAGATTTGAAAGTCACTTGTGGGAAAAGTCTGAGGTTATGAGTCAGGCGACTGTGCTTTAGGTTCCTGCTTTGCCCTTTGCTCACTGTGTTACTGGGAAAACCTAATTTCTCTGAGCTGTCACTTTTCCATCCATTAAAAGTGATGAAAGAGTTGAAGCTGATAAACTGGATGACCTTTGGAGTCACTTTTTGCTCCAAAGCATGGTTCTTTGATTCTGTTTCCTCTTGGGAAAAGACAGTTTTCCAACTCCAGGCAGTAGTTGGCTATCGTACAATCAATGCCAGCTGGAGCTTGAGTAGGAAGTAAGGACCCTTTAGCCAGCTCCTCTGAAGAAGCCAGGCGGACTCTGTCCCTTACCTCCACCCAAACATGCTCTTCTATTCCTGGATCCTTTTCCCCAACCTTCAACATGGCATTGGGACCTCCTTTAGGTAAGAAGAAGAGCTTCCAGAGTCCTGTGTCCTTGATTGTCACTAGCTAGTGATTATTGCCCAAGTCGGTTATGCTCCAGACAGACTGGCACTTGGCTGATCTCTTCCGGAAGTCTGGGCTGAAGGTTAGTCACAATCCCCAGTGCCCAAGGAGACCCAGGGGAGGCCTGCAGCTGCTCTCAGCTGTCGGCTGAACAATGCAGACCCTGTCAGGTCCCCAGCTGAGCCTTCTTTCAGGGTTGTTCAGATTGCAGAATTAACTGGAGCCCATTCAGCTGCTTCCTGTTCCTTGAGCCTCAGCACAGATTCCTTAGCTCACGGTCTTCATCCAACCAGAGCCCCCAGCAGCTGTGGGTGCACGAAAGAGTTTCGGCATCATCTCCTAATATAAAGCTCAACTTCTTCCATTGGAAAAGACTCCAGGGACCAAGAGCCCAAGGCCTTTATTTTCACGCACATCAGCCAGGCCCAGGGATAGAAGCATAGCTCAGTTTTCAGGAACCTTTAGGAGATAATTTTACAGTTTCCTGGGTTATCAACAGTAGTCTTCTGGCAACTGTCCCCCAGGGTCACACACTTGTGGAAAATCCTTGTGCTAGCGAATACCCTCCACTTCATCAAAGCCTGTCCTGCCCACCTCTAGAGCTCAGCTGTCACCAAGCTGAGGCGTCCTCTTCCATTTCCACAGCCACCCCAATCCATCTAGTGGCTAGTCTAGCAATTATCACCAGTCGTCCCCACCCCAGGCCCCACCTCTCATCAGGGTCTCTCCAACATACACCTGGGAGGCCCTCCAGGGTAAGAAGGGAGGTCTCCTTCCCTTCAAACTGTGGAGGGTATTTGCTTCCTGATTATTACTATCTATGAAGTCCCATCTGGGAGCCAACCCTCCCTAGGTACAGTTGAAACCTGAGGCCATTTTAGGAATACGTGGGGGGAAGTGACTTCTATGACATAAATCATGTTTCCAAATGGCCCAGGGTAGGAATCTTGTCCTTACTGCTGCAGAGTCCACTCTAATCTCTTTTCTTGCAGGACCGAAGAATGGGCTGTGCAATGAGGGCCATAGCTAAGTGGCAGTCAGACTTGGAGACATGTAGAATGGAGTGGCCAGGCACGGGTATGCAACGGTCAGCGAAAACCAGACATAAGCCAAGAGTCTAGCTCCATCCTCTGCAGCCTCCAGAGCACGCTAGTTTCCGTAATGCTTTTCTCAAGTCCTAATGAAAACAAGTTGGAGCCATGGCTGGGACTGGGGTGGGGGCTGCAGAGTGGAGTTTATAGGCACTTGCATTTTCTTAACAGCTCCCCTCTCACTCACACATTCTTCTACATTTTCCCTTTATTAATGTGGCACCCTTCCCAGGCCACTTTATGGGACCATGTGTGTTTCCACTTATGCCCTGATTGAGTTTGATCGCCTCCCTCTCTATGAAGAACCCTTAGATCTTACTCATGGCCTTCCCTGCCTCGCCCTGCGGGGTCTCATCATTTCAGTTGCTCCAGGGCTCTTGGGCTCATCTCTCAACTCAATCCCAAGCACCCCCATGGTGTTTCTCAACAGTGCCCCTGCCTTAGGGTCATACCTCATCTGGACCCCAAATAAGACAACCCAGTTTGATGACTCATCTGAATCTGCAATGACTCCTGGAACTTTGCCCAACAATCAGATCTGCCTCAGAGGATGAAAAGGAAGATTTGTAACAACTGAAGATTTTCAAAGGAATGCGCTTCGAGCCCCGAAGGCCACTGCCAAAGAGCAGCTCTGCGAGAACACAGCTTTCCAAGGGGCCCGCTTTCAAAGGCATGGCATGCATTTTTGGAAAGTCAAGCTTTGGCGTGCTTATTAAAAAAGATATTCGTGGTGCTTGCAGCAACTCTGCGTGCTGGGCTTTTCTGTCCTCTGCAGCTCAGTTCCAGGAGCCAGGACTGAACCCGCTGCTTACTTGTTCTCCTTGAGCCCTGCTTCCCTTTATCTATCCCTGATACCTGGAAGGTTGCTCTGTTTCACTCGGATATGAAATGGCAGGCTTGGTGGTGGCCCTGTGATCTTTGAAAACATGCCCTCTGGGAGCTTCAGTCCCTTCCTCTGTAAAATGGGGAAAGGAATCTGCACTCTGCAGCATAGTAAGAAGAGAAGTTGTGACTGTAAGAGGCCTGACTGGTGTTAGGTTATTACTAATTATAAGCAACTAACCAATATCTACTGACATGTTTGTGAGTTGCTTTTATTCCCTAATTGTGTGTCTTGTTCCCTATGTCCTTCCTGGGATTCCCCATTCCCTGTTCCAAAGCAAGAGTCTCTGGGCCCTTTCGGAAGTACAGTCTTGGGATCATTTTCCCAGCAGGCTCTGGGAAGAGCATTAACCCACAAGGCTTGATGTGGGAAGTTTTTACAGGTACTGTTCATCTGGTGGGCAGATGGAGCTTTGTTGCAAGATACACTTCTGTCTTCCAGATGGGAGAGTGCCTGGGAGTCCTAAGCTGGGGTCTGGGACTAGTCTATCTCTTCTTGGAGCCAATATGGGAATATACATGAGCCTGTGGCCTCCTGCTAAGCCCCTAGCATCCTTAAACGAAATTATAGTTAGCTATGCCTTTGACCCCTGGAACTTATATCTTGGCAACTATTTGATAATTTCTTTGTGACTTCCACAGTCTTCCCCAAATTCATTCTCTGTCTCTCTGTCTCTCTGTCTCTCTCTCTCCCCCTCTTCCTACCTCTCCTGGGAAGAAAATAATGCTAGTCACAGTAATGGTCATGCTGGCTGTTTCCACATCAGATATGTATTTCCTTCATTACAGTGTTTCTCAGGGAGTTGAATCATGCATGACACAGAGGACTTCTAAAAATTAAGTTACTGGTACCTCAACATTTGAGCATTTTTCCTGAAGGAAGATGGAGTTAGGTAGCAGTTGTTTGTAGCTGCAATGTCCTCCAGTATCCTATTGGGTAGAATCAATTCCTAATTCTCTATCCTAGAGGTCTCATCTCTGCCCTAGCACAGCAGAAACATCACTTGCCCCTTACTAGGGATGTCCAGCCTTTCTTGAGTTGGACTTCTTTGGGGTCTTGTGCTAAAGTACTCTCTATCTCATCACTTCTGGCCAAAGTGCTTTTGACCACAAGGAGAAGAAGTCCATTCTCAACAGTGCATATGGACTATGATCATTGTAACAATAAAGTAATTTCAAACAAATGAAGTCCCAGGCTACAGTATGGCTTTAAATTAAGTCCTAATTGATCGTGGAAGTTTAGTTTTCTACAACTCAATGACTACAGAATTTGTGTTTTTATTATTCCAATTTCTTTTTTAAGGTATTTTTATTTCATGTGCATTGGTGTTTTGCCTGCATGTATGTCTGTGTGAGGGTGCCAGATCCCTTGCAACTGGAGTTACAGACAGTTGTGAACTGCCATATTCATGGAAATTGAACCTGGGTCCTCTGGAAGAACAGCCAGTGCTCTCAACCTCTGAGCCATCTCTCCTGCCCTATTTCAAATTCTTAAGGAAGAAAAATGTAAATAAGTGTTTCTAGCCAACACACAGGATGGCCTTGAGTATCACTCCTGGTTGGAGTAGCTGTGGCTCAGGTGGAACACACAGTAAAAACATGTCTAAGTGGCCAGAAGATGGCTCAGTGGATAAAAGCCCTTGCTGTTAAGCCTCAACCTGAATAAGAGCTCCAGAACCCATGTGGTAGAAGGAGAGAACTAACTCCCACAAGTTGTCCTCTGACCTCCACACAGGCATGTGATGTCTTCCCTCAACATACACACACACACACACACAATAGATAGACATACAGACAGGCAGACAAACAGACAGGTAGATAGATGTAAAAACATGTTTAAGGGATAGAGAGATAGATAGCTCAGCAGTTAAAAGCACTGGCTGCTCTTCCAGAGTGTCCAGGTTTGATTCCCAGGACCCACATGGTGGCTCACAACCCTATAACTCCATTTCTAGGATCTCTGACACCCTCTTCTGCTCTCCAAGTATACCAGGCATACATGTGGTACACAGACATACGTGCAGGCAAAACAGTCATACTCATAAAATAAAATTAAAAGTTATTTTAAAACAAAACAAAACATGTTTAAGACAACGGAGGCTGCCAGCAGAGTGGCACACAAGTATAATCCTGGAACTTGGGAAGCGGATGCAGAAGGATCAGGAAACTAAAGACATGCTGTGACATAGTGAGTTTGAAATCAGCCTGGCTCCAATGAGGCCTTGTCTCAAAGCACCGAAACCCAGACCAAACAAACAAAACAGATAGCAGGGTCTGAAAGTGAGAGGGACACAAGCTCTGAGAAGCAGCCTGTGGTGGTGCTGTCCCAGAGGTGTGTCCAGTATACCCCCATGTAGTTGGGGCTTCAGCTAAAGGGACCACTAATATTCACCCTCAGTGAGCAACCTCAACGGACACTGGGTTGGAGCTCAAATGCTTGAGATGCGGCTCTACGGAAGCAGCTGCCGTCTCATCGCACTGAGGATGCGGGGACGTTTCTCAAAAGGGTACTTGCAGGGATGTCCTGCGAAAAGAGCTTGGGGTCACAAGTCTAGCTTCTGATCCAGCTCTGGCCTTCACCCACACAACACCTGGGGAGTCTCTCTTCTTCCTCAAAGCTTCACATTTCTCATAATATAAAAATAATAAAGTTAATTGTGAATAATAATTAATAAAATGTTGCCTAAGCCTGTGTCTTTGTCCTTTTCCACCTGGTTCACACTCCATGATATCTCAGAAATATTTTAGATTGGAGTTGTTTGCCCCCTGCATTAGTTGGGGTCTCTGCCAGTAACCTCTCTCCTGTGACAACCCTCTAAGCCCCCATAATTAGCCCCTGCTCTCCAGTCACACCAGTGAGGGCAAGCTGGGCCATGGGTTCATCTAACTGGAAGGTGTCCAGGTGGACTGGGAAGAGCAATGGGAACACAAAGCAAAAGCCCTGGGCAGGTGAGGACAGTCTGCGGAGCTAGAAAGGAACAGTGGAAAATGCTGTGGGTTCCCAAGAGAGGTGGCAGGGGCAGAGGAAATGGTTTGTGCCACTTGGCATGAAATGAATAACATTCAAGGACTGTGCAAAATGCCATACTAATCGGCACCTGTTCCTTTTGGAGTCAGCCACTAGCGCCCACCGCATCTGAGGTCGGGTTTGGTTTCGGGGCTTGCCAGGAGAGGAAGTGTAATACATTAAGATTCACTCTAGTGTTGAAAGATGCACTGGTCCTAAGTGGGGTGCAGAGGAGGAGGGTGACCTCAGCCTCTTTTCGTTGCCCTTTCCTGGCCTCAAATGCTCTGTCACACACCCCCAGTCCAACCCCAGGCAGATGGCTGTGAATTCTGCAGGGGCCTCTGAGTATACCCTTGGCTAATAGCCACATTCCAGAGCAGCATATGTTTCATCTCAGGCCCACAAGGTTTGTACTTCCAAGTGGAGCCAAAAAGAAAACCTTGGCCCAGGCTGCAAATTTCTTAGGAGAGGTGGGGGTCAGGGAGGCCCTCTGGGAGGCTGAAGCTCTTTTGTTGAAGGTATTTGCCTTTACGTGAAGCAAGGTCTCAAATCAGTGATATCCTGATTTCCTAATGCATACATCCTCAAGTCCTCAAAGAACGTACACTGATGGATGAGCAGAGCTGCTTCCCCTTGCTCTTATCCAAAAAGTTCCTCATGCTCCAGTCCCCAGATTCCCTTGGCCCCTTAGTACCAGTTCCTCAACTCTACCTGACTTTCGGATCCTCACAAAATCAATGACACTCAGTCCCAGGGCTTTACGAAGTAAGTGGGGCCCTGGAACTCATCTGCGCATCTCTAGGCTTCCTACCCTGAGCGGAGCGCTTCTCCTGCCCAGTGCCAATTCTTCCCAGATGGAGGTTGAAAGGAAGAGAGAGCGCGCAGAGGTGAGAAAAGGAAACTGCCTGCACAAAAGAACAAGCGCGGGAGTAAGGAGGGGACACAAATGCAAAAAACTGAAAGCTAGAAGAGTGGCTCTCTTCTGACGGGTGGCGAAGCAGAGAGGGAATGATGGGAGTCATCCTCTGGGGTTCTGCTCTGTGGCAAGCTCAGGGATTTCTGACAGCAAAGTAAACTGTGGTGTGCTGAGTTTACCCAGCTCCAATAAGCAGCGTTTGGAGTGTTTAATGTTTCCTTCCCACTGAATTGGTTGACAGGCCCTGAGCCGCAGCCGGTCTCTGTCTTTTGGGAAAATAGGAGATGGGGCAGTAGGTAGAGAGCTGTCAGGAAAGCCAGCATCGCTGACCCCTGTTTGGATACAAGCTGGGAAGATCTGCTCTCATAGGCCAGAAGTCTGTGAAGAAGGAAGAGCCTGAGAAGCAAGCAGATACCTTCATCCCATCCATCCCAGCTGGGCCTGGGCACCCACAGTAGCTCTGACCCTGCGTGGAACAAAGCCCAGAACATGGGCCCTTCTCCCTGTGTTCTGCATGAAACACTGCCTCCGTACTGTGTGTTTCTGTGGATTGATGCAGGGGACACAGTCAGACCACAAAACAAATCAGGAAGACCTCAGAGCTCAGCACGAAATCACAAAATAAACTCAGTCTGGCAGGATGCCCAGTCCAATGTGCTGGTGGGTTTTGCACTAAGTGAGAATAAATGAGTTGAGACGTGGGGGAAAATAACCACTCTCTGGTCCTATCCAGGAAGCCTCTTGGGAAGAATCTATTGCTTTTTGACGAAAAAGAGGATGATGCTGAGATGGAAAGACCATCCAATGAATACAGCGGAGAAAGAAAGAGAGCACCTAGGAGGAGGGGAGGTGTTCAGTCACAAGGATGGAGAAAAGCAGAGGAGAATAGCTTATGAAGAGAGGGAGGAGAAAGAGAAGGGTGGGATCATGAGGCTGAGGAGGATGAGGGAGGGAAGGACAGAGCAGAGGCTGCATCTCTGGGCAACTGGTGCCCATCCCTATTGCACGTATGCAAAATCAGAGAATATTCTGGAACCATAGTACAAGGGTAAGTGACCCTGGGATAGGGAAGCGGTGGCAAGGACACCAGGCAGCAGTCAGACCAGTGACCTGAAGTTGGGATCCCTGTTAGCGGTTGATATGAAGAGGAAAGGGCAGGATGGTAATAAGATCAAGATGTTCCTCTCAAGGTCTGGGAGCAATGAGGCGAAGTGTTTTTTGTCATTTTGAGGTAAGGCCTTGCTGTAGAGTCCAGATTGGCCAGGACAACTCACAGCTGTCCTCCTGCCTCAACCTCCCAAGGACTGGAATTACAAATATGTACCACCATGGCCTGCTCAAAAACATATTTTTTAATCAAAAATTTAAAAAGCAGGTATTAGGGAGGCAAAGGTGGCTCTCAGCAGTTGTGAGAGCTTACTGCTCTTTCAGAGGGCCTGGCTTCAGTTCACAGAACAGGTATGTTAGCTCACAAAGACCTGTAACTTCAGTTTCAGGGGATTCAGTGTCCTCTTCTGGTCTCCATGGGCTTCTGCACAAACATGGTGAACTTAGACTCACATAGGCAAACACACACATACATTAAAAAAAAAAAAAAAAAAAAAAAGAATCTTTTGCTGCCCTGGATCATGGATACCAGAAAGAATTTAAGGATGCTGGCCAGGGTAATGATGAGGGACATGCAAACCTGGAAAGGTGAATCAGGCTGCTAAGATTTTTGTCCAGCTAATTCAATCATATTGTCCCGGGTTTCGATTTCTTTGTCTCTACTAGACAATTTAAAATTAGCTAGGGATCTGGGCATGGTGACTCAGCACTTGGGAGCTAAGGCAAGAGGATTGCTGTGAATTTGAGTCCCATACTGGGCCACAGAGTGAAATCCTTTAAATACATAAATAACAATAAAAATGGCCAAGGAAGTGACATAGGTTAGCAGCTTTAATGAGCTCCATAGATCACTAGAGGTTGAAGACATTAGCAGGGTACAAGGAGAGGCCAAGGGAGAAGGGATGGGGAGAGAAAGCTCATAGCAGGCCCCTGTGCTTAGCTCTGCTTCAACCACAGCTATTGCATTGCTGGCTGGTGTGTTTGACCGTGCACCTGTACAACAGTTCCTTGAGGGAAAGTCTTACTACCGTGTGCCTATAAAAGGATTGCTTGAAAACCACAGAGGTATGGTTTCTCCTGGGAGTCTCTACCAGCTGGAAGAACCACTCTCTCAAAGCGGGTGTGTTGTGGGTGTGGGGGTTGCAGGGAACACATGGAACAAGTTTGGGGCCCAGGTCTCAAGCCAAACATTTCAGCCTGTGGTCAGATCACTGGCTCTTGTGTTTGGCTCAGAAATCACACACACACACACACACACACACACACACACACACACCAGCACAAGTATTTGTTGTTGTTCTTGTTTGATTCAGGAATGGGAAAAGCAGCACAGAGAGTGCAGCACTTTCCCCGGGGCTAGGCCCACAGCTGGCACCACGAGTCAATAATAACAGTTGGAATAATAAATAACAAACACCAGCCACACAGTCTTGAGATCTTTCTAAACAGAGAACACAGTTACCCTCAATAGGGCAGGATTGGTACATGAGCTAAAACCCCATTGGCTAACCCAGATTCGGTTAGTTATCTCTAAAAATAAAACCCCATCTTCATCAGTCATCCTGGTATTCTTCCAGGCTCCTGGGACAGCAGAACCTATTTCTAGCAGATAGTTAGGCCTGGCCTTTAGCAGATGAGACCATCTGCTTCCGCCTTATCTGGAGAAAGAGGTCTGTAGCCCAGAGAGAACATGGCTATTTCCCACACCTCGCAATCTAGTCAAGGTTCAGGGACTGTTGACATATACAGCTTTGAACTGCAGCTTTATATCTTCAGATTGTTCCCATCTGTTTATTCTCTAGAGTTGTGAAGGAATAGATTCTTTGGGAAAGCTGTAAAGGACTTTGAACTTGTTTAAAGGGGAAGCATAAAAAAGGGCAGAAATTGATCTGTACTCCAAATCCAGAGCTGGCCAGGGAGGGAGCACGCCCACTCCTGGCGGTGTCCAATGAGGAGGGCAAGTGGCCTGGGAACAGTTCTGAAGGTGACACAGTTAATGAAACAAGACAAGGCATATGTGTGTGAGTGGTGTGTGTGTGTGTGTGTGTGTGTGTGTGTGTGTGTGTGTGTGTGTATGTGTGTGTGTGTGTATGTGTGTGTGTATCTGTATGTGTGTGTATGACGTGTGTGTGTGACATGTGTGTGACATGTGTGTGTGTGATATGTGCGTGTGTATGTGTGTGTGTATCTGTATGTATGATGTGTGTGTGTGACATGTGTGTGTGTGTGATATGTGCGTGTGTATGTATGTGTGTATCTGTATGTGTGTGTATGATGTGTGTGTGTGACATATGTGTGTGTGTGACATGTGTGTGACATGTGTGTGAGCACACATGCCTTGCCACAGTTTTGGAAGTCCAAGGAAAACTTTGTAGAGTTGAATTTCTATTTCTACCTTTACTTGAGCTCCTGAGACCACACTCAGGTTGCCAGGCTTGCACGCACCTTCCCTCCTGAGCCATCTCAATGGCCCTTTTAGCTTTTTAGATAGACAGAATTCTCTTCTGAGAAGAAATCGTCCTCAGAGTCTCCGGATAAACACTCATCAGGCGGAAGCAGCTGGCTTAGCAGAGGAACATCCTCTCCCTGGGCTGTGTGGACCACAGAGTGGTCATACTTACAGGTCTCCACACCCTGTCAGTACCAACATGGGTCCCCTGCTTGACTGACCACTGTCTGTCTGGTGTCTGGGATGGTGTCCTGTCACACAGAATGCCCTAGTAAATAGCTGTGGAAGATTGAGAGCATAACTACATTGACTCCAAGCCTTAGGGTTTACAAGCCTGTTCTTGTGTTGAATGGCCATGTTTAGCCTACTGTTGGTGGCGGTTGGGGGGGGAGGGCATGGTTTCAATGTAGATCTATCCTCAGAGGAGAGAGAGTCTGCTGGCAAAAGTTAGGGGGAACATTGAACATGCAATCTTGTGCCCTCCATCTCCCAGGACCTTCCAGAGCCTAGAAACCCAAGGCTTGCCCTGCTCAGCTTCATTCCTGCCCTTTCTTGGTCACTGAGCTGCTACCTAGCCTAGAGACCCTTGGTGGTTTCCCTCCCTCTCTCCTCTCTGTGCCTTGAACAAATATTTGAGAGAGCTAGTAAAGAGAGTCCCTGTAGGAAATGGGGGTGCCTTGAATGGCCCAGAGAGAGGGGGCCCTGGTCATTTGTGGAAGTGGCTCGTCTCTGTCCCACACTCCTTAAAAAAGACAATGGTATCTACCCTAGGTCCTTGGGATCCTACTCCCAGTCCCCTCATCCTCCAGCACAAGCCTGCCAAGTTTAGGACAAGAGAACAGGCCAGGTCCCCTCTGAGAAGCCCTCCCCCATGATGGGGGTGTGGAGCCCAGCCTGACTGGGCCTCCAGGTTGGCCTGCCCTAGCCCCAGGGTTTAATAAACTCCGAGAGGGGTTTTCAAAGGCCACTTGATCTTCCCCATCAGGCAGCTCCTGTCTCCCTTTCAGAGCCGCAGGACTGGAAAGAAAAAAACGCTCAGTGAACAAGGAGGCCAGAGAAAGCTGAGCCGCGGGGCACCTTCTATGAATTTCTGATGAGCACAAGGCCCTGACTCCTGGGTCCCAGCCCAGTGCAGTCAGGGATGTTAGTTTAAGTCATTTCGCACGGTTCACTGGCTCTCTGAGAGCAGCTTGTCTCCAGCCTGGGCCTCACTAACAAGCTCTTTTTACTCGGGGTTTCTCTGAGCAGAGACCTCAAACAATAGCAGCTTTCAAGGGGCTTGGCCCTCTTCTGGCAGCTTCCCTTCCAGCTCCAATCTCCTCCCACTAGCTTGCTGACCCACCTGACTGCCCAGAGCCAAGGCCTGAGCAGCAGAAAGGGTCCTGCTCTTTACTCTCTCCCTTCCTTCCTCCCTCTCTCCCTTTATTCTTCCTTCTTTTCTTCCTTCTTCCTCCCTTCCCACCCTTCCTTTCCTCTTTCTTATCTTCTTCCCCCACAGTCCCTTCCCTTTCTTTCTGTGGATATGCAGAATGAGTGTCCCAGCTTGGCTGGGTTGGCACAAGCACTGGGACCCAGTATGCATGGTGCCCCTGGGGAGTACAGTGCAGCATAGGGGAAAGAGGGAGAGCGGCTCAGCCTGACACTCAAAACTTACTAGACTCCTCCGGTCTCCTGAATTTTGAGAGGTTCTTCCTTCCTTTAGCCAGGAGTAGGGCTCTGGCTTCTTCCATAAGGTGTTCTCCAGGCAAGATCAGATGGATGGAGGAGAGGGAAGCAGGCCTGGAGCATCAGCAATAGGGTACCATGACACAGACAGTAACCTTACGCTTCTTCAGGTAAGGGCTCTCTGTTTTCTAGATTCTGACTGTGCTCCTGTCTGCTCTCCCCAGCAGACAATGTCTATTCTCCTCCCTGCTTCTGGTCTTCTCACCAGGGCCATTGTAACAGATCCTCAGAAGAGACTCCTGGGCAAGGAAGCTAATTAACCAGCAAGTGGTAGTTATCCCCATGTTTAGACTAGAACAATGGCCAAAACAAAGTTCATACTGAGATAAGGCCAATGCTTCCACTTGTTGAGAGCCATCTTTAACATTACGATCTTTTGATGGTGACTTGTGATCTAGATAGCTCCGCAAAGGCTTTGGGCACGCATTCTATGGGCATTCCAGAGAGAGGGTACAGCCCCCTCCTAAGGTACCTGTCAGCAGTTAAAGGTCCCCTGGCCCTACTCCAGGCCATGGATCTTTCACCCTTCAGAGGCCAAGTTACCAGTTGTCTTGAAAACTGTTTAAAGGAAGTCCAGTTGAATAAAAACACCCCACGCCACCTGACTGCCCTGCCCTGCCCTGCCCTGCTTCCCCCAGCCATAGTATTACTCCTCATAGGAAACCAAAGCACAGCAGCAAGATGGAGGACAGTAACTGGGGACAGATAGGATGTAAAGCCTAGCTGGACCTGAGAGTACCTCGGCAGGGCTGTCATGTTCTCCTGCATCACTTCCTTCTGCTCCTTTATAGGTGCTGTGCTCAGTCCAGGTCGTTCAACAGATTAGTCCCCTGTGTCCGACAGCACAATCCTCTGGAGGATTGAAATTCTCCTTCCAGACCCTCAGCTAAAGCAGAATTATTGGGTAACACACAACCTGGGCTCCAGGTGGGAGTTAGGCCACCTCATTTCACACCTCAGTGTGCTCAGTTCAAAGCTGCTTTAGCTCCTTTCTGGTGCAGGTGGCCTTGGAAGCTACTGGAACTGCACAGGTTCCTATCAAGTCCCTGAGAGGAGTTCTGGCAACTCCAGGTTCACACCTGTGAATTCCTTTATCTAATACGTGTTCTTAATCATTTCCCTCTTCCACCACCACACTGTAAGAGCTCAAGCCTCAAAGCCTGGACAGGTGGAAAGGTGATGTGTCACAGAGCTGGAGCCCTGAATGCCTGAGACTGGGCTGCTCCTCGGTTTCTCCCACATTGCCCATCCCTTGCACCATCAGACATTTGCATAGTACCAGCAGTGGCATAAGCTCTCACCATAAACAATCATCCCCGAGACCAAATGTCAAAACTTGTTGTGCCCAGTGGTGTAGCTAGTTCCAGAACTGCAGTGTGTCCCAGGCTGACTGTTGTAGACAAAACCCTGTCTCTATTTGGGGAGAGGTCAGTTCCCAGGTGTCAAACTGTAGGTCAGACTAGGCTGGAGAGAAAATCGGGCCCTGATTTAAAGCTAATCAGTTATTCACATCAAAACAGATTTGGGTGCAAATCTTTACTTGTCAGATGAGTGGGAAGCCCCAGACCCCTCTGCCAGGAAAAGACAATGCAGTTTTCCTGGGCAGCGGTAAAAGTGGGTGTCAAGGTACAGTTGAAGATGTTCTAGGTGAGTAATACGAAAGCAGAGGTGGCTTGACACAGGCAGGGTTAGAGTTTGAACCACCTCATATCATGGGTCATGCATGGAACGTGTCAAGGCCTTCCAAGGTAGCTCTGCTGCAGATACGGGACAGTGCCCCTACCCACCAGGCTTTTGGGGGTATGATTTTCATCCAGCATCACCCCACTGCTGGCACTAAATAGGTATTCTGCCATGCACTGCCATCCCTCACTCCTTGGTGAGGGTAGCAGGGCTGGCCAGGGAAGCAGAGGGAAGAACAGGATGTGGGTGGAGGGCCTCTCCTCTCCCTCACCCCCTGCAGCCCTGGGCAACTCAAGGGGAGGAGGAGGAAGAGAAGGAAGAAGCCACATCTGGTTTGAGTGAGGCTCCCAGCAGGGAGTACAGGGTCTTGGACTGGCCTCCTTGCTGGAGGAGGGAAGCAGAGGGTACTGGCACAGGCCCTGGCTGGTCCAGAAAAGCAGAGGGGAAAGTGGTTGGGATTCAGAAAAAGCAAATAAACAGAGTGGTTGAGACGATAATAAAGAGAAAGAGTCATTAAAGTGAAGAATGGAGATCGTGTCACCCCCAAGACAAACAGAAAACAAACGGCCAGTAGATCGCTCTACAGATGTTTTACAACGCGAAGACAGAGTAAAGATGTGTGGAAGATGCTAGAGTCCGCCAAGACTCCACCAGCGGCAGCTGGAGAGCAGGTGGACAAGACTTCAGCCAGAAAGCCCTTCACAGTCGAGGGGAGCCAGCCATAGAGACCACTTCAGCCTCAAGCGAGCAGGACCCATGCTGTGGGTGATACTTGTACAAATGGGCTCATGGAAATAGAGGAAGTGCTCTCCCCGGGCAAGGCTGAATCTCTGTGTCTGTGCAAACTGCCACTCACAAGAGGGACCCGGGGCATCCCGGTGCTGGATGAAGTTCTTCAAAGGGCCTTCCTCATCACTGTCTCTTCACTGGTTGGTCAATGGCTCATGACTGTGTCCATTTCAGTGACTCTCCAGGGACTCAGTCTGCTTCCTTGACATCTCAGTTTCTGGTCTGATCATGTTCTCTACCAGCATGAGAGGCAGTAAAGCTCAATGCCTAGGGTTTCATCTACCCATAGTTTACTTTGTGTGTCAGACACTGAAATAGACTCCTCTGGGGTCACAAAGATGAGAGAGATGCTTTTATTTCTTCTACATAATAAGCATTTATACGTTCTGCTCTACTGTGTCTTAAAGCTGTATATCCTTTACATATTATTCACAGGGAACCTGGTTAATAGGAATTATTCCTTCTTTGTTCTTACAAACTAGAAAGAAGAGGAAAATTTGGTGCTTTTTCTTTGTTTCAGTGTGAATGTGTGTGTGCGTGTGTGTGAATGTGTGTGTGTGTATGTGTATGTGTGTGTGTGTATGTGTGTGTGTGTGTGTATGTATGTGTGTGAATGTGTGTGTGTATGTGTGTGTGTGTATGTATGTGTGTGAATGTGTGTGTGTGTGTGTGTGTGTGTGTGTGTGTATGGTCTGGAGGACAGAGGACATTAGATGTCTACCTCTATCACTCTTTGCCTTCTTCCTCTGATACAAGATCTCTCACTAAACCTGGAGCTTTGCTGTTTTTTCAGCTGGATTAGTGACCAGAAAACCCCAGCGATCTTCCTATCTCTGCCCCTGTCCCCAGCACTGGGGTTACATGTACAGAGGCCGTGTCCAGCTTTTTATATGGATGTTGGAGATCTGAACTCCGGTCCTTGTGCCTGTACAGCAAGCTCTCTTACCCATTGAGCCATAGCTCAATGGCTCTCCAGTGCTTTTTCTATAGTCACAAAACTAGAGGAAGGATATTCTAGCATTCAAACTCCAGCTCACCAGATTCTAAGTCCAGTGCTCTTTTCCCAATACCACAATCATAAGGTGAAGCAGATTTTGACAACTGAGCACCCCCCAAAAAATTATGTGCTCTTAAAAGATTCAAGAAACTGTTCCTGTCTCACACCCACCCATGCTCCCTGCCCCCCTTAATTAGAACCAAACTTTGACTTTCTGTTCTACAGCAGGGAGGAGCTAGTACATTCCATGGCCAGCCAAGTGCCTACAGGTGTCTGAAGAATGCTAATGGCATGAGTTGGGGGAGGGTACTATAGACCCCTCTAAAGCATTTGCTTCCCATTAAGCCTCCTGCTCTACAGACACTCCTGCCCCCTCCAGCAACTTGCCGCTTTCATGAGCCAATTACCATGCCCAGTTTTCTCTGTCCTTCTGAAGCCACTGACACTGCTAACAAGACACAAATGCTGTAAGGCGGGCCCCTGATATTCACAGCAGAGCAGGGGTTTCTTTCCCTAAAGGATCATAGGTAGAGAAAAGCAAAGTTGGGTAGTCTGGTTTCAGCTTGGCTCCTGGGAGAGTGTGGCCCCAAAGAGTGTGATGGATGGATTTATGAGTGGTCTCAGGATGGGCTAGCTGGCTTGTACCTTGAAGTCACGAGCAGGGCAGAAGGTCCAAATAGGAAGAGCAAAAAGATTCAGCATGAAGTAAAGGTTCGGGCCAGGAAAGGGTCCTCCCAAACATTTATTAACACACAGGCATCTAGAGTTGAGGTAACTTAATTCAAAACAAATTGTGTTAAAACCAGCTCAGACTGGAACTTTATATTTCTTAGGTCTTCCATCTGCTTTACCATGCTCTCTGACTTTTAAAATTTTACTTGACTTTCAAGTCTGTTTTCTATGAACTTTTCAGGATATTCCTGGACAAAATGAATCTCCCCTTTTGCTTTGATCCTTTAAAATACTACTTGTGTCTCTTCAAATCCATATTTTATTCCAGATGTATTCTTACATACCCACCTCAAAACTTCTAATGTACCTCTTTTTTTAACCTGAGGATAAGTGTTTTTCCATCAGTTCTGGAAAATTAAAAATGACTATTACCCTATTCTGTATATGATTTTTCTTCTGCAGTTATTTGCAAATGTAACTTGGACCCTCTTGGTCTTCAAAAATCCTCTTAGCTTCTTTTTTACATGTTCTACAGTGCAATTGAAGTAATGTCTTCTGCTCTATCTTTCAGTTCACTAATTCTCTGCTCAACTTTATCTAATCTTCTGTCTAATACATCCAATGAGATTTTATGTTGTTAGCTTCTTTTTTCCAGAAAGTTCTGTTTGGCTTTCTGAAATATCCACTGAGAAAAATTAATTTCAGTGATTATTATTTTCATTTCTAGAAAATTCTATTTGGCTTTTGTTTATTTTTACAAACTTACATCCATACACTTTTTTCAGTGTTTTTTTCCTGATCTTTTAAATTATTTTAAACAATCATTTTACTTTCTTTATGATTGTTATTACATGTCATTGGAATATTAAACTAATCCGATATGCTTGCTGATTTTCCCTAGCACCCTGCCATTGCTTTGTGGTTTATAATTTCTTCATTATCAGAGAAACTTCAAAGGGGATTGTTTTTGCTGTGAAAATGCTGTTGTTCTAGGGTACATTCTTTCTGATTAGCTTAACATTTCCTTCTCTTGATACTCTCTGAGTTTTAGTGATCTGGAAACTATTTTACATTGATTTTTCTCAGCTTGGAACAGACACTACAGTCACATATGTTTCAAGACTAGAGCCTCTGTTTCTTACAGAAGACTTTATTTTCTACCCAGAGTCCTGGTAAGGACACTACCCTATGTCTGAGTGTTAATCCCCCAGTCCTGGTTTCTCTAGGGGCATAGTCCCTTGTGGGGGTCTCAGTTCTTATAAACATCTTAATGTTAGCAATCTGCTTTTTATGGACTGGAGATCATACTCCCTCCCTATAGTCCCTGGAGTCTAGACTGCAGTCAATTTGACATTCCCAGGGTACCAACACCATGGCTTCAACTGTGGAGCTTACTATTCAATCTTGCAGTTCTCTGCCTGCCTACTGGTCACTTCATTGTGCTTTATACTCTAATTCATGAGTTTGTAAACACAGATCAAAAGGCCTGTCTAAATCATTTTTACTTCTCTCATAGTGCTTAGCAGAACACTGTGTCATTGGCTGCTTTATCTATCTGCTCAAACACAAAGTATCCATAGACACCCACAGTAACCCTTGAATATCTGTGGAATCTCACAATCCAAGGATTCTGAGAGGTTGTAGATGGTAGGGAGAAGAGCAATAAGAGGACTAAGCACCCGACCAAAGAGTAGCTTCTTTGCTCTCTTCCACATTACGGTCTCTTAAGATCCAAGGAGTTGTTGCAGGTCATAGGAAACATTTGGACTGAGAACTATATCTGACTCTAGTCTGATCTCAGGTGAGCTGGGTGAACTTGAAAAGTCACTTCACTTTTCTCAGGCACCAGATGATGCATTTATAAAGTGGAGGCAATGTCGGCTTGTGAGGTGTCCAAGACGTCTTCCAAGTCCAACAGCCTTTGCCATTGCTACTCAAGAACATAAACTGGAAATAATCAGCCAGACTCTCACTCAGGTGTCTGCCATTTTTTCCCATTCCAAATCACCCCATGAAGTTTTTAACTCTCCCTCATCCTTTCTCTGTCTTCTTTGCCTCTCCTTTTTGCCTCTCCCTTCTACATAGCCTCAGTCCCTGCTCTTTACTGTTCTGTGTTCACTCTGCTGAGGTCTTGGTCCTATGACCCCATCTTAAGAATAAGCAATGAGGGCTGGTGGTAGTCTGTATTTCCTCCAGACAGGGGATGCAGTGATTCGGCACCTAGGTACACAGCAGCCCTATCTGCCTCCAGCTTTGGGGGTTGGACTGGAGGCATCACAAGGAGCCTCTTGAGCCAGATTCAGAAACAATGAATCAAAACCAGCTGGAAGCTGCCCTCCGACCCAGCTAATGACTTGTTTATTGTCAGAGCAGCAGTACATCATATAAGGGAATTTCAAAGTGTCACTAATTGGCAGAGGGCCAGTAAATAGCACCATATAAATCTGAAGGTGCTTCCACTGGGTCTGAGGATTGTGGAACAGATAAGAATAGGACACAGGGAAGAGGGGATCAATGGGTATGCGCCATGTGGCATATCAGTGGCTGCCACCTCTATCCTGTGTCTTTACTACCCAATGGAATTGGAGTGTCTGCCCCATGTCTGGAGAAGAAAGGCAGGGCACTGTGATGGCTCTAGTTCCACCCTTGGTGACACCATAATGTTATCACCAGCCCCATGACATCTTTTAAGAGAAGTGACCTACTCTTTAGAAAAAGTACAACTCAGATTTGTGTTGGAGCAGAATTAGTGGATCGGTTAGACATTAAGTGTAAACATGGTACATTGCACAGAAAGTTCTTATTATGGCAAGTCTCAGTAACAGTGTTTGGAGGGCCAGGGGGGAAAGACTGATGGGATTAAAAGGAGCCCCTTCTAGGGCAGCAAAAGCCATGAACTCCCACTGAGAACAGGACCAGAAAATGGTGCAGCTATGGGGGGAAATCAATGAAAAAACCAGATGTTCCTCCTTGTCTGTCCCAATTCCTCGAATCCAGGCAATCTTGCTGTCTACCTCTGCTCCATCAGCAGGTTCACAGTAAGGCAGGGGTTCTCAACTTGTGGGTCACAACCTCTTTGGGGGTCAAATGATTCTGCATATCACATATTTACATTATGATTCATAACAGCAAAACTGCAGTTATGAAGTAGCAACAAAAATAATTTTATGGTTGGGGGAGTCACCCCAACATGAGGAACTGTGTTAAACCGTAGAAGCATTAGGAAGGCTGAGAACCACTGCTCTAAGACAATTTTAAGAGGAGAAAAAGAAAATTAAATTAAAACTGAAGAAAAGCCTAACAGGAGGCCAATTACTTTACTTTTCCGTCATCGCTGTGACGACGTGGCTGTGATCAGACACCAGACAAGAAGCATCTCAAGGGAGGAGGAGTTTCCTGCCACACAGCCCATCATAGAGGGGAAGACATGGGGCAGGAGTGATCACACTGGCCACACTGTTAGTAAGCAGGCAGAAGGAGGACAGAAAGTAGGACTGAGCTATAAAAACCTCAGGGCCTACCCTTAGAGACCCTCCTTGTGAAGCTCGACCTCCTGAGGATTCCACGACCTTCCAACACAGCACCGCAATCTGCAGACCAAGTGTTCAGCTGTGGGGAACGTTTCACATACAAACCCCAACACAGGGGAAGACACGAGGTCAGCATTTCAGATACCATTAACCTGCTTAGAAATGGGTGCTCCCCAAAGTCCTCATCTATCTCCATCGAGCTCCATCTCCATTTGCTTTCTGAATGTTCACAGGTAGGGCCAGCAAAGGGAGCCTTCGCCTTGGGGTGCAGTTGCAGAAGAGTGGGATATACATCTGGGATGGGTTTACAGCATAGCAGGAAACTCCTAGTGCAGTCGAGCTGATCTCTCACTGGTGAGTTCCACTATTGCAATGTCCATTTTGCAGATGGAACACCGAGATTTGGAGGAGTAGGTCCTATCAGTCCCTCTCTAGGGGGTTTTGAGGTCTAAAAACATCTTCCTCACTTGCAAACGATAGAGAATATGTGATGTTCTGGTTGCTTGGCTGGAGCTTCTGGTATGTGTAGATGAGTATGAACAGCTGTCAAGGTCTCCAGGGGTGGAAGTGGGCAATGACATCCAAATGAATAGGGATATTAAAGGGCATAGTAGAAGGAAGAAATAGAATGGAAGGATGACCAAAAGTTATGTGAGCAGAGAGCAGAGAGGGTGAGTTCTGATCTGCTAAGAACTGGAGAGTCAATGGGTGTGGGAGGAAGTGGAACCTTGAGGACAAGACAGATTTTTTTTCCTGTTCTTTTTAAGGAGGTGTCCGTGTTTACATTTAAGGCTTAGGCTGGCCTTAAACTCACAATCCTCCTGTCTCTGCCTCCTGTATGCTGGGTTTATCATGCCCAGAAAAAAGACAAGTGAGAAATGCCCACTGGAAAAGCAGCAGCAGCTGAGGGCTCCCCTGCCAAGGTGGCTCCTGAGCAGAGGCCATGCTTGCTGCCATACTTATAGCACACAGCTGTTGGTGGCTTGTGTCTGGACCACAGGACAGTCACTGAGATAACACTCAGACAGAAAGTCATCATCTGCAGAAAGTACTCCCCTCACCCAGGCTTTGGGCCCTGGAGTGCCAAATGGCCAACCTTTCTCCTCAGGGACCCCTCATTATCAGCCCTTTGGTCAATACCATGAGGTCCACCATTAAGCTTGGGGACTTCAGACCTCTGTGTATCTGCTTTGTTGCTTTCCTAGCTTTACAATTTTTTATTTTATTAGTTTTGTTTGTGAGATGGTGAGACTTTATCGTCCTCTGTACACAAGCATCTGGGTGTCCCACTGTGACAGCGCTGAGGTCACCCGTAACATCACAAGAGTGGTGCCACCACATGCTGCGGTCCCCAGAATCTCCTTAATGGTTCCAGAAAGTCCTCTGGTTGAAAAACAGGCTGTTGTATCTATCTGCCAAGCAATGCCGACAGTCTCACCAAGTGAAATTCTCACTGTGTGTGATGGATTTCTGTCTCTTTTTATCTTCCATGAGGCAGAGGCAGAAGTTTTGGGGATCTGCCTGCTCTGGTTGCCTTGGCAATGTCATTGGCCACCTCTTTTTGGTGACAGACCCAGAACTAATGCTGGGACCAGGGAAGATGTGGCACCAACCTCACCTCTGGGGCAGCTCACATGTTCACATGACATTGCTCTTACTGGATTCCACTTGGGTGGCATGATGGATATGGCGCTGTCAGCTGGGTCCCAACTGAGAGTGACTGATGATGTCATACCTTTGCCCCCTTCTATCCAAAAGCCCAAAGAGAATTGATTAACTAAAAAAATTAATCATTTTATTGTATTTTCATTTTATGTGTTTTGACTTCATTATATGTATAAGCACCACATTCACATAGTGCCCACAGAGGCCAGAAGACATCAGACACTCTGGAATAAGGGTTATAGCTTGTTTTGAGATGCCATGTGTGTGCTAGGAATCAAACCCTAGTTCTTTGAGAGACAGCCAGTGATCTTAACCACTGAGCCATCTTTTCAGCCCCATATTTTCTTTCTTTCTTTTATTTATTTATTTTTGTTTGTTTGTCTGAGACAAGATCTCACTGTGTAGTGAGATCTGGCCTGGCCTCTGACTTGCAATCTTCTTGCCTTAGGCTCCAGCGTGCTAGGGTTATAGATACGGACTACCATGCCCGGCTTAAAACTGGTTTGGTATGGCATAGACATAGATCAAAAAACAAAAGGATGTATGAAAAGCATTCTTCTCATCTCTGTACCCATTCTACAACTGGCTATCTATAGCCTCTTCCTGCTCTCCATATTC
The DNA here is from genome assembly GCA_026225945.1 of Cricetomys ansorgei. Classification (NCBI taxonomy): domain Eukaryota; kingdom Metazoa; phylum Chordata; class Mammalia; order Rodentia; family Nesomyidae; genus Cricetomys; species Cricetomys ansorgei. Next base: position 13,503,029 of record JAMJFZ010003914.1, on the reverse strand, counting down.
CCATTATTATCAAGGTCTTGCATGTCCTTTCTAAGACTTTCTACTTCTATGTACTGTTTTGTTTTAAGACAAGGACTCCTGTAACTCAGGCTGGCTTCAGATTTTCTGTATAGCTGAAGATTGTCAGGTCCCAAAGAAACTCAGGACAAATGGCTAACTGTGGTGCCTATTAACATACCAAACCACACCCGGCTGCCAGGCTCTCTCAGTACCTGTGGCTCCTCTCAGCTCTTCTCACCTACCCTAACCCTCTCCAGCCCAGGGGTTTTGCTTCCCTTCTCTCAGCTTCTGATTCCTATTTGAAAACAAAAAACAAAAACAAAAAACTGCCATTTCTGCCACATGATCTCTTGCCGAGTTCTCTTGGTTGTCTTGCTGTCTCAGTCCTCTTGGTTCCCTTGACTCTCTCTTGATCTTCTTGAACCTCTGTCCTCTCTCTTCTCTTCCTCTCTCACTCTCCGCTTCTCTCTCTCCCATGGCCTGGTCCAGTCTGGACTCTTCCAGATGCCTCTGGCTGTACTCTCCTTCATATCTACAACAAAAACCTTCTCTTCAACCAAACCATGGAGCATTCATGTCCTCATTTTCATTCGAGGATGACCTTGAACTTGTGATAGTCCTGCTTCAACCTCCCGAGTACCAGAATTATAAAAATGTGCCACCATAACCCATTTATGCAGTGCTGGAGGAATCAAATTCAGAGCTTCTAGCTTACTAGCAATCACACCACCAACTGAGCTACATCCCTAGTTTCCTGTATGTCTTCTTAAAGAAAAATACCTTTCCCCTACTGAAACCAACTTTTTCGGCTGTTTTGAAACTTGCTTGCATGGAAGCAAAGGGAAAAAATACATAGTTCATGACTCATTTAGAAAAGCAAAATCTTTCTTCAGACTATATACAAATGTGCAAGGATTATCCTCGGGTTAGTAACAGCCAAGGTTGTGTTATTTGCACCCCCTCTTGGAATGTTCCTACTAACTTTATGGCCAGTACCACTATCATCAGCCCCATTTTCCAGATATACAAACAGAGGCTCAGAGGTTTACACACTTTCCCCATCACCCAGCTAGTAGGAGGCAACACCAGGATTTGAACCGATGTCTATCTGATTGCACATCGCTCACTCTTAACCACCATACAACTGTTGCTAGAAAGAAGTAGAAAGCATCCTGAGCTTTACAGATTAAAGTCTATAGAGGCATGTATGGGAGGGGGCAGAGGTGAGTCTGCACAGAGAAGAGCCTCAAACCCAGTCTCCCATTCGTGACACTGAGAAATCTGCCAGCAAAGAACATTCCAAGTTTCCTCAGAGATTTTTAGCACCCAGCTCAGAGTCTGCACTGAGTTTGGAACAATGAAGACCTATACCAGGGAACAGAACCCTGTACCCCAGAGATATCTTTGGACAACTTGAGTTTCCAAATGTCTCACAGTACACAGAGGACTGGAGCTGCCTTTCAGGAGGCAGGATCTGGATCTGACCCACCAGTAGCTGCCATCATGATGCCTTGTAAAGGTGTACAGAACACCCCATGCCCACAGCCTGTGTGAGAGGAGGGGCGGGCCTGTGTGCAGACAAGCTTCCAAGGAGAAGCTTGGCCATCACGCCAGACAGAGATGATTGCTCTAACAAGGGCAGAGGTGAGTAGCAGAGCCATGCCTTGGCCCCAAGCCTGGGGTTAATGAGACTTCCCCCAGAAGAAAGTATCTCTTGGGAGGCTGGGGGCGGAGCTACAGGGGCGACAGATCAGCTGGAAGCTAGCAACGGCCCAGGCTGTTTATTAGGAGACAAAGAAAGAATTCTGCTCCCTGCACTGAGGTCAAACTCCAGGTATCCAGGGAAAGAGCAGGGGAATTTATGAAGTGAGGAGGCAGCCCATTTGACAGGCTGTCAGCTGGCCCCGCCTCAGGCCTGTTGTCTCGGCCTCCCTCCTGTCTAGTTTAGGTAATCACCTTGGTAGAGCAAGATTTTCAAGGGCCTTCTGGGAAATTATGCACACCAGAACCACAACAGCGGTCACAGCGCTGGCTGGAAAGGGAGAGGACAGCGACAGCTCTTTCCAGTAGTCCACACCATCTACCACGCTCTCCACACCAGGCCAGTCAGATGCAGGTGTTGCCAGGACCAGGATGGGACACTCCCCAAGATGAGTGAGTGACCACCAAAGACAGAAAGCCAGGTGACCAGTTCTGTGAGCAGGAGGACATGAACGAGGAGGTGTATTTCCCATATACCGTTCCCTCCCTAAAGCTCTTGTTCATAAAGAGAGGGAGGGAGGAGGTGGAGCTTGTGTAACATGGAGTGAACTTTCCAGGGCTCTACATAGGAAGGCATCCAGGCAGTGCATTTCGAAACAGTGAAGAAACAGGTAGGAGAAGACACAGGAATGTAGATTGAGACACCCCAGGGGATATAAAGTGACAGAGTTTCTGTGGAACCAGGTTATCTGTTTTTTAGTTTGCTTGTTTTTTTGTACATGCGAAAGGAAGGCTTATATGTCTGAGTGGAGTGTGAGTGCATATATGTGTGTCTAGAGGTGTTTGGGTGTGGTGTGTATCTGGACTAGTGTGTGTCCACGAGAGTATATGAGAATGGTGGATGCGCACGTGAACATGTAAGTGACGTACGGATGGCTAAGTGTGCATGATCGTGTTTACGGGAAGGTATGGGATGGTTACAAGATAGGCAATATGTACTTTGCCTTCACACTCCATCGCATCCTAGCCCCCACCATCCACTTGCTCCCCATACCACAGGAACTGGGCCCTTTAGGAAGAGAGAAACATAACCAAGAGGCTTCTGGCTGTGTGCCCTTCCTACCTGGAGCCTGTTCTCCTTTCCCCTCCCCCCACTCCTCAGCAGTAAAGATGCTGACACCCGCCTCCTATCACTAGCCCCTCCTAAGCTCCCAGGAGCTCTTTGGCCCTTGCCTGACCTCCCAGTGCAGACCCAGGTCCAGGACTCCAGCAGGGCAACTGAAGCTACTGCCAGGACCTATCCATCAGGCCCAGCACAGCCTCCCTCCTCTGCTGCCCCCACCACACAGAGCTAGTAAGTGTCTAGATCTACTGGAAGGGACCCCCACAGTCTATCTGCTGCTACTCCCCCTTGACAGCCCTTTTAGCGTGACAGCTCCTGAATAAGGAAAGTGATGAGCCCCCCTCCCCACCCTCTGTCTAAGGCTAACAGTCTCCCCCTCCCACCAGGTGACCTGCTGGGATCCAGGGAGACCAAAGCTTCAAGTCAAAGTTGGAAAATGCTAGACTATTGACTAAGACACAATAACGGGCCAATCTGCACGTTGTTTACATAGCTGCTCAATACTGAGATGGGATGAATAACACATCCCACTGCAGTGGTGCTGGTAACCCCTTCTCCCCAGGGCAATCCTCTCTTCAGACCCGCAGAGAGCACTGAGCTGCTTCAGAGCAAAGATGGCACAGCCTGTGGAGAGCAGTCCAGGGGCACATCTGCCTGTGGCCTCTGGTCTCCTCGATGCTCCTTGACGCATTTTCACACCATCCTGAGAAGAGCCAAACCCTACCCTAACCACCTCCCTCTCCCTGCTCCACCCCCCACCCCCCACCCCCCAACCTGCTGTGTTTATGCAGAACCCTAGAGGACATAATGAGAGGCCCATGTGGCTGCAGCTGGCTGTGTCTGGGCTCCAGCAAGGGTGAAGGGAGGTCAGCAGGGTAGGTCTGGAGAGTGGAGGGAGGCTGGCCAGAGGGCAGAACGCTTGGGGCCTAGCGGTAACAGCTTACACATGAGCCTTCTCCCCACAGTGTTCTCCACTCCCAGCTTGTGGGCCCCTGAGTCAGAAGCTTCCAGAATGGTAACAAGCTTCAGTTTATACACAACCAGCTGCATTTTCCTACTACTGTTTGCACAAAAGGAGCCTGCCCAGCATCCTCCCTGCCAGTGGTGTGGCCTCAGCAGTGGGTTCAAGCTGAGCTCCTGTGAGAGCTGCAAGGAGAGTGTCTACACAGCTGGTGCAGAACAGGCAGGCCCTCACCTACTGAGTCTGTCACTCAGTATCTGACTGGGTATCCTTTGGACCGAAGGGTCTCCTCTCTCTGCTATCCCTTATCATACCCATTTATAAACACAGAGGGACCCAGAATTTGAGAATGGCCAGGCCAGAGATGAGTCACTTGCAGCTGAGGATCTCTAGGATCACTAGATCTTCTCTGAGGATCTCAGTGACCAAGAGTGACACACTGAAACTAGGCATGTTCCCGCCCTTCCCCTGTGTCCCATCTAGGCTGCCTCCCTAGTTCTACCTTCAGGGAGCCTCTCCTAAGGTAGACAGACTGAAACGGAGCTCCCACTTGGGGAAGGAGCAGAGAGAAGAGTGACCCATGAGAGAAGGAGGGGATTAGAGAGGATTAGCTAGACCCAGGCAGTTGTGACAGGGACCTCAGTAGATCACCAGGCTGTGACTTAGTCTAGGCCAAAAAGGCAAAATCCCAACTCTGCTCTTGTAGGGATGAGTCAGACCAAGGCCCTGCTGTGATGAGCTAAGGGATTGCAGAGCCCTGCTCACCTTGCTATTCTCGAGTCCCAAGGCGACCTGGAAGTAGAAGGTGACTCTCAAACACAGTAGAACTGAGCTTAGCTAGAGGATGTGATCTTATCCCTTATCCCTTCCAAGTCTTCCAGCCCTTGTTAGGTTCCTTGGGGAACCTAGGTTCCTTGGGGAACAGAGGCAGGAGGGTGGCCAGTAGCAGTCCCCTCAGGAATGCACTGGCCAGAGGAAAGTGTAGAGAACTGGAGGTCAGTGTCTGACTAACTGTGAGTGTGTCAATACCTCTGTGCTTCAGAGTCTCCTCTTACAACTGGGACAGAGAACTCAATCCTTGAGTATTGAAATGGCTCAGGTGCTTGCTTACACGTAGGCCTATCGACCTAAGTTCATCCCTGGATCCCACAAGTTGACAGGGAAGAACTGACTCTGGAGAATTGTCCTCTGACCTCCACATGAGTACCAAGGCACTTGTGTGTGCATGCATGTGCACATACACACACACACACACACACACACACATACACACACACACTAAAAAATACAATTTTATTTTAAAATATTTTCTTTTGGGTATTTTTTGAGGCTATAATTACATAATTATATCATCTCTCCCTTCCCTTTCCTCTTTCCAAATGCTCCCATATACTCTTCCTTATAACGTTATACAGAATGCGCAGGTTACATTTAGGAATGTATCTGTATGCACATATAAATATACATATTTATGTATATTAATATGTATACATATATGTATGTCATGATTTTTTAAAGGCCACGAATTTGAAAAATAAAATTTTAAAAGAGCTCAATTCTCTTGAGTATTTTAACCATTGTGAAGCAGCTTAGGTGCTCAAAAATGGCAGCTTTCAAGATCTCAACAAAGAATGGAGCTGGGCATGAGAAAGGGAGCAGAGGCTTGAAGTACTCAGTCTGCATACCACCATGACTAACTAAGGTGACTTCACAGCCCTCTTCAGTCTTCAGAACTAAATCCGGACTAATCAGTTCCTCGCTGCTATTCATCCTTCAGCCCAGTCCTTCATTCTCTTCCTTCTGCTTTCCCACTCAGGGAAAAGCTTCGGCTTTGGAGGCAAACAAACCTGGGTTTAAAACCAGTCATACCTGAAGCTATCTGTGTGGCCCTGAACTGAATCTTTTGTCCTAATTGTCCCAAACTTTAAAATTCCTGGCTAAGGCACCTCTCCTTACTAGTGTGTGTGCATGTGTGCACCTGACAGCCAGCAGACCCTTAAGTGACAGGGTGCCCTTCCTCACCCTGGGCGACCCAGGACAAGGCAGGAACTAGGGCTTCTGCATATCCTGCTTAGATTGAGAGTGATATTAGCCAGGCATGGTGGTATATGCATATAGACCCAGCACTCAAGGAGGAAGCAGAAGATGGCAGATTCAAGACCAACCTAGGCTATATTCAAGATCCTGTCTCAACATCTTTCCTACACACACACACACACACACACACATACACACATGAAAATAGAGAAGGGAAAAGAGAAGCAATAATACCAGTGAGACTTCAGGGGGATGGACAAGCATATTTCAACTTTTACTCTGGATGAATTTGGAACCCAGAAATTCCTTGTTTGCTCTCCTGAGATAAAGCCAGGCCCCTGCCTCAAAGAGTGGGTGGGGCAGACATGCCCTGCTGGGCGAGAGACTGGTGGCACTTTCAGTTTCCATAAATCACAAAACCACAGGGCTAGCTTAGCTACCTGCTAACAGGTGGGCTCAGCAATCACTGACTCTTCAGAAGACAACATTCTCCCAGGGGTGCACAGTTGCCCAGGGCCTTCCATACAGGTCCTATGATCAAGCTCCCTTGACCTGACTTTCACACACACATACACACACACACACACCCTGCATAGCCATGTCTACCTTTGGGTGTAGCTGCAGATTGCCTCTCACTGCTGAACCCAAGGCCTAGATCCCCAGTGGGCTATGGCTAAGGCATATCTCTAACCCTTTCCCTACAAGAAAATTGGAAACATGGAAGGGCAGACTGTTGGGAAAACAAACCCCTGATTCATTATCTCTCCCCACCTCCCAAGGATCTCCATTCCCTGCACAATTAAAGGCTTCTAATCCTGACTGAAAAGCAAACACAAGCTCTCTCTTGTATACACACACACACACACACACACACACACACACACACACACACCATCCTTTAATCAGGGCCCTGGGCTCTGGTTCCTACTTTTAACACAGATCCTCAATTAAAATTTCTCAGAGGGCCCAATAATTGGGTCCTCAAGACAGTGAGGCCCAAGAGATGCAGAAATATCTGGAGACAGCATCAGGCAGACAGGAAGAGAACACAGAAGGGCACCCCAAGAGGGTCTTCAGATCAGACACAAGGATGTGGAAACACTCCCCAATATCAGTGTGCCCAGCAACTCTGACTTCCTCTGAACTGGCTTGAGAGAGAAATCTTCAAATTTAGACTGTAGAAGCTGCTGGGACCTGCTTGTCCTTGTCACAGCAACCTCCTCCAGTCTGTGGCACTGTCATATCAGCCTGGGTTCATGGAGGGCAGCATCCTCCCCAGGATTGTTACGCTTAGGTCAAAACACTAGGTCCCTCTGGGCCACCAAACTCTGCTAGGACCCCTCCTGTCTCAATGTGAAGTGCTGCTGAGCATCCTGCACTCTTTTTCTGCAGCTGTTTCCTGAAAATCAGTATTCTCCTGTTCCTGTGGGAAGGCCAGGAGGGAAATCTTGTCCAGGTGCCCTGCAAGAGACAACCTGAACATGATCAGCCCCCAGGGCTCTCAGTGGCTTCCCAATTATTCCCACTCCATTGCTTCAAATCAAAGGTGGAGAATGGGGATGGCTGGCCTCCATGCTCAGCTCCAAGACTGACCTGCTGGAACACAGGGGAAAGAAGCAAATTCTTATCCAATTCCCAGGGGTCACATTGCACTATCAGAAATCTCCTACAAACCCCCAAAAAGAAAGAAGATGCAGTGCACAGGGAAGGCTGGGAGTCAGCAGTTCCACCCTCTGCTTAGTCCTGTCTTTAAGATGTCAGCTTGTAGCCAGGCTGGGGGTAGGGTAGAAGACTAAAGCAAAAGGCCAGCTGGCTCTCCTAATTAAAAGCCCATAAGCTCTCTTGACAGATCTTCCTGACAGTGTGGAGTAGATTCCTTCAGTCTAGTATAGACCTCACCTGGAGGTCTCTGTTCATGACCTCTAGACAGAAAACAAGGGTGACTAGAAAGGAAACATGTGAGAAGAGGGGTCAGGAGCCTCCTCATTTAGAGCTAGAGGTGGGGGGGCCTCCTGGAAAGCTAGTTGGAACTCATCTCATGCGACAAGCCCCATAAAGGAATGTTAGAGCATCCACTTCAGGAAAGGTGACATAGGGAGATGACAGCTGAACATCTCCTGGTTTTCCTCCTCATGAAATCTTACAGCTCAAAGCCATGGCTGCCTGGGAGTGTTCCAAAATCTCATCTATTAAACCTTCCCCTAAATGCTGGGCGAGCACTCCTGAACCCAAGCTGCAGAAGGACTTGAATGCTACCATCAGCTAATCAGCAGCACCCCAAGCAGGAGGAAGTCTCAGGCAGGCCAGGGTCCCGGGTGCCCAGCATACCCAGAGGTCATCCTGTGGAGGCTGCTGGGAGGGAAAGCAGTTTGGGAGACACTTCTATGGCAGAGAGCCCAGAGGTGAGAGCTGAGCCAGGAGCTTCCAAGGGAGTCTGGCGTTGGTATTTACGAGTCCCTTGTTCCCTTTAAAAAAGAAGGGCTCTAGGTCTCAAGTGCTCTGGAGAGGATCATTCTATGGCACCAAAATACAATGCATAGGGAGGCTTCCTTGAGAGGCTCTTCCTTTCCCTCCTAACTGGATGCATGCTACCCAACTCCTACGTCCCTGATTTAGGAGAAAGGATGTACAGAAAGGATGATGTACAAAAGAGAAAGGGCCATGTTGCCTGATCTTAAGCCCAAGAAGTAGCTTTAAGTGAAAAGTGGTGGTGAAAACCAGGGGTGACATAGTTCTTGCGCCATCTGACTAGGAATTGAAAGTCACTAGGTAGGACCTTAATGCCTTTTCAGAGACTTGATGTCTCTTTTGTTCCAGCAGTAGCCCATCATAAGACAAATCAGGCTAGCATTTTCACTTCCTCTATATGCCCCAAACTACCGGTTAGATCTTCAGTCAGTTAGTATATTTCATTAATCCTGATTCTGTCACAGATTGTCAGACAGAAGGAAACAAGGGAATGCTGAGCTCTGTGTGATGTCCAGTCATGTGAAAAGGGGTGTTGCTACTACTACTGATGATGATGATGATGGTGGTGGTGGTGGTGGTGGTAATGGTGCTGATGCTGCTCCTGATGATGAGGGTGGTGATAATGATGATGGATGCTGATGCTGGCTGAGGATGATGGTGATTTATCTTGTATTTGTTGGAGATGTTCTTGACTACATACCCTGCTTGGGAAGTCACATGATAACTAGGACTGCAAAAGAAGAGAAGAGAAAGGCATGAATGTTCTACCCCTACCAGGAAACAAGCTTTTAGTGGATGGAGAAGAATAATACCAGGCAAATCTAGAGTAGACTAAAAATGAGACAAACACTGCTGAGGCCCATTTGTGGAAGTAGGAAAAGGAGGAAGAAAGAGAGACAGTGCGGCAGTTAGAGGATGGTCCATAACAGGTCCCTTACTTTGGTCCTACTAAATAAGATGCAGACCCATCAAGGCAGGAGAGCTATTGCTGAAGATTATTTTCAATGCAATTAAGATGCCCTGAAGACATTGGAAATATACCTTCTAATCAAGAGGAATGACCAACCATGAAGTATTTACATGAATCTTTTTTCCATGGCAAGAGAAAAAAAAAAATGTAGACAAAGGTGTATTGATCACCAAACTCTGTACTTGACACTTCCAATCTTTTTGCATGTTGTTCTAGTTTGTGTTCTGCTGCTGGGATAAACATCAAAAGCAACTTGGGCAGGGAAAGGCTTACTTGGCTTATACTTCCAGGTCCAAATCCATCAATGAGGCAAGCCAAGGAAGAATCTCAAGGGAGGACCTTAAAGCAGAGCCCATGGAGGAATGCTGAATGCTGGCTTGCTCTTTAGTTTCCACCCAGCTAGCTTTCTTATATGGCCCAGGACCCCCTGCCCAGAGATGGCACCACCCACAGTGGACCAAACCCTCCCACATCAATCATCAATTAAGACAGTTCCTCACAGACTTGTCCACAGACCAATTTGATCTGGACAACTCCTCAGTTGAAACTCCTTTTTCCCAAGTGATTCTTGGTATTGTCAAGTTGACGATAAAGACTAAGCAATACTCACATGTATACCATCTGCCTAGGGGACCCTCCCATCTTGATCTATCTGCTCCCTGCTTCCCACTCCCTACTGAGTTGGGTGGTCCTCTTCTATGTTCGTTGGGTTCTTGAGTGAGTTAGCAAATGCAAGCTCCTTAGATGGAGCCTGGGACGTTAGGATGCAATGAGAGCCAGTTGCTGTTATACCATGTTGCTGCTGCTGTTCTATCACGCATTCCCTTTTGAACCTCAACATGAATTACATGAGTTGGAGGCCACATGCTAGTCTATTGCACTCACCTGACTGTGAGCTCTCGGTTAGCAGCAAGCATTCATTGAACACTTTTGTGTACTTACACCCTGGGATATGGTAAGTGGAGTATGGAGCCAGTCCAGAGCCTGGTATATGCTAAGTTGAAAAGCTGAATAAATATATAAAGGAAAAGTGAATGCCTATGCACTTTTGAGATGTAGTATGAACAAAACATGTGCCTGCCACCAGTGGTGGTCATGTTCCCTCGGACATGTGTTCTTTCACCCCTTACCACTGCTTCAGGCTCTCAGCCAGCAGCCTGTGGTCCACTCTCTTTGGAAGGAGTTCATTTTGCTTTGCTCCAAGGCAGCCAACATCAACAGCAATGTGGAGATGGAAAACAGACCAGGACCAATGAAAGTTGTTCCTTCTCCAGCTGAGGCTCCAACCCGTTTTCAATCTGCTAATGAGACCCAGCTAAGAGTAATCAGGAAGTGTCTAAAATTAGCTGTTTTAATTTGAGTGAGAGGGAAAGGACTGACTCAGAAGGGGGCACAGCCTCCAGTGGAGAGAAGGGTCCTGGGAGCCTCCAGAAAGAAAAAACAACAGAGAATCATCTGGTGCTCCAGTGCCCAGGAGAACACCCAGGATGAACCAGGGTCCCCATGCCCCAACACCTGGTCTCAAATTTTAAAATTTCATGGTCTGATTGTCCCAGAGAATCCATTGTGCTCCATGTTGGAGAGCAGGGGCCATGGGCTGCCACCTGCAAACCATTAACCAGGGTTGATTATGAAAGTCCTTTTTCCTCTTCAACATACCACTTTCCTACTTCATTATTTTGGTTCTTATTTACCTAAGAAACTAAGCATCCAGTAAGTGTTTTGCTGTCCTAAACAAACTTTCTGGCCCTTCTGGCCCACAGGAATCCCTATGTCTTTTTGAACATCTAAGAGAAACTCATTATCTTACTATTCATGTATCAATCATCTCACTAACATTAACTGAACACCTGTTGTGAACTAGATCCTGAGATGGGGCTCAGGAGTTCACACAAGGAGGAAAAGGACCCTTCCCCTCTGATTTTCTTTAAGAAGTTTAATCTATTATCAGAGAGACAAATTTGGAAACTAACAAACGCAAAGTCATGGGATAAGAGCTTTCTGAGAGGTGGTGTATTTCCCAGACCAAAGAGAAAGCTGCCATTGAACTTAGGATTCCTCTCTCTGCCTCTGCCTCTGCCTCTCCTATACTGGGATTATAAACATTTGTCCACCAATCATTCACTGGCCTCCTTTTGTCCGTTCCTTACATTCATATATGAGCAAGTTGTGGTCAAAGAGTGTGTCTCTTGGTTCTTTTTCCTCTTGGCAGCAGTTTTCACATCCTGGGGGTCCAGTGCATGGTTTCATTCGTGATTGCCTAATAATGTGGGGCTCTTGCATCGCAGCAAATGGTGACTACTTCCATCCCTTGAAGAATCCACAAAAATAGGCTGAAACTGAGGAAGAAAGGAATTAGAATAGTGCCTCCTGAACCAGTTGAGAGTGGCCCAGTAAGGCTGTATGTCTACTTTAAAATGCTTCAAGCAAGGTTGGGGAATATAGCTTAGTTGCTAGAGTGCCTACCTAGAATGCACAAAGCTCTGGGTTTGATACCCAGTACCATATAGGCCAATACTAGGAGGTGAAAGTGGAAGGATCAGAAATTCAAGGTCATCCTGGGCTACATCGTGAATTTAAGACCAGCCTGAGCTACATGAGACTCTGTCTCAAAAAATAAATAAATGACAAAAAAAATTGACCCTGTCTCAAAAGCAATCAATAATGCTTCAAACATAGCAAAGTCTTTGCTGTGTCCAGGACAATTTAGATATGGCCCGTAAGGACGAGAAAACTCCCAAGGGCCTTTGGTATGAGAAGGCAATGCCCAGATGCCATGAGAAGGGAACCACGAGCTTCAGGAATTGTACTGGATCCTTCCTCGGCTTAGCTTTCACAGTTCTCAGCTAGACCCTGCTCCTCACTCCCTCCAGTCATATCCCCATCACCTGGCATATCTCAGTTGTTGCCATTCTGAACTTTCTACCATTTCCTAGACTCAACAAGTCCTCCATACATGCTTCAGATGCCCATCCCTCTCCATCTGAGAGCTTCCATCCATCGCTTAAGTCCCAGCTCATACACCATCACCTCAGTAAACATCTCCAGTAGATCCAGACACTTGGACCTCTTGGCAACTCTGCATTTCATTTCTAGCAGTGTAGTGTCTCTAGCCAATTTGTGCTGCAAATATACTAATTAGGCTGTTTGTGTAATAAGAAGAAAATCTTCAGGGACCAGCTGAGCTCATGTATCCGATGGACATACAGTAGGAGCACCTACATAGCATTCCCTCCTGGCAGCCTGTTTCTGATGCTTTCCTAGACTTCTCCACTGACATCCTTCACTGTTGGTTCTTGCATTCTAAAATGTCTCTCCTCCCGCAATCCACCCTGCAATCAATGGCAGCAAACCCTATAAACTAAAACCTAAGATTTCCCCCTGCTTTGCCTACCACCACCTTAGCTCATGGTTCTCAGTTCTGAGTTGATAGCAGATTCACCTGGAGAACTGCTAAGCTGTGTCTCCTTCTCCTCTTGGGTTAAGACCACCACTCTACCTTGGGGCCAAGACCCTGGAGGTTTGGTCCTCACCAGCCTCTCCAGCCTCACCTCTGGCTTCTTTTTTCATCCTGCACCACACTGACTTTGTGTCCCTGCCATTATTTGGATGTGGTTTGAATATGTCTTCTCAAAGTTCATGCACAGGAAATTTGTGTATCAGGGTGGTGATGCTGGGAGATTGTAGACAGAATCTTTAAGAGACAATACAGTAGCTGGGAGTGTTGGCATACACCTGTAATCCCAGCATTTTTGGAGGCTGAAGTTGGAGGATCCTGAGTCTTGGGCCAGCCTTAGAGACACAGTGAAACCCTTGAAAGAGACAGATAGACTGACAGACAGACAGACAGAGATCACTGTTGTCACCATGATGTCACCTGTCATGTTGTAATGTAGTCAAAAGATGCTCCCTAGAGGCCAAACACATAGGGCTAACCTTGGACTTAGCTTCTGTATTAGTTACTTTTCTATTGCTGTGAAGGGACACCATGATGAAGGCAATTTATAGGGAATTTATTGGGGACTTGCTTACAGTTTCAGAGGGTTAATCCATGACCATGATGGTGGGAAGCATGGCAGCAGGCATGAAACCTCAAAGCCCACCCCAGTACACACCTCTTCCAACAAGACCATACCTCCTAGTCCTTCTGAAACAGTTCACCAACTGAGAATCAAACATTCAAATATATAAGTTCTTAGAGACCATTCTCATTCAAACCAACACAGCCTCCAAAACTGTAAACTAAATAAATCTCTTTTCTTTATAAAGTGCCCAGCATCAGGTATCCTGTTATAGCAATAAAAAAAGAAAGAAACCATGCATCATGACTTCTTCCTTATATGGACCTTCTTAGGTATCTTGCCTTTATACAGATTTCTTCTCTTTCTCTCTACCTAGGCACTTCTTCTATACCTCCACCTCCTCCTCCTCCTCACCCCCCCCATTTACCCCTTTTCTTCCTCCTCTTCCTCCTCATCCAGGCAGGAGAGGTTAAGAACACAAACTCCAGAGCAAAACAGCCCGTATCTGATCCCATCCACATGACTGTACCTGTCATATAGGTGGCTCTGAGACTATCAACTCTTCCAAAGCAGAGTTTCTTCATGTGGTGTTGCTGCATAGGGGACTTTGGGTCCCTAGTACCTGTTACTATGAGGTGTTCAGTGTACATTCCATTGAAAGAAAACAAAGGTCTCTGCCTATGTTCCTAAGACAGACCTCCACCTGGAGTTCCCTCTAGACTTCTGATATCTGAGATATTGGAACCATCTCCAGCTTTTCCAAAACTGGGTAATTTACAGCCAAAGAATCGTGACTTCCCCCCCCTACCCCCATAAAAAAGCAAAGAGTGAGTTGAACATCAAAAGCCTCTTTAAAACCAACATTTTGATGACTTAAGAGTATATGAATGAGAAACATACGGCTTGAATTTCCTCTACGATACACAAGAGCTCTTTCTGGACTCACTTTCCATTGCTGCCAAGCTAATGATGAGAGTGGAAGTTGCCCAATTCTCACATCATCAACAGATGGCTCCCCATATTTGGAAAAATTTCACGTGGCACAGGAAGAAAACTGCCAGCTCCTTAAGTGGGTCTCACGCCTGGTGGCTTTTTGCTGTCCTCCATATCTCATCTGGGTTCAAGCGGAAATCCCATCCCTAGTGACCTGGAGGCCTGAGGAGGTAGGACCTGTTTTTCTGGGGCTGGCAGTGGGTAAACAAAAGGATGATGGGAGCAGGCAAAGATCCTAGGCCAAGTTTTCCCACTGACAAAGCCACATACGCCTTAGTTTCCTGGCTGGCAAGGTGGCCTTGCTCTGTCTCTGCTAAAAATGTGAGGATAAACGAGATGGACACTATTGTATATTGCATCCAGCGCAAGACACACAGCCAATATTCACTGGTTCTGAAAGGGACAGAAATGGGACAACAGCCAGACTCTTTACATTCTGTGAGGCGCAAAGCAACAGCTGGCCTCTTTTGTCCTTCCTGCGTGGGGTGGTTGAGATTGCTTCAGTATGATGGCAGGAGAATCCAGGATGCTTGGTCCGCAGCTTTGGTACTGTGAAGATGAAGCCCTGTCCTAGGCACAAAGTTCAACTGATGACCTCAGGACACATTTATTCTCAGTGCAGTGGCAGTCCCCATTTTCCCAAGGACAACCTTCTCTTTCAAAGTCACTGGACATTGGATGACATCTTTACAATTGTTCATTACATCTCCTTATTTGTGTGTGTGTGTGTGCTCACACACATGTATGTATGTAAGATCAGGTGTGCTATGGGACACAGTGCCACAGTGTACGTGTGGTGGTCAATGGATAACTTGAAAGAGTTGTCTCTTTTCTTCTTCCATGTCAGTTCTAGGGTTCACTCTCAGGCATGTGTGAACACACCTTGGCAGCAAGGGTCTTTACCTGCCTGATCACCTCCTAGGCCCAAGGACATCTTTAAACCTTTGCAACACCTACTTGCTTTGGCAGACAAAGATGCCTCAGAGTCCTGATTACATGCAGGTAAGGCCCTGGGATAGGAAGTGCCACACCCCAGGCAGCATCAGGTGAAGTCTGCCTGAGCTTCTGTGGCAGAGCCAGACCTGGTGGACATACACCTGACCGCTGCAGGTCCAGCTTCCCTATTAGCATTTCTTTATGAATGGATCCGGTGGGATGACTCAGCAGTCAAAGGAAACTGCTGCAAAGCCTGACAGCCTGGGTTCAATCCCTAGCACCTACGTGATGGAAGAAGAGAACCAACCTGTGGGTTGTCCTCTCTGACATCCTCATACATGCTGTGGCACATGTGAGCACACACACACACACACACAGAAAACAAGTAAATATATAAATGAATGAATAAATAAATAAATGTAATTAAAAATATAAAGATGCCACCAAAATTCTCAGCCATCCACAAATAACTTTGAAAGTGAGGGCTGGCCTTGGGAAAATGTAATATATATTTAATATACATATAATATATATTAATGTAATATATACATATATATAATTCATGAAGAATGAATGTTGAACAAGAACATGAGTATGAGGGGTGGGGAGAACCAGCACAAAGAAATGAGTGGCTTCAGTATGGTACTTGGCAGCTCAGTCTTTCTTAAGAAAGGAATGTGCTTTAAAAGTCTGTGCATAGGCTGGATGGGAACCTGTGAGAGTGGAAAATATAACAGACAAGGATCTTGCCTTCAAGGAGGATATAATCCATAAAGTACCACAGTTGTGACAAGCATCTGGAAGGAGATGGACAGGTACTCCAGGAACAGGCAGCACCCGGCCTCTGCCACCTTGGTAATCAAAAAAGATGTTCAGGAGAAAGTTAGATCCAAACTGAGACTAAGAATCAACAGGGGCTCCTAGAAAAAGGACTATTAGGGTTCAGGGAGTTGTTAAGAGCAGTCAGAAATCGGGAACTGCTCAGGCAAAGCCTTTGGTTGATATATTTGCTTGAATAAAAAAATTACTGGATGTTTCATTTGACCTTGCTGCATTTATAGATTTATACACACACACACACACACACACACACACACACACACACATACACACACACACACATGGGTATGAGTGTCTTGGGTTTCTGGGCTTCTTGAAAATTATAGTGACAAGATATATTTAGGAATACAATGTTGTTAGTGACACAGTGAGATCCTGACTGACATCTGAACTCCTGATATCCATTTCTTTATCAGTGTAATCCCTGGAGTGCTCCTTCCCATCCTTCTACTGAAGTGGAAGAAAACACGGGCACTATGTATTGTAGCAGTAAAGAGCATACATTGGAACTAGCCTTCGGTTCAGATCACTGCTTCTCTTCTAATCTTGGGAAAATTCAGTCTTAATCCTATTCCTTAACCTGTCTATGAGATCCCTATAAACGCCAGTCTCCCATTGTGAGAATTAAAGGGAGGTAGATGATGCACAGCGATGAGGCCAACGCTGGTGCATGCTGAGCATATAGAACACACAGGCTGACCAGACAAGCTGAGAGGAACTACAAACTTCACGCTTCTGCTGGTCTCGATGGGTTGGATCTCTGGCCAATCAGTTGAGATGAAGTTGAATACAATGTAATATGTGCTAGGTCATGTACTTAGATTTTCCCCCTTCTCTCTTCATCCTGTGCACACAGATGCATGCATATACATGTGTGCACACACGCAGAGTTTTAAGAGAGGATGAAGGAAGACAGAAGGGCATTTGTGGGAGAAAGATCTGATTTTTATTAAAGTGTAAGTACAAGAGGGCACTGGTTTTCTTTAGCTGCGTTCAATCCTCAGGTTGCTGTATGTATAAAGAAAGTGGTTTCTAGAAAAGTGATGATGGAACCTCTCTGAACCATGGCTCAAACCACTTTGGAAAATTTCATTAAGTTCTGGTGTCACGTTTTAAGAGGGAGAAGCTAGTACAGAAGGAGAACGGCAAAGAAAAGGCAGGTTGCACAAGGAATATCTGGAGGACCTGATATTACAGCCCTGAGAACAGGCCCTCAAAATGTTGTCTTTCATTACAAATGAAACATTCATGAAATGCCAACACAGTGTCAGGTCATGTTTGATATGTTGCCACAACAACCAGAAACTCTCTGCTTGGGTTATAACTCTAAGGTAGAGTGCTTGCTTAATATACACAAGGCCCTGGGTTCAATACCCAGCACTGGGAAAAGAACTTTTTAAAGAGAAAAAGAGAGAGACAGAGAGAGAGGGGGGTGAGAGAGAAGAAACTGTCTTCAAGGTGTTGGTGAGTGCTGAGGTTATCCACCTGACTTGAAATAGTCCCATCCCCCAGCTACTGGTCATTTCAGTTGGTGGCTTATCCTGGGCCTTGCTAGGAATCTCCTTACCCAAAGTGCTGTTGCATGCTACATGAAAGAAAAGAGAGACCTGATCTCCTCATCACAAACTGAGACCCACCTCAAATGCCTTGGGGATCATATTTGCGATCATGGTGTAATCTATTTTGCCTCTGCCAAATCGCACCATTCCCGTTTTCTTACAAGGATGTCTTATCCATCATTCAGGCTGGTGGTGAGAAGGTTACACATAAGCAGGCAAGCGATCACAGCCCAGTTAGTAGGACTAGGAATGGAGAGCACAGAGAGGTATAGGTACAACCAGGAAAGAATTAATCCAGAGCCAGAGGAATATCTAATCCACTTCCTGTTGCTATAGTACAATGCCTGTAACCAGATAATTTATAAAGTTTTACAAAATTGCTTAAAAATTTAAAACATACACACATACACACACCATAACTAAAGCAGCTGAACAGTTATCCCAACAGTTAAGAATACTGGCTGCTCTTCCAGAGGACCCAGGTTTAACTCCCAGCACCATCATAGTGGCTTACAACTGCCTATAACTACAGTCCCAGGGGATCCAATACCCTCTTCTGGCCTTGGTGAACACCAGACATTCATATGGTGCACAGACATGCATGCAGGAAAAAAATAAACCACAGTGTGTGTGTGTGTGTGTGTGTGTGTGTGTGTGTGTGTGTGTGTTGCTTTTAGAAGCTAGGAAGTCCAAGAGCATAGGGTTATATGGTGCACAGACATGCATGCAGGAAAAAAATAAACCAGTGTGTGTGTGTGTGTGTGTGTGTGTGTGTGTGTGTGTGTGTGTGTGTGTTGCTTTTAGAAGCTAGGAAGTCCAAGAGCATAGGGTTATCTTCAGCTGCTTCTAGTCAGGGCTTTTTTTGTACATTATAACCTGGAAAACAGGGCTAGAATGCCACCGTAGGCTTCTCTTTGATTTTTTTTGTTTTGTTGTTGTTTTATTTTAAAATTTTCTAATGTCATTGTGGAGGCCAGACTCTTACGACATAATCTAATTGCTTTCCAAAGGCCTCTGCTTCCAGATACTTTAACATATGAATTTGGGAGTTAATGTTCTGTACACATGAACTTGGGAGGGCACATTGAAAACACAGCAGAGAGGCCAATGAGGGCATCTTAGAAGAGGTGAATTGACATGAGACTCAACATGCAAGCAGGGAGTGGGCAAGAATTATTTTTGAGATCCAGGTCATACCACACAAAGAGCTCCAAGCTCTTCACAGAGAGCCTGAGGCTGTGCTGACAGGATCTCAGAGAAGGAGTCTGGATCTTCCTGGGCTCTTGCTGCCCTGCATCTCTGCTCAAGGCTGCTCAAGGCTGCTCAAGGCCGCTCAAGGCTGCTCAAGGCTGCTCAAGGCTACAGGTACAGAACCCCTAGTTTTCCTTTACTTAACACAGCAGAGGTACATAAGAAGAAGAAGGAGTCTACTTCAGTGGGATTCAGTTTTCTTACCTCTCATCCAAAATGAATTTGAGCTGAGAGATTAAGAACTTATTCCTTTACAGGAAATGAGTTCTGCCAGGACCGCCCAGTCGAGAAAATAGGAACAAGATGCCTCATGTTGTTGATGAACTCCCAACTCTTAAAGCCTCGAGGGAAGAAAGGAAGATGGGCCAGTATCCCAGGCACTCCCATGTTTGTTCTCAGCTGGGCTTCACCCCCAGAATGTGGGAAGTTCCTGGCTGCTATGGCATCCACAGCAGTACACTGTCCTGTGTCTCATGACTACAAACCATCTCATCTGAAGGGCAGAAGCACAGGAACAGTAAGGAGAGGAGGGTTCTATGTTCTAATCTATCTTGCAACCAACCAGCTATGAGACCGTGGGTGAGTCTATTCAAATTTCAGTAACTTGTTTTTGTTGTTACTTTGCTGATGTTCTTTATTTTTTTATTTTTTTCTTCCTGTTGGAGATCAAACTCAGGGCCTTACATAAGACTTGCCACTCATGCTATACCCTCAGTCATGGATCTTGAGGTTTTCATTTGTTTGTTTGAATGGTTTGGTTTATCTTTAAGTCCATGCAACAAGATTATTGGATTTGGGACGTAGATTGGATTTTTTTTCATATTCGATTATGATTTCTAGGGAAGGAAATAAGAGAAGTTTAACCTATGAGCGGACTCTGGTAGCCTGATGACTGAGCTCTCTAACCCAACAAGATTTCTTTTCCTAAGACTGTCAGCCACCCAGGGAAGGCAGGAAGATGTCACTCCAGAACTAGTCTGATGTTTCTCTGGATCCAGTCAAGGTGAAATGCAGTTTCCTGGCAGGTTTGATGGCAACTTGGGGTGTGTCCTCACTGAACTCTCTTGCCTGAGCTCCTTCTTCTATGTTCTCAGCACAAATTTTCTCCATAGGGACAACATTGTGTCCACTCTTTCTGCCAAGCCATCTTAAAACATAGGTGATGGCCACCTTTGATGGCTTCTGCTATATTTCATTAGGTCCAATCTTAACTTAGGGTTGATTATATTGGGAGAATCAGCAAACATTGTCTGAGTGGTTATGCTCTACAGGTTTACATGCCAAAGAGTATGAAATGGTTTCTACTGTGAAGAAAGGGACAGGGAAATGTAGAATATGATTTGTTTCTATATTTAAAATTTTTAATTATTTTGTTGTATGCATGATGTCTAGGTGGGTTGGTGTGCTGTGGTGCACATGTGTTAAGTCAGAGAACAGTTTTGTAGGGGTGAGTTCTCTTTCCACCTTGGTGTGGGTTCTGGGGACTCAAATTCACATCATCAGGTTAGTACTGCAAGCACCTTTATCTGGTGAGCTGTCTCTCCAGTCCTAGTTTTCTTTCTTGCATTTTATCATAAGTCATATCAGATTGGCAATTCCTATTTTTTATGCTAGGGCATCCCAGGTGGTCACATTTCTCTGAATGGCTCAGTAGCTCAGCTAGGACAATACTCTCTCAGACAGATGATGCTTAGGTCAGGCTGTATCCCATTTTTGTTCTTCCTTTTTTGAGGTTCTTCATGATTTGTCTTGTTTTATAACAGAGTGACCCATGTAGAGCATAATTATATACAGGTGTGCAAAAATGGGGTTAATGCTTAGATACAAACAAGAAGACATGATTCTTTGCTTTAAATGAATATGTCAACACAATTTGGGTCTCATATGAGTCTGGACTTGAGGTCTGCATGGTAGAACTATCTTGCCTATGGTCTCACTGTGATCCCATGAGCTTCATATCTCAGTAATCAACACATGGAATTGGGGTGCCGTTGGTTAAACATGATCATTGTAAGCTCCTTTCCTACAGCCTTCATCAGCCTTCTACAGACATGTTCTGGACAGAACAAGGATGATTAGAATTTCTCCAAGGTCAATGATCCATAATAGTTAAGTATTCTACTGATTTTCTTATTTCCTAAGAATGTATACTTCTGCAGATAACAACCTACTGCCGTTATAACCACAATATGTAGACATATGCTCCATTTTCTAGAAAACACATTCCTTTTGATAAAGTGACAATGGCTTTAGGAAGGACTGTCTTAGTTTGTTTTCTGTTCTATAACAAAACATCAGAGGCTGAGTAATTCCTAAAACAAAGAATTCCATTGAAGCCATAGCTTTGGGGGTCTAAGAGCATGGTGGTGGTATCTGGTCCACACTGACATGGCTTCATGGACGATGGTGTAATATACTCAAAGTACATGTGAAAGGGGAGGGGGTCCATGAAAGGGAGGGTAGAGGGCGAGAGGGAAGAAAATCACATGGGATACAGGAGGCAAGAGAGATTCAGAGGAATCTTTGAATTCAGTTTCTCTTCTAACAACCCAATCTCTGGAGAAACAGACAGGCAGGCAGACACAGAAAGACACAGTTAGAGTCAGAGAGACAGAGACAGAAAGAAGAAAAAAAGTGTAATCCCTCTGTCTTAGTTAGAATTTCTATTGCTGTGATAACACCACGACCAAAAGCAGAATGAGGAGGAAAGGCTTTATTTCACTTATGCTTCCACACAGCAGTTCGTCATCCAAGGAAGTCAGGGCAGGAACTCAAAAACAGTAGGAAGCAAGAGGCAAGGGTTGATGCAGGCGTCTCGGAGAGGTGCCGCTTACTGACTTGCCCCTCATGTCTTTCTCACCTGCCCAGGGGTAGCACCACACACAATGCATTGGGAGCACCTTCTTCATCAATAAAATCAATAAAATGCTCCATAGACTTGCCTACACACCCATCTGGTGGTGGGGGGGCATTTTCTCAATTGAGTTTTTCTCTTCCAAAATGATTCTAGATTGTGTCAAGTTGATACAAAAACTAGCCAGCACTCTCTCTTAAATACCTAACCACCTCCTACTAGGCCCTACCTCTTCAATACCCCATCACATCTGAACGTCAGCATGCTAGGACCAAGCTCTCAGAACACAAATTGTTCAGGGACATGTACAAACCATATGGACTAATATAGGAATTGGCTACCCACTGCTGTGCATGTTCAAAGCAACACAAGTTTATCATGTCCTAGCCTATCTTGGTGAGGAGGTTAGACACAACAGGAGTTGGCCCTTTGGTTCAGGATTCTCACAAGGATACAATCAAGCTTTGGCCAGGGTTAGGGTCTTATCTAAGGTTTGAGTGAGGAAAGACTGTTGGCAGGATTCAATCCCTGTGGACTGCCCATCTAAGCCAGCCTTCCTCGTGCCTTGTAGGACTCCCAAAAATGCTCACTTGCTTCATCAAAACATGAAAATCAAGAGGGCAGTAGAAAGTCAGATAGCAAGAGGTAAGCCACAACGTCAGTTAAACAATGGAGTGACAGCCTGTCTTCTTGGATATAGTCCATTGTTAAAAGTGAGGTCTGGGACCCCATCCATGTTCAAGAGGGTAAGTGTGCAAATGTGAATACCAGCATAAGGGGACCATTGAAGGGTCACTTTAGAGGCTGTCTGCCACAGAGAGGAAACAGAAAGCATCCACTGAGCCTCCAAAGAATGTCCTTGGTAAGCACTATGGGGACAAATGTCCCAGGCCATGCTGAGCTGGGTGTGTGTGCTGGAGTTTAGATTCAGTGTGAACATCTGCTTTTCTCTTCTCTTCTCTTCTCTTCTCTTCTCTTCTCTTCTCTTCTCTTCTCTTCTCTTCTCTTCTCTTTTTTCTCCTCTCCTCTTCTCTTCTTTTCTTTTCATTTCTTCTTTTTTTTTTCAACTTGACACAAGCTAGAGTTATCTGGGAAAGGAAACCTTGGTTGAGGAAATGCCTCCACCAGATTAGTAGAGTATTTTCTCAATAATTGATGTGGATGGTCCCAGCTCATTGTGGGTGATGCTGCCTCTGGGCAGGTGGTCCTGGGATATATAAGAAAGCAGGCTGAGCAAGCCATGAGGAACAAGCCAGTAAGCAGCACTCCTCCATGGCTTCTGTTTCAGTTCCTGTCCTCAGTTCCTGTCTTTATTTCTTGCCCTGACTTCCCTCAGTAAAGGAATATGACCTGAGAGTTGTAAGGTTAAATAAACGCTTTGCTTCCTAAGTTGCTTTTGGTTATAATGTTTTATCACAGCAATAGAAACCCTAACTAAGACAACATCTCAGAATGAGATAATAACACATTGCACACATTTATGGAGAGGGAAAACTCATGCCATATCATAGCAAGGGCAAGCCAAGAAGCTAAGTATGGATGGTGATTGTATGTTGGTCTCTGCTTTCCAAAGAGAAAGGACAAGATTTAGCCATTACTTGGAGCCAAAAGAGAAGGCAATCCCATAAATCTCAAAAAGGGGATGATACAGTTCCCTCTTTGCAGGAAGAACTGGCCCTGCATCACTTGGGAGCAGAGCTGCTGGGTATCAACAGAAAATTCTCCTGTGGTGGGAAATGGGGAATTCTATGCAGAAAGATATATACTTCAGAAACATTGCACCCTTTGCCTCCTCTGAGTCCCTTTCTTTGTACAGGTTCAATGATCATTCGGCTGTCACACATTCCCTCTCTTATGGGTGGCTCCTGAAGGATGGTAATGTGAAACTCAGAACGGCAGGAGTTCTAGATATCCTGGGAAGTTTAAAAGCTGTTATCACTCTGCCCTCTAAGAGGAGCAACCACTAATCTCATGCCATCTGTGTCCCCTGTGGAGGCAGCAGCGGGAAGGACTGCAGCTCAGGGAAACTCTGGACCAGAGGAGACTCGCCTTTCTGCAGTTCTATATGCCTATTTGCAGTTCTGCTCCCAAGTCCCACCATGAAGCTGATCCACTGAGACAACGACCCATCTCCAGCCCTTCACCTCCAAAAGGCTTTGGAGAGGCTCCATTCAGGTATTTATTTCATGAGAGGCTCAAAAGCAAGCTCAGAAACAAAGCTCAATGCTCCTCCAGGGAAGATTCTTTCTGAAGGGTGACTTCTCCCTTCCTCTCTCAGTGTCTCCAGGTCCTACAGGCTTTATTGGTTGGTTGGTTGGTTAGTTGGCTGCTTTTTCGAGCCAGGGTTTCCCTGTTGTAACTCTGGCTGTCCAGGAACTCACTCTGTAGACCAGGCTGGCCTGGAACTCACAGAGATCCACCTGCCTCTGCCTCCCCAATGCTGGGCTTAAAGGTGTACACCACCACCATCCAGTCTTTTTGCTTTTTTTTTTTTTTTTTTTGGTACAGGTTTTTTAAAGTAGCTTTTGTTTGCTTTGTATGTGGCTTCATCATTGTTATTGTTGTTCATAGGTATGTTTGTAGTGCTTAAGATCAAACCCAGGGCCTTGCACATGCTAGGCAAGGGTTCTACCACTGAACTCTGGCCCCAGCCTTCAATCCACACAAGTGCTCAGTCTAGCTCTTACCTTACATTCCTCTACATTTTTATCCTCTGTGTAGAAATAGGAGATCACTGTAGCAGAGACAGATGGACATTCATAAGAAAGCTCCTAAAGGAGGCCAGTGAAGACAGCTAAGCACAGAAAAGGATCACAGGCATCATTGAAAGAACACACTTTAGAAAAGTCACTACCCTGCTGCTTCACATAAACAGCTGCATTAACCCTCACAACCACATACGAGGAGGCTAATCATGACGTCCTTACATAAATTATGAAACTGAGACTCAGAGGGTGTACCAGTATTTGACCAAGTACTGGAGTACAGACCTCCTAGGACAAAGAGAAGCTCCAGGTCACTTGCTTAGACATGAGCCAGGTGTCTGGGAATAATCATTTGTCACCCCCTGCCTAGAGGACCCCAATAGATGACAAGCTGTATTTGAGTAGTACAAGCATTCTGGTTAATTAGTTGGCTGTGGGAATGAGGGAACTTTATGAGGAGGTAAAAGAAGGGATCCTGGCCCAAAGAATCACTAAGTCTTACCTCCAAAGTACACACTGCAGGTGTCTATATCTGCACTATTTATCTCCGGGCATCAAGTGCAAACCTCTCATTCACACTAAGTATTTCTTAGCCTACCAAAGGATCTGTTGAGCCTAGAGTGCTCCCAACACAGAGACACTTAAGTAACAAAAGCAAACAGCTGCCTGCTTTCATGCAACTCAAAATATAAAAGGGAGTTGTATTGCAAAAGAAAGGTCCAAAAGAGTTCCAACGGAAGGACTTATTTATACCTCCAAGGGTGTGCACATCAAATACTAAGGGGAAGAATTACAGAGAGTGTAGAGGTCCTGCCATCTCACCAAGCAGGGCCCCAATATGTGTGAGCAAGGAGCACTTACATGTTTATCCACGGTCTCCTCCATCGTCTGGAGTACTCATCACAGCACATCTTATCAGATAGCAGTTGTCTTTCTTAAATTTGAAATGAAAACTGGGGAGTCTGAGACATAGTTAACTTGGCCAAAGTTAAATGACTTGGGCAGTGTTCTGGGGTGGGGATATGGACAAGAAGAGAAAAAGAAGACGTAAAGAGGAAGGGTTATTTCCAACAAATAGTGCTAGGACAAATGGATACCCACTGGCAAACACACAACATTGTTCACTACTTTATGTCATGTACAAAAACCAATACAATCTAGGTAGAGCTCCTAAATGCAACAGCCAAAGCAACACGACTCTTCAATGAAGCAGTTCCTAGAGGTAAACAGAAATCTTTGTGGGGTTTTATCACATGGAAGGATGGAAGCCAGAGTCTCATACATGCTAGGTAAGCATTGACTACACTCCCAGTCCCTTTGTGATCGTGAACTAAACATTTTCTTAGCTATAACACTGAAAGCACCAGCAAGAAAAGGAAATGCAGATAAATTGAACATCACCAACATTTAAATCATGGGTTGTGGTGGCCCATGCTTGTAGGTCCAGAACTTAGGAGCCTGGAGCAGGAAGATTTTGAGTTTGAGGTGGGGTGACATAGCAATACCCTACCTGAAAAAAACAAAAACAAAAATGACAACAACAACTACTACTACTACTATTATTACTACTACTACTACTACTACTACTACTACTACTACTACTACTATGTTTGTGCATCAAAGACTATCAGCAAGAAAGTTCTGGAAAGTATAACCAACATAATGGGAGAAAATGTTTGCAATTCATGTATCTATGGGACTTCCATATAAAGAACTCTTATAACTCAATAATAAAAAGATAAATGATATAATTTAGAAATGAATCAAGGTCAGATGGGCATTTCTTCAGAGGATGAGCACACCCAATAAGCACACCCAAAGTTTCTCAGCATCACTGGCAACCAGGAAAATTCTAATTAAATCTACAATGAAATAGTATTTCATGCTGCAAGAGTGTCTAAAACAGAAGGAGGAGGAGGAGGAATAAAGAGGAGGACGAGTTGTTTTTGGTGTTGGTGAGAATGTATGCAAAAATTAGTGCTGGCATAAACCTGCTGGCAGGCATATAAAATGGTGCTACTTCTCTGGAACACCCAGGCAGTTTTCCAAAAGCAAAACTAACTTATCATGTGACCCATTGATTCACTCCTAGACCCACGACATGAAAGCTACAGTCCACATGAAAACCTGTGTACCAGTTCAAAGCAGCATCACTCATAAAGCTCCAAAACAACCTCTCCAATGTCTGTTCATTTGTCCATTCCAAATAAATGAATGAAATTGGACATATCCGTTTGTTGGGGGAATATTTGAAAGGAATGAGCTTACTTACAAAATGGATCAGCTTTAAAAAAAAATCCTGCTAAATGAAAGAAGATAGTTCTGTTTGTATGAAATGTCTAAAATAGGCTGATCTTTAGGCATAAAAAAACTGGAGAAAATGGGAGGGTTAAAGGTGATGGTTGCACAATTCTGTGGATATATTAAAATCCACAAGGTTTTTCCAGAGTAAAAAGAAAGAAGGGGGTAGGCTTACCTTCCTAGGATAGCAATTCTTAACTTGGGGTTCTGAACCCCCTAAAGCAGCATATGAGAGCATTTGTGTACATTTGTTTATTTGTTTGTTTTTTAGGACTGCAGCTTTCCTCATATTTTCCAGAAAGCCAAACCACAAATACAGAATTCCTTCCCTGAAGCTGGCCTAGAGGGACTCTGAAAATTGGGGTGCATCCCTGATAAAGGCCCTTTAAATTCCCTCCTGGTTTACTGTGGGAGGGGCAGGCTTCCTCCCACCTCCTTTCTAAGGCCAGATTTCATTTCCTGTCTGTTTATTTAATCTCCACTCAGCTGTGCGGAGTTGGGTTAGCTAACAGCTGCTCTGACCACAGCCCAGAACCCCCAGGCCCTTGCTCTTCCCAGCCCCTTCCCCTTTGTGACACTCTGCCCCTCCGCCTTCTCCCAGATGTGCCTGCATAGACCTGCCTGCCAGGCTCCCCAGAAATGGATAGCTGCTCTCTTTCCGGCATTAACTGGGAGTATAGACAGCTGGTTCTAGGACCCTGGACTCTCATGTTAGAGTGACCCAAAATTAGGGTCACAGTTCTGGTCAGCTGCAGACAGCCTTGCTTTTAAGGCTGCTATCTTAGCATGAACTGAGGAGTTCAACCTTCAGTCTCAACCATGGTGTGTAAGGTACATTTAGTTGTCTCTTCAACCAAAGGGGAATGGCCGTGGTTGCCTGGAAACAAGCAACACTCAGCTGCCCCTAGACTGCCCTGTAGCCTTCCTCGGTGCCAAGATTCATTGTCTTGTAAGCATCAGTAGAATTGTGCTTCTCTCCAGGCCTCCCCCTCCTACCTCATCAAAGATCCTCATGGAGTAGGTCCTTGGGCTCCCACTAAGCAATGCAATTCTATTTAAAGACAAAGGTAACATTTCTCAATAGTCCCAGCAACCCTTAGCCTTCCCTTCCTCAGGCCGAAAAGTCCTGCCCAAAACTTCAACATTTTTTCCCTCCACCCCCCATAAGGCCTCTCTTCTCTTAAAGATCACAAACCACATCTTTAACATTTTATAGTGTAAGCCAGGCATAGTAACACAGACCTGTAGTCCCAACACTCAGAAGGTTGAGGCAGGAGGATCATTGCAAGCTTGACAGTTTGGGCTACAGAGTAAACCTTATCTCAAATGCACACACACACACACACACACACACACACACACACACACACACAGAAAAGAAAATATAAATCTATTTTCTGTTTCTGGTAAAGAGTGGGTGGTCGGTAAAGTTCTTGCTTTGGTTTGTTTTTTCTTACGTTTTCAAAACAGGGTCTTGCTGTGTAGCCACGGCTGGCCTGGAACTTGACATGCAGACCAGATTAGCCCTGAACTTGTGATAATCCTCTTGCCTCTACCTCCCAAGTTGTAAATTAAAGGCACACCACCATGTCCAGCTAAGAATTCTTTTCAGTAAGTAATTTTTGGATGAATGAAACCATGGCATGGTTAAAGGTGCCAACTTATTGCACAAAACCACGAACCTAACAGTCCTTGAACCTCTGGATGTGGGCAGACTGAGGACACCTTCTCCACGGAAGTAGGACTATGGGGGCAGACCTTACTGAAACCCCCATCAGGGCACAGGCAAGAACTCACAAGACAGAGGGAAGAGACATTGCTTTCTATTCTCACACACATTACGCACTCACACAACTAAAAATAAATTAAATTTACAAGACTCAACCCCAACCTATTGACAAGAGGCCTGGGAATGTATGCTTTTGGAAGTCTCCAGGTTCGTCGTCCACAAGTACAACCTCTCAAATCCAGTCATTTATCTACCAAAAGTCCTATGATGGACAGCAAAGGGGCAGGAGCCACCAACCGCTAGCCCATACCCCTTCCCCACACTCTTTCTCTCCGCTCCAGCCCTGGCATCCTGGCCTAGGCTGTGGTGGGTCTCTTCTCACGGAGGCACCGCTCTTAATGAAAGGCAAGACTGACAGGAGGGGTCGAAGTTCACACAAGCTGCACTGCCTTCTGTTTCATTTACAAGTGGCTGTCACCTCATTAAACCCAGTCTCCCTTCACCCCACCCGCCCTCACCCCAGAGCCTACCCCTCACAACCCACACCCCGGCCCCTCCTTCCTTAGCGTGGCTGGGCAGCAATACAGAACTGGATTGGATATTCTGGGGCCCAGAGGTAGACAGAAGAACTCATGAAGACACCTACCCACATTTCCTTTGGCAAGCTCGCCACCTCCCCCCAAATCCCCAAACTTTCCTAGCATCTGGCATAAAGGCTGCACTCAATAGAGCACTATAGTAGCCATGATACAAGCTGCACTTGGGAATCAGCAAAGACTCCTTCAAGCAGAGTCCCGTGGATCAAGAAAGACACACACATCTAGAGCGGGCTGGACCCTCATGACCTGCTAGGAGTCCACGCTGACTTTTCACCTCTTCCACCCTTTTGGTCTATGAAGACAAGGCACTATGATGATTAAAAGAAATAGCATAGCCTGAAGCATTATAGCTAATGGGTGAACACTGTTACCCTGAATTCCCAGTATTTGATGAAGACAGCATTGCACAGAGTGGGCTTCAGTTCTGGGACTTCATGGAGGCCCCTGTGGCTGGTAGGTGACACAGAAAAACCAGAGAGACCTGAATTGAGACCAGAAGGAAAGATGCTAGTCAGGTCAGGCAATGGTAGAGTTTGGTGCAAAGAAGCCTTTAGTGAGGCCTTGGGCAGGGTAGGGGCTGGCATCCTAATTTGGACTTGGGGAAGACACGTCTACTGTCTCCAGTGAGTGACTGGACCTGAACCAGAGGAAAATCAAGAGAGGACAGATAGATGTACATAGACCCTCCAGGACCTAAGGAAGAACTCTAGGTTGCACTTAGGGTACAGAGGAAGCTGCAGAGGTACAAGGTGCTTGGGGTGCATTGATGACACAAATGGATTCTCTCATCCCATTTAGTCTCCATACCAGTTCCTGGGCTAACCAAGAACTCCACCTATACCATACCAGCATACTTGCAGAACCAGTCCCCTGAGCCTCTCAAGCCTCCCATACCCACAGCAGGAGAACACCATCTCAGCTCTGCCTCCTGGGCTCAGTATAGGGCTGATGCCAAACTGGAGGAAGGCACTGAGTACTTCCCTGCATGAGGCCCCAGTGGGGGGGCTACTGAACAGAAGGCCAGATTCAGTCTATCCTTAGAGTTTGTTTGTCTGGGGAGGGAGGGATAGATCGGGAACTAAAGTGCACCCACCCCCACAGAGTGCAGCTACAGCCTGCTGGAGAAGATGGTGCCATTCCGGTCATAGTGTCTGCAAAGGACATTTTTCAGTGAGGCCAGTGGGGCAAATGAGTCTCCTAGAGCCCCTCAACCAAAGCTCAGCCGCACCACACCACCCATACAGGTTCTGTAGATACTGTGGACAACCTCCTCAGCAGCCCCGTGCCATGCAGGCCACAGTGGGGCCTCTCCCAGAATGGGCTCTCCCTGGTGAAGGGGAGGCTAGAGAGACGATGGGACTGGACTTTACCCCCCACCCCACCCCTACAAGGGGAGGGAGCTAACATTAGGGGCATGACTGGATGTAGTTGCCCAAGACAGGAGGGGATGATGAAGAGAACTGTAAGTAGAAAGGAAAAGGCTCTCAGTAGGAAGAGCATGTTGGGATAGCAGAAGGGGAAGGAGGAACTTGGATACATTTCTAGAGAGAAGTGGAGGCAGGAGGCTTGTGGAGGGGAAGGAGAGAAAAGAGAGAAGAAACTGAAGGAATAAAGGATGGAGGAGGCAGTAGGGGAGAGAGGGAAAGAGAGTGAAAGTACAAGAGGCAAATGAACATAAATGATAGGTGTGTCACCAGTAGATTTGGGGAAACACCCTCCTGTGATCCAACCCAACTCAACTCCCGTGGACCCTGGGGTCAGAATGGAGGAGTGTGCCTCCTTTCTCACTCTCCCAACCAGAACCCTCAGAATAGTGCTAAGCCTTTCCCACCTCTGAGGTTCTGAATACAAATACCCTTGATATAGGTTGACTGGATCGCAGGTCTGGGAGGGGCCGTGCAGAGCCAGCCTCCTAGGACAGAGGGTTATCTGCAGGGTGCCAGAAATGCGGATCCCCTGGACAGTATAAGAAGGACCCTAAGAGCTTCCAGACAGACAGTCTGTCCTAAGCTCTTCCCAGGACTACATGAAACCTGGTTGGGAGGGGTGGGGGGCCTGGCTGGGAGGAGTGGGGAACCTTATATCTAAAACAAGCCCCACCCAAGCTCCTCCACTGCTTCCCTCTCATGCTCTCCTCACCCAGAGGTTGCTTGGCTTCCTCTCCAGCAGTCCATTCCTGCCCAGACTCCACACTGCAGTAACACCTAACCACTTGCAGACCCACTCTGCAATTTCTTCCTCTGGGGTACCCTCCCCTTCTTTCTACCTAGAAAACTTTGAATTCTCCCCTCCACGCTGAACTGCTCTTTCTTTGAGGTTGCAGTATCTGTGTGTACCTGCTGTGATATATCTGAAGCAGACTCATTTGATGGTGCTCCTAGGATATCCAGCACCGCCTACACAGAGCCGCTGACCGGATGGAGAGTTAACAAATAAGACAAAAAGACACTTCTCACTGGTTAGTTCTCTACTTAATTTCTGTCTTTCAAATGAGCTGCAAGTCCCTGGATACAGGAACTGTGTTACCCATTCCTTTTGTCTCTCTCTATTTAGATAATTACAGCAGAGGGGCCACAGTTGTACAGGATCCCCCTGAATTCTCCAGATACTCCCTGGACCCTGAGTTTCAGGCACTGGGGAAGTACCAGGTCTATGGGGGCTTCACCCTTCTCTGCAAAGCTGAGAGACATGGCCCCCAAAACCTTTCCTAGTACCTCAGAGCCTGGCCTGGAGCCCACTGGGTTTCAGATCAGGCAGAGGAAAGAGACAAAAGTGGAGAGCTGGTGATGGGGAACTTTTCTGAAAATAATGAGGCCATTAGAGGAGGCGTGAGCAGGGTCTTTGCAGATGTGTTTTTTTCTGCTGGAGTGGAACACGCAGCATGCAGCTGCTAAGTCTGTACTCCAGGGACAGAGGCTGCCTGCAGCTGCCTGGCCAGCACCATGGTCCCGCACTGGGGTAGCTACCGGACAGATGGTTTAGAAAAGAACTGGGCTAAGGCATGGGACCTAAAGCTCCCAGTGCCCAGAACTCCCAGGCACAAAGGTAAATTCCAGGTGGGGCCTGCTTGATCAAGGCTGTCAGGTATGCAGCCCAGAAGGACACAGAGGCAGGGCCCATGCTCCTCTCTGGTTGGAGCTCAGCATGAGAAGGTAGCGGGTGTCCTGCCCAATGTTCAGACATTTATTGTAGTATGTGTGTGTGTGTGTGCGTGTGTGTGTATGCCCCCGCACACGCATTGTGTAGGTCAGCTCTTGCCTTTCACCATGAAGGTTCTCAGGATCAAGTTCAGGTCATCAGGCTTGGTGCCAAGCACCTTCACCCAGTGAGCCATCTCGCTGGCTCCAAGTCTCAGACATTGACTGTTGCCTGCTTGACCTTGAAGCTTGCTTCTGTCCTCTCTGTTGGCAGCCCTCAATGGGAAGAGGACCCCCACCCCACCCCAAAATCTTCTCCAGGGTGAGTTTTCCAATGAAGCTCAGACTCTGGCTCTGATGAGCACTGTGGGTAATACACAATGTGCTGTCAAGTGTGGCCCCAGACCTGGAGTCTCACAGCAACCATGCAGGACAGGAAGGATGGAGGCAGAGGCTTTGCTGAAGAGGTGCACAAAGATGGCTGTGTTCTTCTCCACACAGGACCCCCAGTGGTCCTTCCCAGGCGTGTCAAGCTGCATATATGGCCTTTTCAGTGATCACTGGGACAAGATAGCAGCACTGACAGCTCTTGTCAGAGCCCACCCCTGCTTCATTCATATTGGAGAGGGGAGGACAGCTTAATTCTGTGGCTCAGACATAGGGCTGCCTGCCAGATATGGTGTGGCCACGCTGACCCCTGCCCCTCCCTCCCTAGGAACTAGGCATGAGGAACAAAGGCCCTGGTGTCTCCTCTGCTCTCCTTCCTACTGTGACCCTCTCTTCCATCTCCCAAATAAGCACCGATAACAGCTAAATTGTCCAGGGATGAGTGATGCTAGGTGCCTGAGAGGATGGGAAGAAAAAGATGACATGTTTCATATAGCAACCCCAACCCTGCCCCATCTCACCAGTCTGAGAGGAGGGGAGAAACTGATGTCAGGTCTTGGGATAAGGGTTCCTTAGTCCCAGTTTTCTGAGCTCTGAACGTAAAGGTAGAACCAGAGTGTTTGCTTTGTGTAGCAGTTTCAAACTGCCTCCATGCCCCCTGCCTCCAACACACCTCAAAGAACCCCAGTTGGTGACACTGTGTGTACTTCATTACTGCTTCTAGAGTGGGGGCCTCAGTTGGGTGTCACCCAGACCCTCTTTTCCTGTGTGTCCATCTTTGGTGGATGGTACCTACTCCTGGGGCTATCTCCCAAGCTAGCCTGTGTGCAAGGCTACTGCATGCCAGCTCGAATCCTAGACTTCACATACACTCCCGGGGGTGGGGTAGGGAGCAATGGTGCAGAGCCTCTTCCTTTTCCTGCGCATTTCTTCTGCTTCTTCCCCAAACCATTAGAGCCGCCCTGCATTTTCCACAGAACTCTAGAAAAACAGAAGACTCTCCACCCCCAAAGAACCTAACCCCAAGACCCTTGTCCTTTCTAGAAAAGTTGGTGGAAATCTTAGATCTCTTCTCACGATGGATGACAATACAATGCCTTGATACACGAGCTCCCAGCACATCCTCCTCACTTCCTAGTTGCAAGCCAGAGGGTGATTTGCCCAACTCAGCTTCCTCACCTCCAAAATTCCTCCTTCCTGAACTATGGTGAAGATTTAATGAGATCGCATAGAGATGGCACACACTACCTAATGTGGTATTTTGTTGTAACAGTCCCGTGTCACCCACAGTGTGGATCAGCAGTGCTGAGAGAGGAGGGGCATCCAGGAACTGCCCAGAATGGCCAGGACCTTGTATCTGGGACCCTCTCTGGAAACTGCATATACAAGGAGTCAGGATTCTCAAGATATCAAGTTTAGCTCTGTTCTCTGAGATGCTGGACCTCCAGGCAAATGGCTGAGGGCATCATTCCTTCTCCCAAATAAGTAATCTCAGCTACTCAGGGTCCTAGAAATAGAAGGGACCTCAGAAATCATATTATCTAGAGGTACAGATCATAGCCTCCATCTCATGCTCCCACTTGATGGGCAAGGACCCTGAGGCCAAAAGAGATTGTGGCACAGCCAGCTAGCAGCAGAATGGACATTGGGACCCAGCTGGCTTGTCTCCATGATGGGTATGATTCTCCTTCCCACTCTAGCCACACACCTCCATCTTTTCTCAGGGTTCAGCCTATCCAGCCCAAGCTAGGATTTGAAAGGACGGGGAAGGAAATAAGAAACCTTTGTTAGTCCCTAGAGTACATGGATCATCAGAACAACACAGGTTGAGAACAAGGCTTCCAAGTGAGTTCAAACCTAGTTCTGCTGCATACAGATGTGGCTTCAAGATATCATTTGGCCACGCCTGGGCTTTGTGTCCCATCCCCCCAATGAAATGAAAATGAAATTGAAAAGGAATAGTATATCCCCTGCACAGCTATTATTGAAAGCTTTAAGTAAGCTAATATATTTCTGAATGGGCAAAGGATGCCAAATCCTGAAATCCCATTTCTATTAATTTTCCAAGTCTTGATGAGTGAGGAAGGCCAATCTCTACTGTGATCACAGGTCCTCTAAACTTTTTCTCTTCTTGGATTTTCTTCCTAGGTCATAGAGGTAGGGGGACAAGGGAAATTTGGTTTAAACTCAGGGTGGGGCACAGGGAAGCTACTGGAGAGTCAGCTCAGCAGTTAAGAGCACTTTCTGATCTTCTAGAAGACTCAAGTTAGAAAGTTAGGTTCCAAGTACCCATGTCAGGCAGCTCACAGCTGTGTATTAACTCCAGTTCCAGGGGATTTTACACCCTTTTCTGGCTCCCATGGGCACCCAGACACATATGACATGTACTTGAACACACACACACACAAACAAAAAATAAAAATGAATCTTTAAAAAAAGAATCAGCAAACTTGCAGAAATTTCTGTTACCTTAGACAAAGAAAGGGCCAGATTCTCAGTGGCAGTCCCCACTGCATCTGTCCTTCCATCTCTCTCCTGACTATCTCCTCTTTCTACCAGTCAGGGTTGGGGTCCTCTGTAGTTGGTGAGTTCCTTGCAACTGCTGGTGTGAGATCAGGCCTAGTAGGTGCCTATTAGAAGCAGAGATAAAGGATCCCAGCATCCAAGGCCAGAGAATGCCCAGTCCCCAGCAGCCCCTCCATGCTGCTGGGATGCTCCATTTCTGGGGAAACAGGAAACATCTTCTCTGGTTCTAAGACCTGTGTGTTCCCTACTTGAAATGCTCACCATGTATCTCCTAATGTTCACTGTAACTGAAAAGGCAGGTGGGTCTGGCCACTGTGAACCTCTGATGCACAGGCTGGAGATTTAGAACCAGAAGTCCCACATGGTTGCCTACTGCAGTCTGGAGGCTGCTGAGGAGGAAGCTGTCCAGAGAAAATCAAGAGATGAAAGGAGTGATGAAGACAGACTGGCGTCTTCCCCAGAAGCCCAGGATGGAAGAGGAGATTGTGTTCAGAAGTCGCCCCCCCCCCACAAGCCCAGGATGGAAGAGGAGATTGTGTTCAGAAGTCGCCCCCCCCCCCCACACACCTCCTGCTCCCTGACCTTGTGGTTCACATCAAAGTGTGGACCTCTTCTCACAGCCTGAACTGTCCAGATCATCATTCCTGGCTCCTAGATGCCGCTGATGGACAAATGGTAATAGCTCCCAGAGTGCTGAAAGAGGATGCAGACTTCAGGTCGGAGCCAGCCCCTCCCCAGGATTCTGTGCTGGGGGAAGGAAGCTATTGTCTCCAATGCTGAGTTTTCTGTGCTTTCTCTGGGTGCCCTGGGGCAATCTAACGAGCTCATGCTGGGGAGGGAGAACACAGGTAGCAGTAAACTTGTGAGTGCAAGGCCCACAGATGCAGAAGTTGGGAAATGCAGAGGCCTGAAGAGCTTGAGGACTTCTAAGTCCACGTCAGACTGGCATTTGGAGCAACAAAGATCCTGCAGAGGGAAATGTAGTGAGGCCTACTTGAGAGGAGCTCCTCATTTGGCAAGCAATGCAAAAGGAGAGAACAGGCCTCCACTCGTACTCGCTTTCTCACCCCAAACCATCCTTGGATCAGGAACTTCCAAACCTGTCACTTTTATTTTCCCTCTGCTATTTACTAAATAATAATTTAGCTACACAATTGTACTTAGTCAAAATCATACTTAACTATAAAGTAGCACCTCTGATCAACAGATAAGGCACCTTCTTAGACACTGAGCCCTAGCCAAACCAGCGGAGAGCTAGAGACTTGCTGTCTGAGAAATGAGCACACATTCCTGCTAGGCCTTTTGTTAGTTGAGAACAGCTGGATCAAACACTCCATATTTTCATATCATGAGCTGCTTATCTCTGAGTCTGAATCAAATTCTATTTCACATTCACTCCAGCAATCCAAAACATGACCTCTCCCTGTGGACTTCACCTCTCCAGTTAGGAACAGAAAAATCAGGTTCAAGCCAGCTAAAAAAAAAATAACAAAAAAATAGAGGAACAAGATTTACATTGGAGTAGTCAAAGTCAAGTTCATCAGTAGGGTGAGAAAGGGAATGATTATTGGAGGATATTTGATGTTCAGTTAAAAACCTATTCCCACTTTGCAGGCAGTTGAAGTAAGAAATATGTGCAATATGGGGCACTGCTGCCATCTGGTGGTAAGACTGGACATTTATTCGCAATGCCATAGCAAATTAAATCCTATGAGATTGTTTATATTGTATCCACCGTAACCTTCAAACAAAACAAGAAAAACTTGGCAAAACAACATTATGTGGCAAAAAAAAACTTCCAACAAGTAGATTTTGAATGATCAGCTACCTAGTCAGACTTCTTTCTTACCCCACACATGGAAATGAACTCAAAAGAGAGTACTAGAAGTCTTAAAAAACTATAAGAGCAAATATCTATGGGTTCTGGTTAGTCAATGGTTGCTAAGAAAGAGCACAGTTGACTGTTCTACATGGACAGGAACACTTTCATAGAGTGTTGTATTAGCGGGAATGTAAAGACAGGAGGGTGGAAGAGATCTGCACATTATATCCTGACATTCTACTGGTATATAAAGAACATATTAATAAGAAGAAAGCAGACCAATTTAAATGAACAGTGGTTTAAGTAGACATTTCAAATAAAATATGTAAGTGGCTAGTAAATGCACAAAAGACGCTCGGTATTGTTAGCCAAATTGTTGGTTTAAAAAAAAATAAAAAAGATGTGAAAGTGGAAAGGGGAAACTGCTGGGAGGAGTTACAGAGGGAGTAAGAAGTAGACAGGAGAGAGGGATGCTGGGAGATAGGATCAGAATACCTTATATATATATATGTATGAAATGGTCAAAGAATAAATTTAATTTCTTTTTAAAGTAAAGACACAATGCTGGTGAAGATGTAGGGGGAAAGGAACTTTCCTGTTTGCTGGTGAGGATGTGTGTTAGTTCAATCAGAGTAGAAATCAATATGGAGGTTCCTCAAAAAACTAAAAATAGGGGGCTGGAAAGACGCCCCAGAGGTTAAGAGCATTGGCTACTCTTCCAGAGAACCCAGGTTCAATTCCAAGCACCCACACGGTATCTCACAACTATCTGTAACTCCAGTTCCATGGATCCTAGGGTCTTTTGGTCTCTGTGAGCACTGCATGTACATGGTGTACAGACATACATGCAGGAAAAACCACTCATATACATTAAAAATAAAAGTTGAAAATTTGAAAATAAAAAATAGAACTACCATACAATCAAGTTCTACCACTTTTGGGAATATATCTGAAGGAATCTAGTCAGCATATTACAGAAATACCTGCACTGTCAGCAGCCATGATATAGATCAGCTTAGACGCCTATCAGCAGATCAACACAGAAAGAAAATGAGATCCATTGTTATATATGGAACTGTATTCCTCCATAAAGAATAAAGAGTTCAGCCAGGTGGTGGTGGCACACACCTTTAATCCCAACACTCAGGAGGCAGGGACAGGTGGATCTTTGTGAATTTAAGGCCAGCCTGGTTTATAAAACAAGTTCCAGGATAGCCAGTGTTGTTATAGCAAGAAACCCTGTCAATAATAATAATGGTAGTAATAATAACAACAATAATAATGAGTGAACTCTTACTTACCATTGATCTGCACTCAGATGTCCTATGATTATCTCCATCTTGGGGCCCCCTGATCACATTCCATGCCTGAAAGTTAACAAGAATAAAGGCCCTAAATCCCTCTATGTCTCCAATGTCAGAAGCATCCAGACTGAGTAGACATCCATCCTCCTAACAATTTTAGAGTCTCAATTTTTGAAGGGAAAATGTTAGCTACACAGATACTGGCAGGCTAGGAAGCTATTGGGAAAGGC
The DNA here is from genome assembly GCA_026225945.1 of Cricetomys ansorgei. Taxonomy (NCBI): domain Eukaryota; kingdom Metazoa; phylum Chordata; class Mammalia; order Rodentia; family Nesomyidae; genus Cricetomys; species Cricetomys ansorgei. The sequence goes on along the minus strand of JAMJFZ010003914.1, from coordinate 13,464,573 downwards.
CCCGCCTTCACGGTATCCTCCTCCTCCAAAATTCCTGATACCAGAGTCTTCCCCAAGACAACTCTGATGAGAATGCCCCCCCCCCTTTAGCTAAGAAAAGAGTTACAAGTTCACACACACAGGCCTCCCCCCACCCCATCTGTCTACTAGAAACAAGTTAACCAGGGCTGTTGTACCACTTTATAAAGCTCCTCCATTTTGGTTTAACTGTGACCATTCAAGCAACTACAGTAATTTGTGAATGAAACAGAAATAAAAAAGAAAAGGACACCACTGCTCCTAGGTATGGTGGAGAAAGTTTATTGTATATATGAAGGAGACAATAGTAGATGTGGGGGAGAGCATAGCCAGAGGCAGAGACATCTGGGGGAGTCCAAGGTAGACATGACCAGACTGAGCTGCTGGGCCATGTGAGGAGAAGGGAAAGAGGGGAACCTGAATACCAAGAGGCCAGGAGGACAAGGGAGACTGAGAAGCCAAGAGAGCAAGAGTAAGAGAGTAACCAAAATGGCTGGAATTAAATAGGAAAGGGAAGTCCAGCCCCCTGGGCTCAGGGAAGGGGGCCAGCTATGCAAACCAGGAGGACCCTATAACAGGTAGGGGCAGAGGGATGCTGGGAGAACCTGACAGCCAGGTTCACTTTGATATGTTAAATAGGTATCTCAGCCAGCAGTTTGTGAGTTTGAGACCTAACAATGTGGTTTTCAGAACTAAAGAAACATATCTTTAGAACTCTTGCGTCTTCTGCCTTAAGGACCTCCTGGTAATGGCTGGCCAGGAGAGATGTGGATCACCTGACATTCTCTAACTACTCACGGGTTAGCCCAGCACTGGCCAACTGCAAGCCCAAAAAGAAACTTCTCAACCTCTTTCCCTACTCAATGCTTTCTGTCCCATACTACTCCAGCTTGTTCAAAGCAATCAATTATGACTACATAATGGAATCCGCATGAGTTACTTTTTCTGTTGCTCTGATAAAAATACTCTGACAAAAGGAATTTTAAGGAAGGAAGGGTTTATTTTGTCTCCTGTTCATCCATGACAGGAAAGTCATGGTGACAAGAGCGCACAGCCAGCTGGTCACGCTGCATCAACAGCCAAGAAGCTGACAGGGCAAACATGAGCTGGGGCTGGGCTATAAGGCCTCAAGGCCTGTGTCACACACACCTCCAACACACACACACACATACACACCTTCCTGTGACTCACATCCTCCAACAGGGCTCCACCTCTTACGGTTCCATGACTTTTTCAAACTGCTTCTTTGCCATCTGAAGATCAAGCGTTCAAATTCATGTTGGGGATATTTCACATCAAGATCACAACAGAACCTCGATAAAATTTTGTGCACTTGACATTTGGGAGGGTGATATGCCCTGACTTCTCGGGTAGAGGACTCTCCCAGACCCCACCCTGTCATTTGCTCTTTGTGCTGCTCCTGATCTATGCCTTTGCTATAATAAACCTATGATAGTACTCTACTGAGTTCTGGGAGTTGTTCCAGAAAATGATCAAACCTGAGAGGATATATTTATGGAAACTCCTGGATTCGTAGCTAGTCAGTCAGAAGAGTGACTGGGGTTCCTAAACCGCAACTGGCATATGATGTGACGGAACTCTTGGGAAGAGTATGTGCTTAGCTTGTGACATGTGGCTGAACTGAGTTGTTGGTGTTGGAACTGCATTGTACTGGGCCAGCAGACTTAGCACCTGACTGGGGAGAAACTATCTGCATCTAGATAGTGTGCTCTGCATAAATACAGATAGATGTCTGTGTATTTACAGCTCTGCTAGCCTTACTGGAAGCAGCCTGGAAAGTCAAGGGCAGCTGACTAGAAACTTAGGGGTGGTGCTCTACCTGCCTGCCCAGGTTAAATTCCTCATCCACCCAGGAACTTCATCACCCCCCTACCCCTGCCTCATTTCTGAATTTGGCTAAAGAGTCCTGGCAGGTTGCTTACATTCCTATTTCTTTCTTCTTTTCTTTCTTTCTTTCTTTTTTGTGTGTACACTAGTTGTACAAAGAAACAAATTTTGTTGTGATACTTTCATATATGCATGTGGTATACTTTGATCAGATTTATACCCATCTCCCAACATTTTCCTATCTTATCTCCCTTTTCTTCCCCTGGAGCCCTCCCTCATTTGTGTCTTTTTTTTTTTTTTTTTAATTCCTAGATTCCACAAGAGAGAAAAGATGCACAGTATCTGTGAGCCCAATTCTGTCCTAGTTTCATTCTCTTTCTGTGACAAAATGCCCAAATCAAAAGCAATTTAGGGGAGAAAAAGGTTTAGGTGGTAACAATCCCAGATTACAGTCCGTTTTTTGAAGAGAAGTTAAAGCTGATACTCAAGCAGCTGGTCACATCATACCCACAGTCGAGAGCAGAGAGAAAAAAATGCACCTATCCTGATTGCTTGTTTCATCTAGCTTTATCTTGTCCTTCATAATCCAGGACACCCTGCCTAGGGAATGGTGCTGCCCACAAGGGACTGCATCTCCCTATATCAATTAACAATTAAGACATCTTCCCCCCAAGACATGCCCACAGGCCAACCTGATCTAGGCAACCCCTCAACTGAGGCTCTTTTCTTGGGTGGTTTAGGTTGTGACAAGCTGATGACTAAAAACCAATTGTTGATATTTCTAGGCCACTATGCCCCTCAATCTTCCAGAGTTATCCTGCCACAGGTCAAGGATAGGGATGGTGAAGGTGGTGTGTGCTCTTCAGGAGTTGCAGAGTTAAAGAGAGAAGTCCATTTGAACTGATGAAATTAGAGTGAGCCAGCATGAACTTAGAAATTGTGTTAGTTTTTGTTGCCATGCTAAAACATCTGACCAAAAGAATGTAAAGGAAAAAAAGATTATTTCAGTTCACCATTTCAGTCCACAGTCTCTTGACTCCATAGTTTCTGAGACAAAATATCGTGGCAGAGAATGTGTGGTGGAGCAAAGCTGCTCACTTCTTGGCAGCCCAGAAAATGATGGAGTAGGAGGAGGGGATAGGTATAAGATAGAGCTTCCAAGATCATGCCCCCCAGTGACCTACTTCGCCCATTAAGACCCCGCCCCTTCCTAATAGCTCATTTGGCTATGAACTCATTGGTGGATTGTTAGATCCACTCATTGATGAAGTTAGATCTCTCCCATCTAACCATCTCTCAACACTCTACCAGTTAGGACCAAGTTTCATGACATGAGTTTTTGTGGGGAGGGGATACACTGCATATCCAAATGGCAACACTGACAAACTGAATCTGGGGACCGGTGTAAGGGAGGAGCGAGTTATCCCCAGGACTCTAGTGACAATATTTAAGTATGGCAAGTGGTAGGAGAAGAGGACCAGGCCTGCGTGTGGTGAGGTGATAAGCAGTCTGCCTGATGTGAGGGAGCTCCCTAAGGTGCATGACCATGGCAGATGAACATGGAGAGCTGGAGCTCAGAGAGAGACCAAGGAAAGAGACAGACTCACCGGCATGGGCACACAGGCAGAAGTTTCCAAGCTCACCTGTATCTGTGACTGCACTAACTGGGAGGATATGAAAGCGGAGCTCAGTGCGGCATCCACCTAAACCCCTTCAGAGAGCTTAGATGCAAACCAAATGAGATAGCACAGCACACGTTTCTTAATCAAAGCGAGGCAGGAGTCCCAAGCATGGACTCCAGTTATCAAATGAAAAGACACATGTAATTTGAGGGCTGAAAAGTGATTTGTGGGGTTAGTCGAGCATGCCCAGACTGAAAAAAATCCTACCTGCCCAGGAGGTAAGGTACTGTTTGCTCTCAGAGTAAGTAAGCACTGATTGAGTCACCCACTCCTCCAGCCTCCCAAGAACTAGTAATTCTCAGAGGCAGAAACACGCACTTCATAGAGAGCTAAAAACAGAAGCCACACTTGGGCAATGAACTGTCATTTCTCATCATAAGCCTTCCATTTTTAATTTTTAATTCTGTGCATGTAGAACTTTAAGGGGAAAAAGAATGAAACACCACCTTTACACACTAATTACATGATTTAACTGCCACTGATCAACATTCTAAGCAGGTCAAGTTCATTTTAGGCATGTCTTGAGTTCCTTTGTTGTATAACTCCCATTTCTTAAACTACACTAGCAGGTCCTCTTACTGTATCTGCAACAATTGCAGATGCCACTAAGCAGTCAGAGCCACTGCTTAGAGGGACAACCCAGTGAGAATAAGAGAAATATTTAATCCCTTTATTAGGCATAAGAACAAAACAAAACAAAAAAACATGAAAGGAAGAACGTCATAGCTTCCCTGCCTCAAACACTACAGTAAGAAGCTGCTCCCATAGGGTGGTCCAACTCTCCCAATAAGCTAGACACAGCCTTGATACACCCTACATCCAGATTGTGGCCTCTGGACTGCTGCCTGGGTCCTAGGAGGTAGTGCCTTCAGTACTCAAGAGTTCTCCAAGCACCCAACAGACCAGGGCCTTCTCCATCTGTCTCTGAATCAACACCAATCAGTGGTATTTTCTACGTGTCATATTCTTGTCCCTGTATCTTGAGAAGGGTGGATAGCAAGGACAAACAAATAACATCTGTAGCCCGCTGCTGAACTCAGGAGCATTATGTTTTTAGATGACCCGTTGTCACCAACCTTTTCTTTGCCACCAGAAAGCTGCCTAATGAATTGAGGACAAGAGGCGAGGAGAAAGACCTATCCAGAATGCCAGCGAAAGGAGAAGATGCCAGGTTGTCATCAACAAAGATCATCTTAGCTCAGTATGTTTCATGGCCCTTTTATCCTTAGGTAAGAGGGAAGGACTGAGAATTATGTTAAGAAACTCTCAGAGCTGGGTGGTGGTAGTGGTGCATGCCTTTAATTCCAGCACTTGGGAGGCAGAGGCAGGCAGATCTCTGTGAGTTCAAGGCCAGCCTGGTCTCTAGAGTGAGTTCTAGGACAGCCAGAGTTACAACAGAGAAACCCTGTCTCAAAGAAAAGAAAAAAGAAAAAGAAAAAAAAAAAGAAAAGAAACTCTCAGAGTCTTCAAGCTGCCTCTCCAGTGATCTCCAATGGGACTATCCTGATGGTTGCTATTCATGTAGTCACAAGCTTGTGCTGCCTCCATAAATACTGAAAGCATCTTAGTTACTCTTATTTTGGATAGAAGTAATCCATTGGCTTTAGGAGCCAAAATCTTCCTGTCCTTGAAGGGCCAGGAAACAGATTAGAATCCCAGTCCTGGACAAACATTTCCTTAAGTGACTAACATATCTACATACTGAGCTGAGCAGGCCTCCAGCCCAAAGGTTAAAGCAGTAAATCAAGCCGATTCAGTATGAACACAGAGATGCCAAGCCTTTAACCATCCTAGTCATCCATTAGATACACATCTAAATGGGCACTGCGGTCAGCAAGAAAACCTTCAAACCCCTGAAAAGTAAGGTAGGCAACCATTGTCATCATGACCCACATTAAGGTGACACCTACATCAAAGTTAGTGGGAGACTAACAACATATTGCTCAGCTACATGACCACCAAATGTAGTGACTTTTACAATCAACTAAACGCAAGTCTAAGGGACATTTTCTTGATTCATGATTGATGTGGGAAGGCTCAGCCTACTGCAGGTTACGTCATCCCTGGGCAAGCAAATGGTCTTGGATTGTACAAAAAAGCAAGCTGGGAAAGCCATGGAAAGGAAGCCTGTAAGAGTAATTTCTCTGCTTCAGTTTCTGCCTCCAGTTTCCTGCCTTAGCTTCCCTCAAAGCCGCACTGTAAGCTATACTATGAAATAAACACTTTCCTCCCCAAGTTGTTTTTGGTCATTGAGAGGATCACCAGGGCACCCCCTCATGATAGGTGGGCCCAAAGCCAGCTGCTGGCCAATTAGAGCTTTCTACACATCTCTCACTCACCCCACTTTCCTGAGAACCCCCACTGCCCTGCCAGGACCCACGCTCAGGTCCTAACCAATTGGAGAGATCCCCCTAGCGACTGCTGTTTCACTTAAACCCCCCCTCCACTCCCACCCCCAGCTCCGTGCACACACATTTGGAGCTGCCATGTTTTTTTAGTTGGTTAGCCCTAGCATGTCAGTACGTATCCCAAGGGAAATAAACTACTTTAACTTTAAAATAGCCACATGTTTCTCTCAGTGTCTACTTGAGCTATTTCGCAGACCCAACAGTCATGATGTTTATTGTAACAAAATACAAACTAAGACATACTGTGAGTAAAGACTCGTTTTTAGATTTTTAAAGGATTTTTGAAAATAAAAGAATAACATTAATGTTCTACAACAGAATTGTGATCTCTGCCTCCAAATTCATGTGTTAAAGTCCAATAGTGGTCTAAATGAGAAATGTTCCCAATAGGACAGCCTTGGGTATCTGAACACTTGTTTCCAGTTGATGGCATTGTTTGGGGAGGTGGTGCAGCCTTGCTATAAGAAAGTACATCACTGGGTGTAGAAGGAAATATTAATATCCATGATAGTTTTCAATAAAGAACAAGGAGAACTCTCAGGTGCAAATCCTAGATGGCTTAGGCAAAGGACTCGCCTCACATGACTTCTTTCTGCTTCGGCTCTAGGTTCTTTATTCATTCAAAACTCCCTCCAACCCAAATGAATAGAACCTAACACCCTACAGAGTCTGCCAGAGTCTATCCAGGCAGATGCCCAAGCTGAAGAAACCAGTGCAGAAGCTGCAAGGGCCATAAGGGTCCTTCATTTGCACTAAGATAAACAAATGGCCTTTTATATGAAGATTTTAGGGGGCTGCATCTATTGTTTTTTTAGCACAGAGGTGTAAACAGGTGCAGGAAGCAAGTCTTAGAGTGAAACAAGCTGCAAAGCATTAGCAAGCGCCCTTCCCCCATACAAAATGGAAAGCAGGTCCCCAGAAGCATCACTCCAAAAAGATAGAGTGTACAACTATACAGTATCTAATTCAAATACCCCACTACAACTGGGAACAGGTTGTAAGTTTTCATAGCCTCGCTCCACTTCGTTTTCCTGCTTCGTGCTTGTGGTTAAAGATGTGATTTCTCAGCTTCCTGCCTCAGCTGTCTGTAGCAATGCTGTCCCTGCCAGTACTGTCCAAAGGAAACTCCATTCCCCCAAATTCTGGTGGTTAAACTAAAGCCAGTATTCCCCAGGAACTTCTGAAGCTGGTTCCCCTCTACCAAAGGAACCATTTCCCTTATCACTAGCAGAAAGGACAAATGGCTATTGTGGTGCCTATTACCAAAGCACATGCTTTCCTCCAGGCTTCCTCAGTATGGCAGGTCCCTGTTACATACTTCAGAGTCCACGGGCATCCTAGCTCTTCTTACTTCTCCACCTTCCCTAAACTTCCTTCAGCTCAGGAGCTTCCCTTTCCCAAAGCTGAAGCTGTTCATTTTCCTTATAGGCCTGCTATTTCAACTATGTTTGCTCTTGGTTCTTTTCTTATACCCTCCCTTGGTCCTTCCTCTTTGGCCTTCTCTCTTGCCTGTACTCTGTCTTCCTCTACTCGGCTCCTGTTCCTCTCCTGGCCAGGCCCAGTCTGCTAGCCATGTTCAATCTACTTTCTTTCTTTCTCTGCTCTTGATTCTTCCAGATGCCTCTAGCTGTTCTGTCCCTTGTATCTACAATAAAAATCTTCCCCTTTGCCATAACATGGAGTGGTCATGTCAGTGTATACAACTATGAACTCTAATCCTCTAAAACCGCAAGTCAAAATTAAACTTTTTTCTATAGACAGCTTTTGGTCATGGTGTTTTATCTCAGCAACAGAAAAGTAACTAATATAAGCCCCAATCCTAATGTAACTATATTTGTAGAAAAGATTTTTTTTTTTTTTCTCCAAGACAGGGTTTCTCTGTGTAGTCCTGGCCATCTTGTAACTTGCTAGCCTGACCTTGAACTCAGAGATCCACCTACCTCTGCCTCCGGAGTGCTGGGATCAAAGGCTTGTGCCACCACCACTCAGCCTAAAGAAAGGATCTTTAAACGGATAATTATAGTCAAATATACCAATAAGGACAGCACCTTGATTAATGTGATTGGTGTTTGTGTAGCAAGAGATGTCAGGGACATACATGGACAAACATTTAGCCATCTATAAAGCAAGGAGAGAAGGCTGAAGAGAAACCAGACCTGCCCATACCTCGATCTTGGACTTATACAGCCTCTAGAGCTCTGATGATTAGATGTGGACTATTGAATACACCCATCTGTGGTATTTTGCAATTGCAGCTTGAGTGAGTACACTTATTGACACATGAAAATTGCATACATTTCACATTCTCAAGTCCACTAATAAAATTTTATTGGAATACAGCCTCACCCATTTATTTACATTTTGTCTGGTGTTGGTTTCCTTGATGGAGCAGTAAGCAGTTGTGACGAAGACTGTATGACCTTTGAAGTCTGAAGTATTTGCTACCTGGTCATTAGCAGAGAACGCCTGCTGGCTCATCCTAGAGTACCTCACTTGCTTGGGCAACATGCAGCATTTGGTACCCAGTAGTCCCTTCAAACTGCTTCACCAGGCTCCAATACAAAACTGTCTGGGGTTCACCACTATAGGAAATGTCCTTTGCTTGATGGCTTGATAAGCAGATAAAACTACATCTTATCTTCCCCACATCCAGAGCAGAGTACATCCTCACATCAGATTGCCCTGAAATTCCCTAAACTAAACCCTGATGTAACTCACTGCCATACTCTGAACATAGCCCTTTCTTGTGTAGGGTGCTGGACAGCAATGGTTTCCTTTCTGCTGTTGCTTGGATGGCAATAATTATAGATGAACTACATCATCCAATATTTAGTATTTCTTATGGTATGTTTAAATGTCAATTTCAAAGAATATTTCATATCCTTTATAGATGCTATCTTAAATTATTTTTTAAAATCTATGCTCAGAGTATGTAGCCTTGGCTATCCTGGAATTCACTATGTAGATCAGGCTGACCTCAAACTCACAGAAATAAGCCTGTCTCTGCCTCCTGAGTGCTAGGATTAAAAGTGTGTGCCACCATGCCTGGCTTCAGAATTTTTTATGTTAAAGAGAAAGCAACCATTGATACTACCAAACCCTACAAAAACAATACATTTTTTCCCCATACACACCTATACCTGAGTTTAATTTGTAAACTAGGCACAGTAAGAGATTAATAAAAGAATTATAACAATATACTATAATAAAACCAGTGAATGTACGGTTTCAAAAATGTTACTTGAACAAATTGTGATAGTCAGACAACGGATTTGATAACACAGCTACCAAGTGACGAAAGTGACTGAATACTGGGGAATGGTGGTATGCACAACACCAACATGCCGGACAAAAGGGAACATCCATCAACCAGGTAGCATAAGCAGGATGGCCAAAGATTCCATCACACTATTCAGAACGGAGTATAACATAAACTTATCAATTGTCTATCTCTAGAAATTTCCACGTAGTCTGTTCAGCTACAGTAAAACAACAGCTAAGGTAGAGTGACTTCATGCAGAGAGGGCACACAAAAGCTGTCCTGAAGTCTGTCCAAATTGTGCTGTCACCCCAGCTTTCAACTCAGTCCAAACTATGAGTTGTATCTGTGCAAAGATAAGAGCTAAATGCATCAACTGACAGGGAGGCCAATGAAATTTCCATCACTAGGATGATCAGCATGAGGCCTCCTTCCTGAGAAACAAGAACAGGAGGTTGTTTTCAAACCAAGGACTGATTAAATGGCAGCACCCTTATAACCACACAGCCATGAACTAACCAAAGCCATCCCTAGTCTAGAAAAGCCAAGCCCTGCAACCACATAGCCATGAACTAACCAAAGCCATCCCTAGTCTAGAAAAGCCAAGCCCTGCAACCACACAGCCATGAATTAACCAAAGCCATCCCTAGTCTAGAAAAGTCAACCCCTGCAACCACACAGCCATGAATTAACTAAAGCCATCCCTAGTCTAGAAAAGTCAAGCCCTGCAACCACACAGCCATGAATTAACCAAAGCCATCCCCAGTCTAGAAAAGCCAAGCCCTGCATGCAGCAAAAATGTCAATCACAACTTTCAAACTTCCAAATCACTCATCTAAACAGATTCAAACTAGGACTCTAAAGACCAAATTGAATCTGCAAACATGCACTTAGCTGCCTAAGTGTGTGAGTGTGTGAGTGAGTGTGTGTGAGTGTGTGTGTGTGTGTGTGTGTGTGTGTGTGTGTGTCCAGGTGCCATGTGAAGGCCAGAGGATGGCATGGTCTTCCTCCATGGTGCTCTCTACTTTGAGACAGGGTCTCTCACAGAATCTGGAACTTGACAATTTGATTGCACTGAATGGCCAGCAAGCCCGAGAGATCCTCATAGGCCTCCTCAGCACTGGGTATGTTACCACACCTGGCATGTACACAATGCTGGGGATCAAATGCACGGCCTCATGTTTGCACAGCAAGCACTTCTCTTGTGCCTTTTCCCAGCCTCACTGAATGTCTTAAATTTTGTCTAGTCATTTTACCAAACCAGTATAATCCATAACTCTATTCTAAATGCTTGTTCTTATTTTCACAGGTAAGTGTTCTTATCCCTCATCAAGGAAACTTTTCTTTTCAATACATAAAGATCACGACAGAAAGCCACAAGCAATCAAAAGTAGAGTTGTGGAGCCAGTCCCAGCTGACACATTAACAACACAACTCCTACTCCGAAGACTCAGGGATCATTGTGGAACAGGGGAGGAAGGATTTGTAAAGTCAAGCTGGTCAGGGAGTTTGCTGTGAGTCATGTCTCTTAGAAATGTCAGAAGCTACATCCATGAAGTCTTACCACCATGGCTGCCTACACATGACCTGAACACAGATGACACCAGTGGACATGCTAATGTGGAAGAAGAAAGGTCATGAGGCCTTAACCCTACACAAAGAACAAAGGCAATTATGGAATGCTGAGACTGGAAGAAATAGTAGGAAGAGCACACCAACTGGTTGCCCAATAAATACCAAGTAGTCAGCCCTGAAAATATATATACAAGTATCATTATACAGTCTTAGTAGGTTGTATGTATGTATTTAGGAATGCACACATACACACATACACACATACACATAGTAACAATTAAAGAAAAAGAGGCCCTGAATGTGAAAGAGATTGAGGGGGTGCAGGGTACATGGGAAGGTTTGGAGCAGTGGTTCTCAATCTTCCTAATGCTGTGACCCTTTAATACAGTTCCTCATGTTGTGCTGACCCCAACCACAAAATTATTTTCATTGCTGCTTCATAACTGTAATTTTGCTACTGTTATAAATCATAAAGTAAATATCTGATATGCAGATGATCTTAGTCAACCCCTGTGAAAGGGTTGTTTGATCCCCAAAGGGGTTGTGACCCACAGGTTGAAAACCACTAGTTTTGAGGGAGGTGAGGAAAGGGGAAATGATGTAATTATAATCTCAAAAAATAAAAAATATGTATTTTAAAATATTTTTATTTAGTTGGCAATAGATGGGGAGATTTCCTAGAAATATCTGGATTTCCTGGTTCTCTAAAAGGGAATAGAAAATTTGCCCACAGGGCAGCAATCAGCTGGAGCTAATAACTTAGGCAGTCTGTGTGCTTGGTTTGTTGCCCCAGCCACCAACATCCACCCGGCCGGCATCACTCACTTATGTCAGCTACCCACCTAAACAACCCTTTCACAGGTTCATTGCGAGGGCAGTATGGCATCCATGCTCCAGTCGACAAAATCTCTGGGTCCTGTGATACATGTTGATCCAAGATGTTCTTTCCAAGGGGGGCACTCCTGATAGCTCAGAAGCTTTCCTTCCTGTTGGATGAAGACAGTTCCTGACCACAGATTCCATCTTTTGGTTCTCTCTTACTGGTCCAATCTGCCTGGTCCTAGGCTGTCTTCCATCTTGGCAAAGAGACCTATGGAGGAGAGACTTCTGGCGGGCTTTTCCACATTACAGCCAAACTGCCAGTAAATAAGACCTCATTCTCCAGTAGAGTCTGGAAGTGGCCAAGTTTCTTCAACTTATCTCACCTGGGTCTTCTGTAGTCTACTCCAAGTGAGAAGTTGGCAGAATCCATGAAATACAGCAGAGTTCTGGGGCCATGCTGCCCAAGTCTTCAATGTGCTTATACATGCCCGGCCTCATTGCCTATGCTCTGATCCTGATCTGGCATTTCTAAACCCAGACGGCGCAGAGAACGTGCAAAGAAGTGAGGAAGCTTGCAGGCCAGGTGGAGTTCCTCTGTTCTGGAGCCCAGAGCAGGCAGGACCAGCTGTCTGGCATGCAGGTGAAGGGGGATGTAGCGGGCCTTTGACTGCTGTAGTCCCAGCTTCTTCAGTGTGCCAGCAGAGAGTTTCTACATAAAGCAAAGAGAAACCCTTAAGAGCACAGCCAATTGCCTATCTCTAACTAGCAAAGGCGCCTATGATAACCCCTGGAAGACCCAGTAATGGCTAGCCTGCTACAGGGTCATGTCTAGGAAGAGCTTAGAACCTAGAAAAATATAACCATACCAGAGAAGCTCTTATTGGTCAGTTTTCTGGCCTTCTAAGAGAACGGGTGTTAATATTAACTAATAAAAAAGATTCCTCCATGGTTCTTTAGATAGCATGAACGGCAGCTTTTACCTTACCACAGCTTCCCAACAATATCTGAAACGAAACAAGTGAACCACTAAGGTTCTGACAACATATCCTGTGGCTCCATGAAGACAATAACTACTCTGGTGGCGCTAGAAGCTAGAAGTATGTTCCCATGTCTGGAGACAGTACTTCTTTGTAATGATTTACTTTTAACAAAAGAAAAGAATAAAAAGTTACCAAAACATTTTTTTAAGCTTCTAAATGCTTTGAACAATGCAATTTCAGAAGCACCCAAAATCACATATATTGTTACTGCTAAGACACTTAAGTATCACATCTTCTCTTGAGAACCCTCACTTACTCTAGGGCAGTGGTTCTCAACCTGTGGGTCACGTGACCCCTTTGGGAGTTGAACGAACCTTTCACATGGGGTTGCCTAAGACTATCTGCATATCAGTTATTTACATAATGATTCATAACAGTAGCAAAATTGCAGTTATGAATTAGCAAGAAAAATAATTTTATGGTTGGGGGTGACCACAACATGAGGAACTGTATTAACAACAGCATTAGGAAGGTTGAGAACCATTGTTCTAGGAGATGTCCTCTTCCTAAACGTGTGTATCTCTCCCTCTTTCTTGGTGCCCATATTTGTATCTATAGTAAAACCATTTATAAAATAAACTCCAATGTTGCTATAGGACAAACAAAGGAAAGAAAGAAGTTCTTGCTGGGCATGGTGGCCCATGCCTTTAATCCCAGCACTTGGAAGGTGGAGGCATATGGATCCCTGGGAGTTCAAGGCCAGTCTGGTTTACAAAGGGAGTTCGAGATCAGCCAGGCCTACACAAGGAGACCCTATCTCAAAAAGACCAAGGGGACTTGGTACTGATACACGGAGGGTGAGGCCATTCCATTCATCTGTTTATTATCTCAATAAATATTATCCCTAAAACCAAAACCACCAAGTAGGGGCAGAGTTCTCTCTCTTATTCTGTTAAACAGCACACCGAGTTAAACCAATGGTGGTTTGCAAGAGAAAACTTGAACACTTGGTCTGTAGCTGGTGAGGCTGTTTGGGGAGGTCTAGGTGGTACTAGAGAGAGCATGTCACTGGGGGCAGGCTTTGAGAGCTCAAGGCTTTGCCTTACTCCCAGTTTCCTTTCTTTCTGCTTCATACTTGCATTTGAGATATGAGTTCTCAGAACCCAGTCCCTGCCACCATGCTGGCTGCTTGCTGTCATGCTTCCCCACCATGATAGGCTCTTATCCCCCGGAACAGTAGCCAAAATAAACTCTTTCATATAAGTTGCTTTGATCGTGGTGTCTTTTCACAGTAACAGAAAACGAATACAACAAGTATTACCTGAGGAGCCAACTTATTCCAATCTGAGTACTTGTGATCACCAAGGATTGGGCAATCCAATCCAAAAGACAGGTGAACTCGTAGCTGATGTTTTATTCCTTAGGAGAAAAAAGAAAGAAACACTTATGAGGAGCAATAGAAACGATGCTACTGCTGACACTTGCTTCAAATCACATTAAATCAAAGCATAGTAAATTAGCAACACCAATTACAATAAGGAATAATGAAGAAACTATAAACTATGCAATACCAGCCAGCTTAGGAAATAAACATATATACTCTGGACAGTCATTATCATGACCTTAGTGTCTACTATTACTATTAATAAAATAAATATTATTTTACACATTTCTTTCTATTTTACTATTTTTGCAGAGCTGAGGATTGAACTTGAACCAGGGGCCTGTGTATGCTAGGCAAGTACTCTACTACTGAGCTAAATTCCCAGTCCATATTTCTTAATTACATATATACATTTTCTCACTCGAGTCACTTTAAGTACATAGTTCAGTTGCACCAATTACACTACATTGTTTTGCAACTATTAACATTACCCATCTTTAGAAATTTCCTATCCCTCCCAATCTAAAACCCACCAACTGAAACAATGGCTGCCCATTCCTCCTCTCTGGTTCCCCTCACTACTAGATTTTGGCAAACATCATTTTATTTTCTTTATGAATCAGACTACTCTAAGTACATCATGTGACAGGAAACATACAGAATCTATCCTTTATGTCTAGCTTCCTTTAGCATAATGTTTTCAAGGTTCGTCCATGTAGCACATGTCAGAATTTCATAATTCTTTTAAGGCGTTACATTCTTTTATACATACACCCATCCCACATTATTTCTCCATCCATCGTGGGTCACTGCTATGAACATAGGGATGCAAATGTCTCCTTATTTCCCTTCCTTCCCTTTTTCTCTTCCTCCCCTGCCCCTTCCTCCTCCTCCCTCCTCCTCCTGCTCCTTCTTTTTTTTTAAATGTACATACCCAGGAATAGAATTGCTGGATCAAATGGTATTTTTATTTTTAACTAAAGCTATTCAAACTGTCTTCTCTTGAAGCTGAGCACAGTGACATGTGCCTATACTTCTAGCACATGGGAAGCTGAGGCAGGAGGACCACAAGTTCCAGGCCAGCATAGGATACTGTATTCCATCTATTCTTCTACTTCTCACAATCATCCCCATGGAGACCCTAGTTTCAGATCTGCTCCAGAAGCACAAGAGTCACACAAGCCAGCTCTACCCATAGCCTATACTCAGAATAAGGGGAGGAGCCAGCACAAGGCCCTGGATCAAGCATAGCGGTCATGTCACAGTAGAATGGGGCATCCTCACCAGTAACAGGCTGCAGCTCCACCAGGGCAGAAGAGGGAGTGCTGCTAAGCACCCGGTACTGCGTTACAGCGACATGGGCATCCCGGCTGGCCCGCACCTTTATCATTTTCCCATTGTCCATACGGTAACTCGGGGACAGTGTCATCTGAAGTCAGAGAAACCAAATTATGACTCCCAAGAAAAGAGAGAAATCCACGCCTCAGGGGGACAACTAACCTACCTTGTGGTGCTGCTGCTGGCCTTGCACTTCCTTCTCCACGATGGGGATATCTACAACTCCTGCCAAGGGCAAGGGGACACGCACAGTGACGGCCCTGGGGATGACACAGATTGCTGTACTGAGCCCCAAAGCCAGGGAGGGGCTGCTGGGAGTTAGGGGCTTAGGACTTCATAATGGACACTGTCTTCACTACCATTTTTACAGCCTCTTGTCTATGTGAAAGGGATTTAGAATGAGTCACTGAATTATGGCTGAATATCTTTGACTTTTTGGATGACAAATAGGGTAGGGATAGTCCTGTGAGTTTTTACTATATTCAGTCAGTTAGTCACATGTTTGTTCACTTAGTAATTAGAACCCACTATTATTTAAAATCAAAGAGAAATGGGATACAAAACTCTATTATCTCAATTTTAATTGTACATATCCATGAAAGATCATTTAATTTTCCCCCAAAGTATTCTACAATGAGTATGCACAACTTCAGCTTAGAAGACTTTAGGTTAGAGGAAGCATCTAGCTCTCAGGCTAGGCACTATATCAAGAAAATCATGTGGGGAGCTCCCCCTCCCCCCCTTATTCCAGTGGCTCTTAAATTTGATTGTATAGTCTAGTTATTTATGGAACTTGCTATACTTCAGTACAAGGATCAAACTCAGGTGCCCTAGCTCTATCACTAAGTCTTTAAAAACTTTATAAAAACTATAGCTGCTAATCTCATAGCCACCAGACATGAATGAGAAACCACTATAGGTGGATGGGTTATAGACAATATAGAGTCTCAAAAAAAAAAAAAAAGTTATTTTTGTTTCTGTATAAGAAATTATTATTCTTACTTCTGTATATGTATGTCAGTATCTGTCACATGAGTGCAAGTGCCCACAGAGGCCAGAGGCGGGTGATGGATCCCTCAAAGCTGGAGTTACAAGTGGTTGTGAGGTGCCAGTGGTGGGTGCTAGGATCCAAATTCAGGATTTCTGAAAGAACAAGTGGTCTTAACCCTTAGGCTATCTCTCCAGACTCCATATCATTTTTAAAGGCCTACCTTGATTGAAAAGTTCATGCACAATTTCTAAAACAAAAAGATTCTATCTAAAGCATTGAATACTACTTATAAATCAAGTGTAAAATCATAACCCAATAATAAAATAGCCAAGGAGAAATAGTCTATTCTCAGAAAGAAAAATTCATACAGCAAAAACCACAAAAACCCTCCTGAGTGGTTTTTTTAAAAGTGCTTTGACTGGCATAGGGAGGTGTGTGTTCTCCACTGCTGGTGGGAATTTAAACCGACACACCACTTTAGAAAGCAGTTTGGGTACTATTAAATTTTTAAACATGAGGCCGGAGAGATAGCTCAGAGGTTAAGAACATTGACTGAGCTTTGAGAGGATGTAGATTCAATTCCCAGCACCCATGTGGTGGCTAAAAACTATCTGTAATTCCAGTTCCAGGTGATCTAATGCCCTCTTCTGGCCTCCACAGGCACTGCATGCATGTGGTACACAGAAAAAAAAACCCACATACACAGAGAATAAAAATAAATCTCTTCCAGGTGGTGGTGGCACATGCCTTTAAATCCCAGTGCTTGGGAGGCAGAGTTCAAGGCCATCCTGGTCTACAGAGTAAGTTCCGGGACATCCAGTCGGTTACAACAGAGAAACCCTGTCTCAACTCCCCCCAAACCAAACAAACAAACAAACAAACAAACAAACCAAAACAGACAAACAAAAAACCCAACAACGCTGGGTATAGTGGCACAGCTTTTCTAGCCAGCATTTGGCAAAGGCAGGTATACCTCTTGTAAGTTCAAGTTCATCCTGGTTTATGTAGCAAGTTACAGGCCAGCCAAAGTTACAAAGTAAGACTTTGTCTCAAAACCAAACAAAACCAACCAAATAGGGCTGAGGAGATGGCTCCATGGGTAAAGTGCTAGCTGCACACACATGATGATGAACTTGGAATACTAGCACCTGTGTAAAGCCCAAGCACAGTGTATACCTGCAACCCCAGTGCTTCAGCGGCAGAGACAGGCAGATCCCGGAGGCTGGCTTTTCAGCTAGGATAACCAGTGAGTTCCAGGTTCAGTGAGATACCTGACTCAATAAAATAAAATGAGGGAAAGAGAAAAAAGTCTGGCATCCTATCCTGACTTCCACATGTACACACATGTGTGTATATACACATAATCGTGCATATACATACACACAGAGAACCACTATTTTACTACTCAGTATTCTAAGTACCAAGATATTTCATATACTCTTTATATCCTCGTGAGTCCTAGTACAGTGCCTCCTATTAACAGTTCCTATAGTATGATAAAAGAGATGCCTTCACTTCTTCCATTTTTACTGCCACTAACAGGCCTCGTACCAGTACTTCTTCTCCACCTGGCGGGTTCTAAACAACTCTTGGACTTGATGTGCCATGTCCTTCTCCCAAGCCAACACCATTACACCTGTGGTTTCCTTGTCTAGACGGTGGCACAGATGCAAAGGCTCTGTCTTGTGGCCACGAAGCATCTTTGCCAGGATGGGTAGCACATCGCTGATGCAGAGCTGGACTCCAGGGCCACCTATGAAGGAAAGAGCCAGAGGCTGAAGTTTTCACTGAAGATTCTTCTTGAGAGAACAAGCCTTACTGCTAAGCTGTCCCAATTTTCTATAGCTGTCCTATGAACACATGGCACGGATTAGAGATCTCATTAGCTGTAAAATGAATCTCAGGCCCCCAACCCAGACTTCTAAGTCAAAACTCATATTTTAACATGCTTCCCCAAAACTCGCAATTAAGTAAAGTCTTAGAAACACTGTGGCTTTCTCTTCAGATGTTGTGAGACCGAGAAGCTATATGACACATTACAGAAAAGAGGGTGGGCTCTGAGATCAGACATCCCTGATTTTACTCTTTGTACTTTCCATTTGACCTTCCTTAGATAGACCAGTATCTTTCCAACTCTGCTCCACTAGCCATAATATATATATATATATATATATATATATATATATATATATATATATATATAAAAATTAACCCCAACAACTAAAAACCTCATTAGAGAATAGTAAGGCATAAACCTGTTATGAAATCAAGAAGGGAAACAAAAAACAAAAAACAAAAAACACAGAAAGCATTTGACAATGCCTACTTCATTGCTTTGTACTGCCACCAAAGGAGCTATTTACTTCAACTAAAATATTTTTAGCTAAAACATTTATTTTCCCCCTGAAAGTCTTTGAAAAGTAGACTTTTTTTCTATCAAATCTGACTTACATCAGCTGCCCCTCATTACCACATTCAGCAGCATCAGGACACCTGTGACGCTCAAGACACTTTGGGGTTTCGTGTTAGGTACAGTCCAACACACAAACACACAACTCGCTTTGTTTTTTCCTCTTACATATTATTTCCTCTTTCTCAGTTTTGTTTGTTCTTGTTTCTCTACCTCTCTCATACTGAAATGAGGTTTTGCTGCTGCTGAGACTGATCTGAACACTTGATCCTCCTGCCTCAGTCTCTCCCAGACCTGGGATGGCAGCTGCACACTGGCACCCTGCTCTTTTTCTCCGTTTATGGAAAATAACCATTAGACTGTCAGTACACAGCTTTTGTATTTCTCTGCAACAATTCCTGTGGGAGGCTGCACACAGCCCACAGTCAGAACTCAGCTTTTGTATTTCTCTGCACAATCTCTGTGGGAGGCTGCACACAGCCCACTGTCAGATATTTGGAAGTGGGAACCAGACACTGGTTTGTGTTAGCAGTAGTCATTTACATGGGCTAATACTATATAAAGGTTTAATTAACTTGGAATTCATGCGTGTCTCACATGTAAAGTTTCAGAGATGCCCCTTGTTGAAGGAGGAAGCAGCAGCAGGTTCCTTTCCCTTGCCCACGTGGTTCTTACCGTGGACAGGAAGGCCATAGGGTTTATTAATAACCACAAGGTCCTTGTCCTGGTGAAGAATCCCTCGGCTCAGTTCCTTAGCAAGCACATTAGGGTGAACTCGCTGCAGCTGCTGTGTGAATCGCACTAGTTCCTGCACCCTTCGCTGAACAGGGTTTGTAGGCACCTAAGGAGAGAGGAGGGTGGGAAAAGCTTAATGAGGAAGTGAGGCGCTAGGGATGGCCTTAAGTGAGATCTAGGTGAAAATTAGTGTGGGGAATGACTG
Source organism: Cricetomys ansorgei (assembly GCA_026225945.1). Lineage (NCBI taxonomy): Eukaryota > Metazoa > Chordata > Mammalia > Rodentia > Nesomyidae > Cricetomys > Cricetomys ansorgei. Next base: position 13,444,918 of record JAMJFZ010003914.1, on the reverse strand, counting down.
TGCTGTAGAATTAGACTCATGTCTCATTTTGGGACCGTGTATATTTGTTTCACAGGATGTTTGCGTCTGAGCCTGGCAGTAGCAAAAGTGCACACAAAGACATCGTACCACTACTGCCCATTTCTTTCCGCGGCATTCCGATGATCACACTGTAAGTCCTCAACACTGACTTACTTGATGCTACAAGATCTGCCTACCGCACCCCACACCTGGGAAAGCCATGAGAGCATTGCCTCTTGGGAGTTGTGGTCTTTCCAGGCTCACCGGCACTTTCTTCGTCTTTTGCTCTTGTTTCTGGGCTCGGAGCTTCTCTGCCAATCTCTGAGCATTCAGGGGCCTAGAGGCAGTAGCGCTGGAACAAAACAGCTTGGAGCCGGCAGTGAACAGTCTCCCGGAACACGAGCTCCTACTCAAGACCCGGAGACCCGGTACACTCAACGTGGGCGCCGCCATCTTGCCGAGGGCGGGGCCCAGTGGCGTCACACGAAAGAGAGGGCGGAGAGGATGGGGGGGGTGGTCCTCTGCTGGTCACGTGGACCCGCCCTTCTTCGGGTCACGTGGGCGGTGCGCGCTCAATGCGGCTGCGCCGGCCGGTAGCTGCAGCTGGAGCGGTGGCGTTTGGAGCAGAAGCGGTGAGTGTGTTGGGGAGCCTGGCTGGGGCTGGGAAATGCCGCTGCCTCAACGGTTTTCGCGTGGCCCGGATTTCCGTTCTTGGAGAGCATTGCCCTGCGAAGCGTGTCTCGCTTTGGGACACGACCCCACTCAAGAGCACTTCCCCGCCCCCTCATCCCTTAGAAGCGAAGCCGGGGAGACGCTGTCTCCACCGGTACCTGTCTCGTCCCTCTTGGCAACCACGTCCCCTGCGGGTCCTCTGAGGGACATCTCGTGTCCCCTCTCCTTTTCTTTTCTGCTCGCCCTCCGGAGATTCTCGGATCTCTCATATTCCAGTCTCTCACTTTGCGACTGCCAAGCCCTTTGTTTCAGGTTGTTTGTAACCCGTCGTTCTCCGGAGGATGACGGTTCTTTTCCTTCAACCAGGACCCCTACCCCACATGTCCTACCTCGAGAGCACCACTTCTGACCTTCCTCAGAAGTTCGTTTCTTGGGAGGTCTCGTCTCCCTTCCCTTCTCTACTCTTCCCAAAGAACCGGCAGAAAGTATGGAGCACAGACCTTTTCCGTTGTGCCTCCTTTAGTTTTTCCTTCCATAGCTTGCAGCTATCCTACCTTCTTTCCCTTTCCTGCAAGGGATTCCCATGTCCGAACTGCAATCGACGACTCTGTCACCAAAGGGCAGCTAGTAATAAAAACGGCTGTTTGGAATGGTAATTTCGAAGACACCTTGGGATGCGCATGCCATTTGCTGGGGAGCTGATGCTAAGGATGTCATGAGAACTAGTGACTCTTCCCCGACGATAGAGGGATTGCATTTCAGTTGGAGAATAAGTATTTGAATTAGACTTGGGTCCTTCTTCCTCCAAAAACACTTAGCAGAGGGAAGCTAGATGATGTATCAAACAGTTGAACAGGTGGATAGATAGCCTTCAGAAGATTAGAAGTTGAAGAAGAGTCCAAACGTCGTGTGATAGATGGGAGTCTTTGAAACTTCTTGAGAAATTCCTTGTAAGTGGAATTGTAGATAGGAATCTAATAATGCAATGCAGAACAGATCAAAAAGGGTTTGTAGCTGGGAAACCAACTAGACTGCTGCAATGTAGGTGATCATTAGTGAGATCATGTCCCATTCCGTGGTCTTATTCCCCTTTTCCCCAGCTCAGTACTGTCCTTGGAATGTGAATTCCCATTTATGTAGTCAAGATGTACCATATGCAGCTGCTGTTGTTATGAATTACTTGGCTTTTTTTTTTAAATGAAGGTATTCTTTGTGTGCATTGGTGTTTGCCCGAATGTCTCTCTGTCTATGGGTGTCACATCTTTTGGAACTGGAATTGCAGTTGTGAATTGCTGTGTGGGTGTTGGGAATTGAACCTGAGTCCTCTAGAAGAGCAGCAGCCAGTGCTCTTAACTGCTGAGACATCTCTCTAGCCCCTGGGACTTTTTTTTTTTTTTTAAATCCCTAACCTGTTAATATAGTAAGTTCACAAATATTTATGTGGTTGCAGTGTTTCTGACTTTTTTGTTGTTGTTTTTGTTTTTTGTTTGTCTGTTTAAAGAGTCTCATACCATAGACCAGGCTAGCCCTGAATTCACAGAACTTTTTCTGTCTCTGCTTCTCTAGTGTTAGGATTAAAGACATAACCTCCACACCCAGCCTGTTTCTGAGCATTTTGAACAGTTTTCGTTGTCAGTTTTTGACATGAAGAATGAAGGCAGAAAATGGTGGAAAGAAGACTTGTCTATGTTGCTGTAATAAGTGAACTGTATATAAACTAACATATAAACAGTTTGGGAAACTCTCTTCTCTTTAGTGGCCCCTCCCACCAGTAAATTCAGAAGTAGAACACCTATAAAAGTTGAGAAATTCTACTCTAAAAGAATTATTACCTTTAGCTTTACTGATAAGCTCCAGTTCCAGGTTCTAATGTCACTAAATCATTGAGCATCACTTGTTAGTCATATGACGTGGGCATTAGCACTTAAATTCACATCATTAGATTAAATACACATGTAAACCAGACCTTTATTATTTGAGGGAAGGTGCAGGAAAACCTGGGTATATCTTTACCCTTCCTGCACTGTTGAAGAATTAACGCTTATTTCTACAGAATTGGCCTGTGGTAGGAAACTAAGAAGAAACAGCTCAGATGTTATTGCTAATGACATAAAGCTGTGTTCTTAGTTTCAAGTTGACCCAAGGCATGCATTATATAATGCCTGAAAATAAAGGTGCCAGTCACTGTGTTGAGGAAGGGACTTTTAGGTGAACTTTTCTAGGAAGAATTTAAGGAATTCAGTTTGCTGTTTATCTCTACATGTGGTTACAAAAATTCCCATTTCCTTAATGCTTCTCCCATGAACCTTGGTATTTCACAATTTAAAATAGAGTTAAAGATGGAGGTAGTGGTGCATGCCTTTAGTCCCAGCCCTCAGGAAGCAGAAACAGGAGGGTCTCTGAATTTCAGGCCAGCCTGGTTTACATAGCAAGTTCCAGTTATGCCAGGGCTACATAGAGAAATCCTGTCTCAAAAAACAAGAGTTACTATTTGAGCATAAACAGTTTATGCACGTATATCCTTTTCTTTAAATCTGTATTGCCTTCTTCCTCTTCCTCATTCAGTCAGAGCTATTTCAGGCATTCTCCTTTCTACTTCCTCACTAATTTTATGTTGCCTTTTTGGTTAGAGACATCTCTTGTCCAAGAGATTTTCTCAGTCAAAGGAAGGAAATAGAAGGACATTTTGTTACTGGGTCATCATTTTTACAGAGTACAGATCTATTCAAACATGACTTATTTATATAACTACATAAAGAACTTGATTGTCGAGCTGCTGAGATGGTTACGCCTGTAAAGGTGCCTGCCACAACCTGATAGCCTGAGTCCCACATAGAAAGAGAACTGACTTCTCATAAGTTGTCCTCTCAGCTTCTCATGTGTGCACTCAAGCACACGCAGCCGTACACATACAATAAATAAATTTAATGATTTTCTAAAAGTATATAGTCTTTAAAAAGAACTTTTAAAAGATGTTTGCTATTCTTTAGGAAAGCAAAAAAGGTTCCTTAGTACTTCATAACCACAGACAATGACTGATTAATAAGGGACCTTAAGTATCATACATGGAAGATTGATTAGTTGCAGAATGCTAAATTATGCTTCCTGAAACAAAGATTTGCCAGTTGCAGATTAACCAAGGATCCTCTTTGCTGGAAGAGCAGTAAGTACTTGGAACCTGTTTTATGATTTTAGAGAGATTAAGAGAAGCGATTAGCAAGCACTCACTGGTGGTTTCCTGGAGAGTGCAGTCTTGGGAGCCAGGCAGTCTGGGGACTAGTCCCACTTTAGTTTCTATGAACTTGACAGGTAATTTGGGTTTTGTTTTTTCATCATTTACCTTTTTTTTAAAAAAATATATAACTCTTAAGTATCTGTTCTGTGAAGTTTTTCAAATGGCATTTCAGAACCCCTCTTTTGACCTTAACAAGTGAAATTTACCTTGAATGTATTTAGCACCAGCACAAAGAATCTAAATTCTGTTCCTCCCTAGCTACCCTCTGCCCCATTTCACTCTATGGAGCTCATATTTGTATTTGGAGTTTACCTAATTGGATGGTACTGGGGTGATGCTTAAGACTTTGTAAGTGGGAGTTGGTGAGGTGGCTCAACAGGTAAAGGTGAGTTTGATCCTTGGAGCCCCATAAAGATAGAAGGAGTGTGCTTGCTATGGCACATATGCCCCTCCCCAAGTAAATAATTTTTTAAAAAGGAAAAATTTCCTAGGCCAGCTGTGGTGGCACATGCCTTTAATCCAAGCACTCAGGAGGCAGAGGCAGTGAGTTTGAGGCCAGCCTGGTTAGTCTACACAGTGAATTGCAGGCCAGCCAGGGCAGCATAGTGGGACCCTGTTTTTTAAAAAAGAAGAAAAACCTATAACCTTATAATGTAGGTTGTAGATAGTAATTATTTTTTCCAAACCACCGTATTGTTTTATTTATTATTCATTCAGTTATTTATTTTTAAGGCAACGTACCTACCGCTTTGAAGCCTGTGCTATCTAGAACTCACTGTATCACCTAGGCCAGTCTTAAACTCTTGATCTTCCTAAATCAGTCTTCTCTTGAGTGCTAGGATTACAGGCCTGCTGCCACACCCAGCCTTAGACCAGTAAGGAAATTCTAAGAAATTTGTTTGTTGTGTTTCCTCAGACTTTTATATAGCTTTTGACCAGTGATCCAGAAGATGTAGCTTAAACTAGTGCTTCCTGGATTTTGTCATTTCATGAACCATGGAAATAGTAACTATGTCATTAGAGAATGCTGGAGGTAGACAGACAGTTCACAGTCTCCAACCTGGTAGCTCCTAAAGGCTGAGGAGATCCATCCCTCCCTGAGATCCGGCTGACCACTTTGGGCATTCAAGGGTCTTACAGAAAACTGACTATGAAGAGGAGCTGGGCCATCGATTGTTTTTCTCATCTTGGTCTCTTGTTTGTTATACGTTTTATAAACGTTGTTATAACATTTGTTATGCCTCTATTACTCTCTATTTAGGGGTTGTACTTGTCCTACTACAGTGGCTTTCTAAAAGTGTACTCATAACATGTAACCCATAAGGAGATGAAAAGTGTTTTGGCTGGTTTGTTTGACCTTGTGAGACTGTGGGCAATCTTGGTCTGCCTATTTAGGAAAAGTAAAGACTACCTATAATCAAAGATGATGTATGAGTAATGAGTGTTTCTTTAAACAATTTTATGCTTTCTATTATAAGAGTAATAGTTACAATATGAAAAGTACAAAAATTAGATGGGGGGGCATCCATAGTTCTCTTTTCAAACCATGTTAATATCATGGCATTTCTCCAGTTTTTATATACTTGTTTTTTAAAACTGAATTTTGGGTGGGGTGGGGCATTCAAGACAGGATTTCTTTGTGTAGACCTGTCTGTCCTAGAACTAGTTCTGTAGACCAGGCTGGCCTCAAATTCAGAGATCTACCTGTCACTGCCTCACCACCACCTCCTGGCTTAACTGAAAATTTAAATGAGCAGATATAAGTAAAGTGGTGAGGTGCAGGGCTTGTCATTCTTGTCATCTCAGAACACTAGAGGCAGGAGGAGGTAAGAGGTCAAGGTCCTCTTCAGCTACACAGTGAAAGCAAGGCCAACCTAAGCTACATGAGACCCTCTCTCAAAAAGGTAAACATAAAAGACGGGGTTGGGGATGGGAGTGGGGAGAAAGAGCTAAGCTCCTATCAACCCGTGGACAGTTAACCAACACAAGACTAATCTTATTCTACATCCATTGTCTGTGCTGTTCCCATCCCTACAAATCCCAAACATACTTCATTTGAAACTTTGTTATCTGTTTGTAAAAGGTAAGATCTTGTTTTTAACACAATCACAATACCATTAAAAAAAGTTGTTAATGTTGCCTTCGCAGGAAACTGTTGCTCTTTTTAGCAGTTGAGACTGAGAAGAAGCTATATAACATGCATGCCTACGCTTGTTCTGTTGGTCATGGGAATCAAATTTAGGGCTTTATAAGCAAGCACCTTATCCTCATATGCTTTTAATTAGGAAAACAATATAGTTTTCACTAGGCAAGTAATAAAGAATGGTGATATAGAAGGCACTTGTGGGCTTGCAGATAATAGAGCACATGGTGCCCAAGAGCCATTTGGAGACAGGCAAACTGGTTTCAATCTGTACAATTTTATATGATTTAATCTTCACTTTTTGGGGTTTTTTTGAGGGGGGTAATTTATTTGTAAATTGAGATCAGGGTCTTGCTGTTAGCCTCGTCTGGCCTCAAAGTCATTATGTTACAGGCTATACTCAAACCTGAGATGGTTTTCTTGCTTTAGCTTCCTGAGTGCTGTAATTACTCATGTCCAGCTAGGAGTTTTGTTGTTGTTTATTTATTTATTTATTTTTAAGACAAGGTCTCCCTGAATAGCCCAGACTATTCTTAAATTCAAGATCCTCTTGCCTTAGACTTTTCAGTGCCAGGAGTACAGGTTTGAGCCAGCATGCCCAGATGAATGTTTTATATCATTTGGTCTTTATATAAGCTATACATATACCTATTCATTAAGCTACAGCCTGCAGCCTACTTTAGTGTGTTTTAACTACAAGTGTTGCTGCTTTAGGGCTACTTGAGGTTTAAATTAATGCATATTAAACCACTCATGTAGAACCTAGCACACTGCCACTGTATAAAGAATATCAGCTAGTCTCCACACATAGTATAGGACCAGGTGTATAAATACTTTCCAGATAGTTTGTAAATGAGCTAGGATTCAAGAAATACAGCATTTAGTCTAATTTGTCTTTTAGGTGATTTACTTAAGTTTTGTGTCTTAAATTTCTCACCCAGAGAAGGGCATAGAGTAAACAACTATATGGTACAGAAATCCCTGTTCTTACTTACAGTAAACAAATGATATTTAGAAAAGTAGGGAACTTTGAAAATAGATTAGGAGGGCTCAGTGATTAAGAGAACTTGTAGCTCTTGCAGTAGACCTGGGTTCAGTTCCCAGCACTTACCTGGTGGTTCATAATCATCCATAACCCCAGTTCCAGGGAATCTATTGCTCCCTTCTGAAATCTCTAAGCACCCGACACTCAGGTGGTGCACATACATACATTCTGTTAAAACACTCAGACACATAAAAAGAAAATAGGTCAGGGCTGCACTGAGGACACTGACAGCATTTAAGCCCCAAACCGGCATTCTTCATTGTAAAATGAATTAATAATACCTACCTAATAAGATTGTTGTGATAAGCAACAAGATAAATATATATAGTGCCTAGTATGCAGCAGGGTCTCAAATTATTAGTCTTAAATTGCATCAGACTTTTGTGACACTGTGACCAAACCAAGAATAGTAGTAGCTTAAAGGAGGGAAGATTTCTTTTGTCTTACAGTCCAGAGTGAGTCCATCATTGGGGAGGGAGCCTGGTGGAGCAGTTATGTTGACCAGGAAATAAGAAGGAAGGGGCCAAAGCAAGATATAGCTCCCTAGGACATGCCTCCAGTGATGGCCTCCTCTAAGTGGATCCCTCTTTTTACCCTTTTCCACCTCCCAGTAATTCTTTTGCACTGTGACTCTATCAAGGGATTGGCTCATTGAGTAGGTCAGAACACTTATGAACTAATTGTCTTTGGAAACCCCTTCACAAACACACTCAAAAGTGTACTTATTTCTTGGGCCTTTCTTAAGCCAATTAAGTTATAGTCAGGATTAATCATCATGAATCACTTTTCACCCAGGGCCTGGCATGTGTTAGGCAAGAGCTCCACCATGCAACTACATCCCTAGCCCAATATTTGCACATTTTCAAAACTATAAACAGCTATATATTTTAAGGTATTATGTAAAGATGAAAATAATCTTATGGGAAAATGAACGTACACCAGAAGGGTAGACATGGTTTCTAGACTATCAACAGAGAAAAGCTAAGGACTTTTAAAACTACATGGTTGGATGAAAGCCAGATGTTAAGACCCTAAGAAAATTAAAGGTGTGTTTTCAGCAGTATTTTCAAAATTTGAATAAGAAATTAATCGTTGTGTATGCTTTTATGGTTAATGGCTGGCACATACTGGTTTGTCCTGATACCATTGTTATATGTTGTATATGTTGGTATTAGCAGAGTTAAACTATTAACTGATTAGAAAAATTGATCCATTCAGTGTTTACCAATCCCAATATGTTGGTCCTAACATTTCTGAAACTTGGTAAGAGTTACTTAGGGGCACTGAGCATGATGGCTTATGCCTGTTATTTTAGCACTTGGGTAGCTGTGGCAGGAAGATTGCCTTGAATTCATGGCCAGCCTGAGCTACATAGTGAGACCCTTTCAAGCAAGGAATCAATTGCTGCATCTCTGCTGTAGAGATTCTGATGTAATGGCTTGGAGTCCAGGAATCTGTTTCCTACCCTTCTGTTTGCCCAAGCTAACATTTTGTTTATGGATGTGCCAAAGGTCATGCTCCTAAAAAAATGTAAGGAAAGTAATGGCCAATTTTAAATGTTGCTACTTCATCCCTCTGCTAAATATTGTTCACTGTTGAGCCCTGTAATCTCTTCCACCTGTGTTCCTCAGTGTTTAGGTTGGCTTACACTTCAGTGTTCACCTGCCTGCTGTTAAATTTTCCCCCAAGTGTGTCAACATGCTTCTCACATACTTAGCAGTAACATGTGAGCTCAGCTGTATCACACCTGTCTGGAGTCCCTGCCTTTTCCTCACTTTTTAGGAGCACTGTCCAGCTGCTGTCCTGGACCTGCTTTTTCTCTCACTTCCTTCCTGTGTGGAACCATATCCTTTTCTTGTTTATTTCCTTGTTTTATTGAAGCACACACTCCAGTACTTTCCTGAGAAGTATTTGGGTGACTTGGTTTTACACACCCTTATTCGATGGTTTCCGTACTATATAGAAATGAAAGTTTAAGTAATTCTCCCACAGAATGTTGAGATATTGCTGTACTTTCCTCTGGAGTTGGTTATTGCTTGAGAGAAAGCATTTCACAACCTTTCACATGACCCTGTTTCCTTTCTCCCTCCTTGGAAGCTATGAAGATGTTCTCTGTTCCTGACATTGTGCAGTTTCATGTGGTGTACAATGGGGTGGGGATTTCTTCAATGTTCTTGCCATGTTGTGGGGGGCTGTTCATGTTCTTCAGGTCTAAGGCATTTGTCAGACTTTTCTCCTATCTTTTGATTCTCTTGTTCTCTCTTCCTTTTCCTTCCCTTTCCCCTTCCCTCCCCCTCCCACCTTCCTCCTTTCTCTCCTCTTCTATCCTCTCTCCTCCCTCTTGCCTCTCTTCTTTCCTCCCCTTACCCCTCTTCTCTCTCTAGCCTAAGTTGGCCTTGAACTCCCTAAGTGACTGAGTCTCACCTCCTAAATGCTGAGAATTACAAGTATTGCTACCATGCCCAAGGTTTGATTTTTTTTTTTAAACAACATCCACTCTTTGTTATATGGATGTGATAGGTTACAAATGGGTCCATTGTAGTTTTTTAGATTTTTCTCAGATCTTTGTATTAGCTCCATTTCCTACAGTGATTGGAGGGCTTTCACTGGAAATTCTCTGCTTGGATGTATCCTACCTCTGATATGCAGCAACATGTTCCTTCCTCAGGTTGGCTTCAGAGTACCTAGATGAGGTACCCTTTCTGTTTAAAGTCAGGCCCTCCCTTTTTCTTCTCTGTTTCTAGGAACATTTCTTACCTGGCTTATCCTTAATACTACTATGGATTCCACCAGGGCATGGGGTTTTGTTTTGTTTTGTTCTGTTCTGTTCTGTTTTGTTTACCATTGTAACCTTGCATCAAAACAAGGTGGAAAGTGAGGACAACAACCACAGCACAGCCATGCCTGTGCTCTCACACTCAGGCTCACACAACACACACACATATATATATATAATTTTATATATTTATATTATATATATAAATAAATATAACAAAATAATAAATTTACCTTTAAGTATGATGGTTCATGCCTATGATCCCAACACTTGGGAAGCTGAGCCAGTTGAATTGTTTTGAGTTCAAGGCTAGTCTGGTCTGTATAGAGAAACCTATCTAAAACAAAACAAAAAGAATCCTTAAAAATTGGTATACGTCTTAGATATTTGAATTGTGAAAATAAGGTTATTTGGGATAGGGTGAGTTTGGGATAGGGTGAAAGCTCAGTTGGTAAAATGATTGCCACACAAGCATAAAGACCTGAGTTTGATTTCCATTAACCAGATAAAAAGCATAATTTGTAATCCCAGCACTGAGAAAGCAGAGATAGATCATTGAGCCAGCCAGCCCAGCCTAATCAGTGAGCCCCAGGTGATGATGAGGAACTTTGTCTGGAAAAACAAGGTGAATTTAGGAAACACATATGTATGCTCATGCATGCACACATACATCCACACCTATACTCGTGTGTTCACACAAATAACAAAGTAAGGTGACATAGATGTACAATGTTCTTTTAGTGCATGTCTTCAAACCTTAAGTCTGCTACTTTTGCCTGCTGAATCAGTTACCTTACCTCCTATGACTATTAATATATCTGAAAATGATAGTGAATTCATTTGCTTGTGTTTATAATTTTCTATTTGTTCCATTTAAAAATAGAAATAGCCTTTTGTGATGTTTTCTGCATTGAAATTAGTCATAAAATATTTCTTTTGTTCCCCACTCTTTTGAGTTGGAAGAGGTCTCTCTATTATCCAGGTTGATGTCAAACCCCTAGGCTCAAGTGATCTTCCTCAGCACCTGTGACTATAGACACCTATTAGTTTGCCTGTTTAGCAGAGGAAATACTTTTTCTGATTTATAAGAAATGTCCAGTCATTCGCATCATGAGCACCTCCTTTCATCTGATAAACACATGAATGCCTTCTGCACATAGGCACTGTTCCACAATGTATTCATGAATTAAACAGACAGAAGGTCCCTATCTTTGAGGAACTTACCTTCTAATGAGAGGAATCACATAAGTATAGCTACATTTCACTAATAAGTAGGTAGGATAAGTTGTGATGTGTGCCATGAAATCAAAAGTTAGAGGAGTGAATGTCAGAGGATGGGAATGTTCACCATCAGTTCTAAATAGTATAGTTAGCGTAGCTCAGATCATCAGGTATGATTTTTATATAAGTTTGGTGGCCTATGTATGTAGATGGGGAAGAACATTCTGAGCAAAAATGGACCTCAAGACTGCACAAGCCTTTTTGAGGAAGTCTATAGAGACTGCAGTGAGGGGTCAAATGTGTCAGCTTTCTAGAAATGAGTTGTTCCTGAGTTAGTTTCAGAAGTGCATAAGCAAAAGTAAAGTAGTTAGGCATGGTACTTCTATTCCACACATGTTCTGCAGTTCTGCAGACACAATCTTTTAATACCTACACTCATGTCTTGACTTGAAGCCAGGCAGTTCCAAAGTAATGCAAAGTTTCTAAGTTCAGTTCATAGGGCAGCTAAACAAACGATGTCTCTGTAAATAAACAGGTGAAATTGGATTACATGCTTATAGACTCAGCATTTAAAACAAAACAAAGCAAACAAAAACAAAGATTTTACCATTCCAGAATGGGGATGCAAGTTGGTGGTAGAGTAAGTGCAGGGTGTACCCAAGGTCCTGTTTTTCATCTCCCATAATGCAGAGGGGAAAGGGTAGATTTGACCATTTCCACTTAACAGATTGCCAGATTAAAAGCCATAAGACTCTTTTATGGCAAAGGTGCTAAGTACACTTGTGGTACAGACAGTGAGAGTGTGAAGATTGGGTTTTACTGAAGTTTTTGTTTTTCAAGACAGGTTTCTCAATGTAGCTCTGGCTGTCCTGGAACTCACTCTGTAGAGCAGGCTGGCCTCTAACTCAGAAATCCACCTGCCTCTGCCAACTGCTGGGATTAAAGGCGTGTACTATGACCAGTATGGGAAAACTGCCTTTTAAGAGCTGGTTTTGGTAGGCCAGTATTTAACAGGCAGAGGGCCCTGGGTTTAGTCCCTAGGATGCAAATGCACCCAGTAATTAGAATATTTGAGAGGTAGAGGCAGGAGGATCATGAGTTCAGGGTCATCCTCAGCCATATGTGTGAAATCTTGTCTCAAAAAGAAGAGAGAGGGAGAGGCGGGAGGGAGAACACAGTTTTGGCTGTTCACAGGTCTATGATTGCAACTACTTACTCTAAAGGCTGAGTCATGAGGATCACAAGTTCAAGACTTGCCTGGGCTAAGGAGTGAGTTCAAGGCTAGTCTGGACTACTTAATGAGACTCCTACAGACACATACAATCAATTAAAAAACTTAAAAGATGGCTCGGCATATATATAGTTCAGTGGTAGAGCATTTACCTAATATGCATGATCAGGTTTTATCATGTTCTTTGTTCTTTTTAGGTCAGTTGCACCAAATCTTTTAAGTGTTTTTACTTGGTGATGCTTATTTCTAGTTTTGGCCAATGAAATTTTCTCTGTGCTCCATAAGTCTTAAATTGGTCACACTGTTATCACTGGTCATCGTGAAGATTGGCAGTTTTGTGTATCAAGTGGGTTCTGTGGTTGTGGATGCTCAGCAGTGCCTTGTTTCAGGTGTCCATGCTCTTACAGAGAACCATGTTCTCTGATCTGTGTCATGTGATCCTGGCCTCCAGCCATCATGGCTGCATCTCATCTTTTCTTAATGTTTTGGATTTTGTATCATGACTAGAATGGCCTTCTGTGCTTTGTAAAACTTCCATTCTTTCTCTGTTTATCACTGTTTTCTATTGGAATCCTGTTTTACAAATTGCCATTCACTGTTTCTAGGTTTGTTTGCTAGGAGATTGGAGTGGAAGTAAAATTACTAGAGAGTTTTCAGAAGCACAGGTCTGAGGCAAAACATTTCATTTCCTGCTAATAGCAAAAGAAAAAAAAGAAAGTTGTACATGTTCATGTAACTACAAATTAGAAGGGCTTTTGAAATTCAACATACCTTCTCTCCTCCAGACAGAACGGTATAGATATCACCTCCAAAACTAATCGTTCTCCCACTTTAATTTCTTGGAGAGTTTTGTTTTGTTTTTTTTGAGACAGGTTTCTCTGTTGTAACTCTGGCTGTCCTGGAACTCACTCTGTAGACCAGGCCTTGAACTCACAGATCCGTCTACCTCTGCCTCCCCAGTGCTGGGATTAAAGATGTGTGCCACCACCTGGCCAAAACACAATTTTTTAATTTTCAAAAATTTATTTTTGTAATTCTCATTACTAGTTAAGCCAGAAATCTCCAAGAAGTGAAAAGGGTTGAAAAATTAGTGGGATATTCTTAATCATTTTGAATTTTCTTGTACTAAAACAAAGACTTGTCAATTTTCAACTCAAGGAGATACTGCCTAATGATGGCATCTTCTGGTATCTGCCAGACAACTACACATTTGTGTGCATTTTTTGTGTACACTGTTGGCATGAAATGTAAGACATTGAAACTATGAATATACATAACTCATACTGTTTAAAAAGTAGCAATTTAATTTTTATGGATTTACTAAAACATCTTTCTCTCCTTTTGCCTTTTTCTTTTTTCTTTCTTTCTTTCCTTTTTTTTTTTTTTTGTGGTGAGGATGGAACCTAAGGTTTTCTATATGTTAGGTATAATTGTCAGCATTCCCTAGAGGAACAGACTGATGGGAAAACACACACACATACATACATACACACACACACACACACACACACACACACACACACACGTCTTTAGGATATACCAAAATTCTGAAGAAGTAGGTTTTAATGCCAGTGAAAGAATGGGCATGCCAGGGAGAACAAGCAAGCAAAGAGAGCTAATTTCCTTCTTCCATGTCCTTTATATAGGCTGCCAGCCAAAGGTGTGGCCCAGATTAAAGGTTTATCTTCCCACTTCAAAAAATCTGGTTTTAAAGTGGATCTTCCCACTTTAAATGATTTAATTAAGAAAAAAAAATGCTCACAGATATCCAGCTAATTGGGTTTTAGTTAATTCTAGATGTAGTCAAAATTGACAATCAGGAATAGTCATCACACTAGGCAAATGTTACAACTTTGAAATATATTCTAGTCCTAGTTTCATTTTAATAAATAACCTCTGATGTGGTGGAATTATTTATAAGATAGTACTATTTCATACATGGAAAACATTTACATTAAGTATTTTTAAAGTCATTTTCCGTAGCAATGTGTGCCATTGTTTTTAGGATATGCTTTCTTAGAAGCTTCCCTGGAGGGAAAGCAGTGACCGAGATGTAATTCTGGTAAAGAATAATCATCTTTAGTCACCAAGTTTTAATTCAAATCAAAGTTTAATTTCAGTATTCCATTGTTCCTTCATATGATGTGTTACATTGTATGTGTGTATATGTATGTGTGTGTACAAGTGTGCATGTTCATGTGTGTGTGTTTGTGTGTGCGGGTGCAAGTGTGCATGTCTGTTTGTGGAAGCCAGAAGACAACCTTCGCTGTCATTCCTCAGGTACTGACTACCTTGTGCTTTGTTTTGTTTTGAGCAGGGTCTCTCTTGGCCTAGTACTTGGCAAGTAATCTAGGCTAGCTGGCTGACAAGCCACAGTGGTCTGTTGCTTTCTATCTCTCCCCCTCTGTGATTACATGTGTGTACTACCCCAACCTGCTTTTTAAAAATATAGGTTCTGGAGTACTGAACTAAGGTCCTCTTTATCAACTGAGGTATCAGTTGTTATGGAAGTTTATTTTTAGCTATATTTAGTTTAAAATGTTTTTATGTATTGTTGGGAGGTTTTTGGCGTTCTGTATTATTTGGAGATGTTGGATTTCTGTGGGGGGATGTTTAATTGCTTATGATCTGTACATGGTATCAGAAGAACACCTAAGGAGTTCTGAATCAATAAAACACCTGAACTATGATGCTCCGGGTTCCACTGTCTATCAGATATGGCATTGGCTGGGATGGTGGTTCCCTCTGCTGGAGTCTGGCAGAGTTTACACCAATGAATATGCTTCTCTGTCATCTTTAGTGAGCTGCCACAATAGGCATACTACTGCAAATGGCATACCAACATGGGGCAGGAAATCACACCAGCTAATCCAATGTGGAGACAAGAAGAGAAAGAAACTCCAGATCTCAGAGAGTCTGGTATAATATGCTCAGGGAAGCTACCAGAGGATAGAATTAAGGTATTATTCGAAGGCTCCTGAAGGAAGAGAAGAGAGAGAAATGAAATAAGCCTTTATGAAGAGAAAAGACTTAAATAAATGAGGGGAAAAGCTCCAAGATGAGAGCCATAGATTGGAGGCCCTTAGAAATCAGCTTTCTGGGAGCTGGAAAAAGCAAGGTTCTTACTGCTTTTCCTGATCATGGAGTCAATGCTCCCTCCCGCTGCTTGTGGTAGCTTGCTGTTTCACAGAGTTGCGTTGTATGTATGTGAAGCTCAAGATGTTGTGTTTGAAATCTATGCAAAGGGTTGTGTGTTTCCCCTTAGTGGTGGTGAAAAAGAACGCCAAATGGCCAGAATGTTTCAACCTGAGATTCTTCCCAGTGGCCCAGGACCCCCTGCTATTATGAAAGCTGCTGCTTGGAGCAAAAAAGCCACTTAGTTAAACTGACCAGTTTTTTTTTTTTTTTTTTTTTTCTGGAAACCTGTCTACAAGAGGTCCTGATAAAGACACGTCTGCTATGGTGATGAGAACTCCACATAATGAAGGAATTCTTCCTGCAGACAAAGTGACCAGTTGCTTTTCCTGCAAACCAGACCCTGTCTTAAAATGTGGAAAGTGTTTCCTAAGGGTCAGTGCACAGAAACTGTCTTCCAGAACTAGCCAAGGTTGCATCTCGTGCTGGTAACCGAACTTGGTACTGTAAGAGTTACCCAGCTTGGTGCTGGTTTTGAACGCATGAAGGGGTCTTTGGAGAGCAGCTGAGGCTTGGCACTATGAAATGCCAGGAAAGACCATCGTGAAGATGCAGCTCAGTAGTAGTTGAAGGCACAAAATGAAGGGGTCCTGTAAAAAAGTTGAGGCTTAGTGCTATGCGAGGCCGGGAGAGGCCATTGGTGAAGGTGCAGCCAAAGTAGCAGTTGAAGGCCCAGAATGAAGGAACCTTCATACATACAGAGAAGTTGAAGTTTGGCATCATGAAAAGAGCCCAGGAGAGGCTATTGGTGAAAGCGTAGCCCAGTTGCAACAAGGGACCCCAGCACCTTTCTGAAGATGCCAGTACCATGAGATGACCACCAAGAATAGCAGCAGCAGTGGAGTGAAGCCAGCTGGAGTCTAGAGGACAAACTGTGTGTGCTGCAGAGGGCAGAGCCAGATCCAAGCCCTTTGTAGGAGCCCAAAGATCATGAGTGAATTCCAGATAATTGGACATTGATGTTTTTCTGTTGTCCAAAAACATTTTGAAAAGCTTGATAGATGTGTGTTATCATTTGGTCATGTGCATTAGAAGCCTCATAATTGTTCCTCTTGTAAATGGTTTTGCTGGTGTGGTGTTAAATTATGTTGTTACAGTGAAGTGATTTTTTTTTTTTTATACAGAAAAAGGGAAATGTTGTGGAAGTTTATTTTTAGTTATGTTTAAAATGTTTTTATGCACTGTTGGGTGAGGGGCTGCCTAGGTTTTTGGCATTTTGTATCATTTGCAGGTGTTGGATTTCTATGGGGGGGATGTTTAATTGCTTATGATCTGCACCTGAGGAGTTCTGAATGACTAAAACCACCTGAGCTCAGACTGAGCTCAGGATTCCACTGTTAATCGAGTGTGGCGTTGGCCAGGATGGTGGTTCCCTCTGCTGAGGTCTGGCAGGGCTTACAAGTATGAAAAGGCCTCCCTATCCTGTTTGGTGAGCCCACACACCAGCGTACTAAAACAATCAGTTTGGCTTGTAATTAAAAATAATTGATAAAGGGGCTGGAGAGATGGCTCAGGACACTGACTGCTCTTTTAGAGGATGTGGTTTCCCAGCACCCACATGGCAGCTCACAACTATCTGGAACTCTAGTCCCAGAAGATCTGACACCCTCTTGCTTCTGAGAGCCCAGCACATATATGATAGCGCATACATGCAGACAAAACACCCATTACACATAAAATATAAATGATAAAAAGAACAAGATCATGAGCCTGAAATATCAATATTATTTATTTGGGGCTAGAGTGAAATGACTTACTATAATTTGGAGTTTTACCTGGTAGTTCTTAATGTCTTTCAGAACCCTTGCAACTAATGAGACTCTTTTAACATTGGATGTGAGTGAGTGTTGGTAAAATGCCAAGAATAAGTAACATCAAGCTAGCATGTTGCCAGTGGCAAGTTTTCAAGAAATGAATTTGATGCAGATATTATCTGACAAAAGTCAAAAGTTTCTGGCAGTTATGCTTAAGAGTAACAATAGGAGATAAAGTTAAACATGGACAGGGAAACAAGCCTGGGTTACAGAGAGGAATCAAATCCCCGCTCAGCTAGACATCATTCCTGTATCTGTGTGATCTTAGCTTACTTTGTACACTAAAAAGAAAAGCAGCTGTCCACATTATGGACTGAATTTCTCAACTATCCAAGCAAAATATTTTATTGAATGTGTTCGCTTCAACACGCCTGAGGAATGCTCCTTTGTGTAGTACCTTACTTATATTGGGTATCTTGTTCTTCCCTCCCCCCACAGCTGCTAAAACACAGATGTGCTGGAATTAGTCCAAAAGCCACAATTAGAGGGGCTTGGGTTTTTCTCAAGTCATAAGATGACTATCGTTTCCTTTAAAAAAAAAAAAAAGTTAACTCTTTTCTATGTTTTTTTACTGAAGAAGAAAAAGTATTCTTTATTCCAGTTACTGTTTCATTTCTCATATACAAAGACAGAGATGCTTGCTTCAAGAAATGTGCTAGTCCTTTACACTAGTTATTTGTAAGTCCTTTGCTTTCTGGCAAAAATACCAAAAAATACGGGACTTTCTCTCCACTTGATTTACTCTACCTACCCCTGCCTATTTACCACATGGTGTTTTTCCAAGTCCCTTATAGCATGTGGCTTGCCTGAGTTGAGTGCTGTGCATGCACTGGAAGCCTCTGAGAATGAGCTAGCCTGCTAGGAGATCCAACCGGACACTGAGTACAGAGAAGAGCCAGGGTTTGGCCTTTGTGCTGCCTCCAAGATGCTGGGAAAGCAAGGGCTGCTGGGATTCTGATGTCTTCAGATCTCAGGTCCTTCATTAAATGTCAACCTGTCATCCCGATAACCAGTCCCTTTTCTCTCCACTCTCTTTGCCCCTTTCCTTTCAGGGTTTTTCTTAGGCAGTTATCTTGAGTAACCATGCCCCAATTTGGTTTTCTGTCAAGATGACAGCTTTTAAAAGTATAAATGGTGTCTCTTTTGGATTTTTAATACAGGTCTCATGTGGCCCAGATTGGCCTCAAATTCATTATGTAGCTTAAGTTGGCCTTGAACTCATGATCCTTCTGTCTCTACCATTCAAGATCTGGGATTGCAAGCCTGCTGAGTGTTCTCTCTCATTTGATTTTGGCCTAAAAGTTTTATTAATTTCACCACTATCATTTTTTTCAGTGTTCATTGAGCAATCTGACTTTGATCTTTGTGTACTCTGTTAGCCTTGAAGGATTTCTCAGTGGCCTAGCAGTCCTTGGAGTAATGAGGACACTGCCACAGGTAATGCCTCTGTTCATTTTGGCAGAAAAGTATTTCCCTCTTCAGCTATACATACCTGCTATACTTTCCATGGCTGCAGGGATTGACCTGACTAGGGCAGCAAGGAAATGAAGAAAGACAGACACACAGGGAGAATGCTGGGAATGGA
This sequence comes from Cricetomys ansorgei, assembly GCA_026225945.1. Classification (NCBI taxonomy): domain Eukaryota; kingdom Metazoa; phylum Chordata; class Mammalia; order Rodentia; family Nesomyidae; genus Cricetomys; species Cricetomys ansorgei. The sequence goes on along the minus strand of JAMJFZ010003914.1, from coordinate 13,426,001 downwards.
TGGTCTGGGCTCTCTAATGGAGAAGCCAAAGCCAGGTCCTCGCCCCCATGCTCAGTGTGTTTATTATTACACAGTTGAACATGGAGGAAAGGTTATCAAATACAGCTCAGTAAGGAGGCAGGTTTAGTTAATCTCAGTAGGAGCAGTCTTTGTAGGAGAGAAGTCCTCAGGCCATAAATATCTGGGAGTAGAAAGCTACAGTGGACATTTTCTTCACATATTATTAGCATCTACACTTAGACCAGAGGAAGGCTTTGCCATTGAGCCTTACCTGGGAAAGGCATTTCTATTCCCATGGGGGTCCCTGACAAGTCTTTGGCATAGCTGCGTCCATATCAACAACACACATTCACTCAGGACTTCACTCATAGCAAATTTGACTGAGACAAAAACTCAACAGTGGTCATGTAGAGAAATTCATGTGTGAACTAACTGATACATATTAGGAATTCTGTACCAGACTTCCATACTTAGCTCTGAGGCTCTCTAGCAGCACTGCATATTGTTTAGGATAAGTGCTAAAAGAGATTCCTCCCCCAGAAAACAACACTCTAGGGTGAATAAAGTATGATTTTTATAACATATTCCCTGGGTTATATACTTGGGAGCTATCTCATGTGAAACTTCTCTTAGACTAAGGGCAGAATATAAGTCTGTTTGAAACAAGAAGAGTGGATAACCAGCTGTGGTAAGAGCATACAGAATTACCTGTCATCCAGCTTCTCAGTAACGGAACTTAAAGCATTCCAGTCAGAGCCTGCTGTGCATGCTTAATTTTCTTAAACTACAGCATCTGAAATGAGCCTTCAGAGAAGTTCTGTAAGGAAAAGCATAGGGAATTAATCAGTGTTTAGGATAAGAATACAGCAAAGCTGATGATGCATTTTCCCAGAGAAAATGATAAGACTTGTCTAGAGTTCTGTTGGTGATCATTGCTGGTGAGAGGTATATAACAAATAGTTCTTCCAACTTCCAAACTGAGCAGGCTGCATGGGCACATGCCTCCACATGACACAGAATTATTTCAGGTAAATCTGCTTACTACAAGTTTAGCGCAAAAAATAATTTTGGACTCAAAAACATATTTCAAAGCTGAAAAACTAGTAGTTGGAAAATGTAACAGGATGCCTTAAAGTTTTTTGTCCTGTGCAACTTTCCTTAGGATTGCGTGCCACTTAGATTTCTGGGGCACCACTTGTAATAGGTAGCTACTGTGCTTTTTTACCCTCTAGCTCAGGAAATAGAAAGGAGAGAGAGACACAGCTCCTTTTGGCTGTCTGATGCTGAACCAGCATCCAACAAACTAACCCACCAACTGCCAACCCTATCCCAGCTCTCCTTTATATTCTACAAAGTTCCCAGAAGTCCAGGCAGCATATAATCATAAGGAAAGCTGCACAGGACAAAAAAATTCATCAAAGCATCCTGCTGCATTTCCCTCTTTTTACTAAGCTATAAGTTGTACGATATTGATTACTCTTTCTTGAGGTCTTCTGCTAGGCTGTCTCTTCTCTCTGGTCTTCAGGAACTTATAAAATGAAAAACTCCTCTGACTCCTACAAAGGTCTAATCAGCTTTTCTTAGCAGTTACTGATCCTTTGCTTGTAGGTTGTTCAAGTTTGCAGTGATTGGCATTTTGTGGGCTATTACTCTCATTGTTTCCTGGAACCGTCTGATGATTGCCAGCCAACTGTTACAAATCAGCCAAAATGTGATTCACACAGGGACAGTTTTTCTTCAAGGCTTCGTTATTCTTCATCTTCCTTGGACTCTTCACTGTCACTGATGTTGGAGTCAAAAGGAAATTTAAGATTCAGAAACTTTACTTCATGACCAGGGCTGATTCTTTGTTGCTTTTAGTTTTTTTTGTACTTTAATACAATCATTGGAAGGCTCCATCTTTTTAAAGAACTTTTCTTTCCATAGCCATGCTTTTCCCGTCAGTGGTCAAGATATTCAGATTTTCCCTGCTCATATCTAATCTTTATCAGTTTTAATGGTACTCACAACTTCTCATTTCCATTGGAAATATATGCATAACCTTAGCTCCAAGTGTAATATATGTCCTAATTTCCATTCAAATGTTAATACATCTTTATAACGTATGGGTTGATCTGTCTCTCAGCCGCTGTTGCTGCTGTCTCATTAACATTCAAAAAATTTAAAGTTAGTAAAGCGCTACATTAGTCTTATCTCTGAGGGTCTTCATTGTGTCTTTTTGTCTTTCGAGCATTTCCTTTAATGTCCAATTAGATCTTTCTATAACTTCTTGTCCTGTAGGATTGTGTGGTATACCAGTATTGTGTTTTATGCCATGGTACACATTTTTTTTTCATTTTACTGGAGATATATTCAGGGGCATTGTCAGTCTTGATTTGTAAAGGTATTTCCATAGGAAATGTGTAACTACAGAATCAGCCCTTTAGAACTCAAGGAAGAAGCCCATTGAAATCCTGAATAAGTATTGATAGTATGGTGTACAAACTTTATTCCAAATTCTGCAACATGGAAAATATCCATCTGCCAGGTTTCTCCTCTTTTAGTATTCTTAGGGTTACTTCCAGCAGGCAATGGAGCTTGATTATACAAGGAACATGTTGGACATTTTTTTTTTATAATTTCCTTGGCTTCTCACCAAGTAATGGAGAAGTTCATTTTTAAACTTTTGCTGTTTATGTGTTGCTTTTCATGAAATTTTGAGACTTGTAACACATTTCCTATTGGTAACTGATCGATCTCATTGTTACCTTGTGCCAATGGGCCTGGCAACCCTGTGTGACATCTAACAAGTAATATATAATGGACAGTTTATGTCTTGAATTGCTTGTTACGGTTGCATAAATAACGATGTTAATTCTGAATTATCAGGAATAAATTCAGCAGTTTCTATATGCAAAGGAATCCTTTAAGCATACTAAGAATCAGTGATGAGATTATGAGATTCAGGTCAGCCTAACAATACCATAAGAATAGCATACAACTTTGAATTTTGAACTGAAGCATATGGGCTTTGACTGACTTATTTTTTTTCTGACTTATAGCCTGCCATTCCTGATTTATTTGTTTCAATACAAAATGTATGTGCTTCAGAAATAGGTTTTTCTTTTACTGTACAAGGGAGTATCCAGTTAGTTCTCTTGATAAACCGAATTCACTTAGTTTTAGGATATTTGTTTTTAATTTTTACCAAATAATTGCTACAAGATCTTTGTCAGTCTTCATTGATTATCCATAATAACATAATCTCAACATTAGTGTAAGGCACCACTATTTTTGCTGGATCTGTTCCTGACAGCTGATGAAGCCTTATTCTTCCTTTTACAATTAAATCAGCAATCTTTTCTAAAGCGTCTGTGTCAGAAGAGTCAGTTGCAACAGCAGTTAGCAGAGTAAGTTGAAGAGTCAGTTACAGAGGAGTTAAAGAAGCTGAGGCTGGAGTGAGTTACAGAGCAGGCAGGTGAAGCAAATCAGTTACAGAGGCAAGATAGAGCAACGATAACTCAGGGAGAGACACAGCGACACAGCAGAGCCCTGCAGAAGAAACCTAGAACAGAGAATGAGTTGAATCAGAAGGAGCTAGTTAGAGTGTCTCAATTAGCAGCTCTTGGAAGGCTAAGGCTGAAGCCTTCCAGTTCAAGGATTAAGTCTATATTGTAAAGAGGCCAAAATGTTCTAGAGCTCCAGGGATATGGGCAAGAACTGGTGATTTAATTACACAAAGAATAAAAGCCTTTGCACCGAACCAATGTCTACATCTGGGTGAATCAATATCTGCATCTACAACTGCACCCCATTGTTGCATTACATCTCTTCCCCATAAATTTATAGCTATGTCATCCACATGAGTCATTAACTTTCCTTTTTGTCCTTCTGGTCCCACACATGTAACCCATTTTACACTGTTTTACTTGAGATAATGTTCCAGTCCCTATAAACTGTGGATATTTTCTGAAAGGGCCAGTTTGAATTCCATGACTTTTGGGAGATTATTGTTACATCTGCACCTGTGTCCACTAACCATTCTATTTCAATGCCATTTATTTGCATTTTTAATTTTGGCCTTTTATCATTAATGACAGCCTGCCAGAACACTCGTTTCTCAGTGCTTCCAAATCCTCCTGCTCTCTCTACAGGAGCAGCCTTTTGATATAGGGAAATAGTAACAGCTATGCAATCCTATCCCCTGTGTTAAACTGCAGGTCTCTAGTTACATAAGCCATGATTTTAATTTCTCCTATAATTCCAGGATGCACCATGAATCCCTCTAATGTCAGACTGCTCCTACCTAGGATCATTCCTACTATCCCTAAGGGAAGAGGACCGTAAACTCCAGTAGCGATTTTATAGCAGTGAACATTTGGGGATATGGTAAACTGTCTGTCTATAGCCAGATCTAGTGCAGTACTGCCCTCAGTAGCATGCATCAGATCTCCAACACCAAGATTGGATTTCTCAGCCTGCATATTACTTCAGTGCTGACAGGACACAAGCTCATTTTCTCCCCTGTGCGTGACCCCCTGCTGAAGATGATTTTTTGACTATAGGCTGCCTTTCTTCCGCCTTAGGTGGCACTGAGGAGTCACAGTTAGACATCTTTTTGGGGGGAAGGGACTGCCTTGTCTGATGGTCCTGTGCCTACTCTTCCCTTATATTCCTAACAGGACCATCATCCTGCACAATCTCCTCCCTTTTACCTACCTGAGGGAAAATCCTTCTTTCTGTCACTGGGAACGAACCCAGTTGTGTTCCCAGTTCCTCAGTTTCCAATTTCTCTGCCCTTTCTAATTCCCCCCATATTTCTACTAGTAGCACTGCCAATTTCTTTTTTATATTTCCTTTTTCAAAGAGAAAGAAAAAATTGAGCCTTTTTGTTCAGCCTTTTGCTCTGTTTTTTCCAGTCTTGGCCCTTTCCGAACACCCCGCGCCCACCCACCTGCCACTGCCACAACTTTTCTAGCTGCATATCTACTTCCTTAACCTTTTTTGAAAAGAAATAGAAGCAAAAGAGGAAAAAAAAAAAGTTAATCACCACTGGAATGAAAATGAGGTATAACCCAGTGGTAACAGCCACTATAAATACTTTGCTGGCTTCTTTAAAAAAGCATACATCCTTTCGTCCTCTGCCTTTCCCTCTACTACACTTGAAGTCAAATTTCCCATTATCTTTTATCCTTATTTTTATGCCCCTTGTTTGGACGCCTCTTGTAACTGGTAGCTACTGTGCTTTTTTACTCTCTAGCTCAGGAAATAGGAAGGAAGAATAGAAATGAAAGGAAAGGAGAGGAGAGCAGAGGAGAGGAAAGGAAAAGAGGAAAGGAAAGGAGGAAAGAAATCTCCACTGCCTTTGTAGCAGCTTTGAACTCCACCCCACCATCCTACCCCACCCCCACCCCCCACTATCCTCTATATTCTATGCAAAGTTCCCAGAAGTTCAAGCAACATGTAATCATAAGGAAAGCTGCACAGGACAAAAAAATTTTTCAAAGCATCCTGCTACAGGAGAATATTTTAATTATTAGTAGTTCTGGGACTACTATCAATTTTGTGTGCGTGTGTGTGTGTGTGTGCGCGCGCGTGCGCGTGTGCTCTCGCTATAGTTTTCTCATCCATAAAGTAGGTAGAAACTCCTTTATCTGAAATGTTTGAGAATAGAAGTATTTCAGGTTTGGTTTTTGTTTGTTTGGTTTGTTGTTTTGTTTTTGTTTTTAAATATTTGGGTTCACATAAAGAGATATCTTGGAGATGAGGCACAAGGCTAAAACAATTATTTATACACACACACAGACACACACACTCATAGCTGGATGGTGTTGTATAAAATATTTTTAGGGTACCTGTGTTTTTACTATAAAATGATGTCAGGTGTGAAATTTTGTACTTAATATCTTAGCAGGGGTCCAAATGTTTTAGATTTTAGAATATTTTGGATTGTTTATTTTCAGTTTAATGTTCAATCTATTGATGTTCAATCTATAATTCCTAATAAGGTTCTAGAAATTAAATGAGATAATATTTACAAATTGTACTTGGCCTGTGATAAGTACTATGTTTTTTTTTTTTTTAAGTTTGGTTTTGTTGTTTTGTTTTTTCAAGACAGAATTTCTCTGTGTAGCCCTGTCTGTCCTGGAACTCTTTCTGTAGACCAGGTTGGTCTCAAACTCAGAAATTCTCCCTGCTTCTGCCCCTGAGTACTGTACCACCACTGGCCAGCAATTTTAAAATTTTAAGCAGGTGGCTTAGTATTTGAAATGAGCATTAAATTCTGAATATTCCAGGCTTCAAAACTTAAATTAAGTTTCGTTTACTTTACTTTTCTCAGTATACTTTACTTTACTCAGTTTACTTTACTTTTCTCAGTGCTCAGTGATTTTACTTGGGTTTAATTTGTTTAAGTGATGAGTTTACAGAACCATGTTTATGGGGGGGAAAAATAAATGTGTTTGCTTTCCTTGGTGTTACTTTAGATCATATTCCCACACTGAGAGACTGTAGTTTGTGTGAAAGAAGTAATCACTTTTTTATCACTGGTTCTTCATAAAACATAGACATTAGTCAGAAAATGACTTCTATCATAGAAATTTAGAACTTGAAAATATTTCAATGATGGTCAAATCCTGACTCAGCAAATAGAAAGCTTTTCAACTATAAGAAATTAAAGACACACTTATGGAAGACTTGACAACCTGCTGGGCACTCGCATTCATAAAAGTGTTCGGGGTCTAGAAAAGCTAAATTTGACTTTATTTAGCTGTTTTCTATTTGAAATACTGGAAACAGTCCCAGAGATTCTGTTCTTAGGAAACAGGCACTTTGTTTTTAAGAAATTAAAATATCCTTGTAACAATCACATCAGAAATTGAGGTAAGGCAAGATTTTCCAACTTTGGTAATTGTCCTGTGTTTCCAGCGCCTTGCTTTCTCGAAATCAGAATCAAAGATTTGACCAGAAAGGCAGTCTGTGTCTAACTTTTGTGATTTTATGACCCCTAGTTCCCTGATGACTATAATACCAAAGAAAAGGTCATTATGTGAAATGGAATATGGGGTAAGGAGCTGAGCCTTCTGTTTACAAAAGAAAATTCAACACACGGCTTTAATAAAGAATGAGCTTTTTAATGGTAAAGTCCTGATAGTGACAGTGGGGCATAATAACATATCCAGAACTCTAGTGCTATTATCTTCTACATCATCAGTGTTAAAATCTTACTGCTGAGCCAGTGAGATGGTTCAGCGGATACATGCACTCACTGCCACGCCTGACTGAGTTTGATCCCTGCTACTCACGTGGTAGAAGGAGAGACCAGACCCTGAAAGCTGTCTTCTGACTTCCACACACATGCTGAGACACCAGCATATTCATACTCACACACACAAGCACACAAATAAATAAAAAATGTTGCTAATATTAGTCCTTAAATGTCACCAGTTTACTAAAATTTTCAGCAATTAAAACTTTCCTTATAGTTCTTCTAATATGTATGGCTCTTGTGCTGGTTATCCCAGCAACTGATGTTCCTTGTTCTTCACAGCTTTGCTTAATATCTCTACCATTTAATTACTTGATTAAGATGTTTTCCATATTTAGACAGAGAGACAGCCTGTGAGGACAGTTGTTAATAGCGAAGAATGTCTAACAGTGAACAGTTGTATTGCTTTTTTTATTGCCAAGTATAAATGGATAATTAAGCACTATTAGCATACTTATCTGTGGGTTGCTTTATGTCCTCAATGATTCCCGAGCCCCTTATGTAATTTACAGAGTGGTGGCCAGTAACTCACATGAGTTGACATTGCTGGTTTTTGGTGGAAGATGGTGGCAAAGGGTTCTTGGGAACAGAAGTAGTATGGCAGTGTGGAACACCAGAGTTGTAATTTCAAGACTACTTCCCTTTAACTAACTTCATTCCTTAAACTTTGTGTGTTGTTTAGTGGATTTCTGTTAAGCAGAAGACACCCCACAATACCTTAATGAGTATATGGCTTAATAAAATGCTTAATGTATGTGCTATTATAAATGGTATACTTTTCGGATCTAATCATGGTACGTGATGTTTAATCTATTTTAGAAACTGGATGGCTTCTACAGGGAGCCAGGCCTCTGATATAGACAAGATTTTTGGATTCTTCAATGATGGCGAACCCCCCACCAAAAAGCCCAGGTAAACAAGAGAAAGGAAATCAGAGGATAAAAAATTGCCATTATTCAGAGGTGCTTACTTTGCATATTTAGGTGTTTTCACTAATTAACGTGGCTTTCATTTAAAAGACTAAATCATTTTTACTTTGGATTTAATTTTTATTATTAAAGTAATATATGCACATAGATTTAAACTTTGTTACTTTAAAGCTAATAATATCCTACACTTTGAAATAATCCTTTTCTATTTTTTCTAATCTTGACGTTTGTTTTGGTTTTGATTTTGAGACAGGATCTTGCTATGTAGCCGTGGCTGGTCTAAAACTCTTGCCTCAGCCTCCTGGATGCTGAGACTATAGGCACGA